>WEIV01015466.1:92089-140868 GCA_013390005.1 Calyptomena viridis
GGGCGGGCGGGAGGAGGAGGGATGCGGGGGCGGTCCGGGGCGGCGCTTCCGCGCGTGTGCCGGTGCGGTGCGGGGCGGCCTCGGTGTCTGTGTGTGCGGTGGATGATGAGCGTGTCCGTCCGGGCGGGGTGGGTCTGTGTGTGTGCACGCGTGGCGCGGGGGTTGCTGCGTGCCCGTGTGTGTGTGTGTCCCCGGGCGGAGCAGCTTCCCCGGCCTCCTGGGGCGAGAGGCGAGAGCAGGCGGAGCGGGGAGAAGTCCGAGTCCCTGCCCGGGAGGAATTCAGCTCCGCTCCCGTGTGTTTACACTCACCATCTGCTCAGGGATTTGTATGTATTTTTTCCCTTTCCCGGCGGGCGGCGGAGCCCTCTGATTTCACTTCCTCGTCCTCTTTTTCAGAGACGGGTTTTGTAATTATTTGCCAGTTGCTCCATCGCCATCCTGGTGTGTTGCCAGTCCTAGAGAGGGAACAAGGAAACGAGGTTTAAGCAGCAGCTCCGCACCAAACACAGGTCCCCGCTGCGCTGCTGTAAGCGCGGGAGTGATTTCCCTGGAATACCGGGTGAGAGCAAAGGTCAATTACATGGCGTTTAGATGTAATGAATTAAGTTCCTTATTCAGTTCAGAAGGATAAGGTAAAACAGAGGAATTAACCGTGTTCTCTGTGTCAAATACTTAAGGAATATGACAATTTTCATACCCTGTTTTTTCTTGCCAGTGTATACATGATCCCTCCTGTATCGCATACCAAGGTGAACTACCTTGCCTCATTAAGAAAATTTAAGTAAAATGAGTGACAACTCAAAAGGGACAAGTTGCAGGTATGTGCTCTATCCCCTCATTTGCCAAAAAATAACATGCATAACTCCTTGCACTGAAGGAACACATTGACTTCACAGACTTTAGTTTCAACAGTAGTAAAGTGTGTTCATTTTGTAACATCAGTGCTCATCCTGAAACTGAAAAACAAAGAAATTTCAACTATGAGGCTCGTACAGAGAAATGCAAATCAGAATGGGTCAATGAAAGTTTTAAAGAATTTTAAGTAAAACAGATTTCCACAAAATACAACTTAAGAGCAACAGTGAGGTTCTGCTGATTCTTGTACTCTTTCCCACCCCCTTCATTCTTGTATTCAGCAGAAGATTCACAGAGCCTCCTAATGGTTAACTCTGGCTCTTCAGTTTTTTAAGTTCTCCTGGATGCCTTTGCCCTGAGCCCCTGTGATTAAGCAGAACTTCCAGACACACAAGTGATGCATCCAGTGAAGTTGTCCAGGCTTTGATCAGCCCAGTGACACATGTAGATGAACACCAGAACCAGCAACTAGAGGTTGTATGGAACAATGTCATCTTTTCCAACATTAAACTGCATTCTAGTGATTTGGGGGGGCCGAGAGGAGAAAGCCCCAACATTGTCATAAGCATTGAGCAATACATGTTTTAAGTAGTTTGCTAACTGAGGCCCAGCAGATAGCTCTGGAAGGTAGTAGAACAGGAACAGTTGTGTTCACCACCCTCCAGATCTGCCCAAGCACATGTAAGCTGATTTTCTTTCTCCCCACATCCCACCCCCTGTTTCCTATTGATGTGGCCCTGGTGATTTCAGCAGAAAGCCTCTCTGTATGATGGAGTGTTTCACCAAAATCTTCATTAGGTTTTGCTAGCATAACAAAGCCTTAGGAGGAAATTTCAGATTCAGAGCAGTGCAGGTTCACCTAGAACAAGACATTCCATTGACTGAGAAATAAGCATCGTGAAAGTCATTACAACAGACATGTCTGATTCACTTGCATTGTCTCTGCTCTTTGCAATCTATTTCCATTCATTTCTTGTTGCCTGACCAATGATTTTGTGTTATCCCCATGCTTGATGCTACCTTTTTCCAACAAAATAAAGAGGTATGCATGGTGTTCACACTTTTATCCCTTGAGGGTGTTTTATTCCCACACAGTCAGGCACAGGGGAAGCTGAGATGTGACATCAAATCAGTTTCAAAGCTACACCCATCAGGGTTGAGCACATATCCCTGCCCTCAGCCCTTCACTGAACAGGCATCTCTGTGTTCTTGAGACAAGTGTCCAGGCACAGAGAAGCACTTGTCTCCCTTATTCAGAAGCCTGTACACTCAGTGGGTTGTCTGCATCAGTGACCATAACTGCATGGAGTTTGGGGCTGGCCAGAGCTATAAACAGTCCTTAGGGGGTAAACCAGATTAATCTTGGTTTTGTAGGAGCATTTTTTGAGCCTCAAAGCAACTGGTTCTAGAGAACAGCTAAATATGCCATGCATATTTAGACTGTGTCTCATGACCACAGTCTGGGAGAACACCTAACTTTGGCACTGGGATAATCTTGGGCTGAGCAGGTGATGTATCAACTTCACTAAAGCTTTTCTCTAACAATACCATTTGAGCCAGGTTGGTAGTAGGGGTGTTTCTATTCCATAGCAATCACAAAACAGCCTGGTCAGGTCCTGGTTTACCTTATCATCAGAGGAGAAGGCAAAGGAGGCCTCCTGTTGGTACTAGTTGCTTCTACTCTCCTTTCAAGAGACATCTGTTCAGTGAAACATTGTCATGCTAATCAATATGTATTGGTTTTGTGTTGCATACGATCATATCCACTTACACCTCTGGAGCAAGGATTAATCAAGTGACCTTCCACTTGCCGTATAGTGCAATATACTGAATAAATACTGAAACGAGTCAGTTTGTTAAAAGTGGTGAATTTTACCAAGCTAACGCTGAACTCTCAAAGGACATTAAAGTCTACTTCAGTTAATCGTAAAAGAATAATCATCTGAAGCAGTTTTTAAATTAATGTTCATGCATTTTGTTCCCCGTTTTAAACAGGCTGTAAATTGATTTATACTCTGTCTCTTGGCTCCTTCAGTGCCAATGGCAAAAATGACACCACTTTTTAGAGCTATAACCACATTCACTTCTGAGACCAGAAAGAACAATTACAAGTGGAAATATGGAATTTCTATTCATTCAAAAAGATAAATGCTCCTTACACTTCAAAATTTAGTTTATTAAATTGAACAAAGAAAGGTTATTTGACTCTCCCTGTAGTGAGACAGCTGACACGAATTTACCTTTTATGAAAAATCTCCAGTTTGGCATTAAAATAAGATCAATCCCTGTACTGTGGCTTTTCTCTTTGTTTAGTCTGTTAAAACAGCTCAGTTCATCTATTTTGGCTTTACTATTCCCTTTCAAGCAGTTAATACAGATATTGTCATCATTCATTGCTGGAAATTGTGATGCCAATGAATGTATAACTACCACAGAAGGGCAGAAAAAGGATTTCTCTTTAACAAACCAGCTTTGTGCATACGTTTTTCTAGTTAGTCTGATTTTAAACACAGTCAATATGCAAGTTTCTTGCTTCACTGTTATCACTATAATCAAAGCACTAAAAATCTCATCAGCTCTAATATTCATATAAATTATATTAGTGGTAAACTTTGTTTACATTTCCAGAGAGAAATATGCCATAAGTGGAGAACACAGTTTTGTATAAGCGTAAATTTATTTATTTCAGTGTTTCACTGAAATTGTCTTGGTGAAGAAAAGAACACTCCAGCTCAGGAGGATATTTCCCCAGCAAAATCTGTGCACACTGACTGAGGGTCCAACCCTACAGTAGGTGAGCACACTCTTGGTTCTCCATTGTAATCCCTGAAACTCCACATTTATACATAAACCTGAAGGACTCTGAAGGACTTGAGCATTGTATTTTCACACACCATCTAATAAAAGCCTCCAATGGCTGCCTTGTCTGTTTGCACTCCTTTTTATTTGAACAACAGAAGGCTGCATGAGTGCAGTTTTACTTTCCATTCTGAGCTCTTTCACTTGGAAGATCACCCTAACAAAATATTTTGGTTCTCCAGGGTACCAGGGTTTATTTGTATATTGTCTGTTCAGCTTTGTAATCTTACTTAAATTGTGGAAATACTTTGGTTTGTCTAGGGATTTTTTTAAACATTATTTTTATAACATTTACATGTTTGGCAAAATTGAAGTTGACAAGCATTATTTTCAGCCTCGTTACTTACCCATCATACAAAATAGGAAAAGGAAGGAAACCAGCTGAAAGGGAAAACTGTATTTCGATTTGAAACAGATTGAGCGCTAGCATCAAAAATGCAGGGTGGTATTCTGTACCAGAAAAGAGAGGATTAAAAAAGAATAATGTGTACTGCATTTTATGCTATCTGTGACTCCAATGCATCACCACAGCAGGAGCTTTCTTGAGTACCACTGAACCTGGGGGGGGGGCTGAGCAAATTCTGCATTTAAATCTCATTAATTTGGTTTGCCTTGGGCCAAAATAGCACCTCAAGTTGCTCAGTTAGCATGGAATTATGAAAGTTTTCCTCATATGTTTAGTGAGCAGTAACATATCTGTTTACAGAAAAAAGACCACAGACAAGACAAAAATGAGATAGACATCATCTTAGATTAAGCAGAGGAATGTACCATGTCCAGGTGTAAACATAAATACACCAAAACATATAAGGTGCACATGTATATTATGCAGTATAACCCTAAAAGACCAGTTGCTGAAAAGGCTTCCAGCACAGATGGATGGCAGGGCCCTTAGTCTATTGTTGCAACTGTTGCAGATACTCAATTCCACAGGTTTTACTTAGTACAGTTCATCCAGGTGGAAAGCCAGCTTTCCAGCGCTCCCTTCCCAAATTCTCCCTTTCACTTCTGCTCCTGTACTTTTAACTTTTCCCCCAAAGTGCCCATATTCTTCATGTGCTTGTCAACTGGTACTGACTTTACAGAAAAGAAAATATTTGTTTCTCTACTACTTTAGCTTAGTAAACTAAAAACAAAAAAAACCTGCTAGTAACAAATAACTGTTAAATAATCTCATTCAGTTACTGATGTTGTTCCACGCAGCCTTTCAGTTCGATCTGCACGAGGAGGAATCTTCCTGGAAAGACATACTGGAACCAAATACACAATAGCTTCTGAGTTCCTTCATGCATTATCTCTTTATATCCACTAAGCAGTGGTCGCACTGGCAAGAACTTGGATGGTCACCAGTGCATTATCAGGAAGGCAAAGGATTTGGTCTCTGTATAAAACACCAGCTCCATGTTTCCCCAAGCACAGAAAGAAAACCACATCAGTTTTTACATCTTTAGCAGTCACACAAAGCAACTTTTGGCAGGCCTTGAATGCCCATACAATGGTGGAAACATACCCAAGTCAAAGCATTTTAGACTTAACTGAAGCTGTGAATTTTTTAATCTAGGAGACAGGTTGTTTAGGGGCTATTACAATACGATGTGCCTGAATGCTGAGTGCACACATTCCTGTGCCCTGTCTGAGGCTGCAGCTGGAGAACGGACATATGAGACTAAAAGAACCAAGTGTCTCACATTGGCAGCCCCTTACCAAGCTGGGGTTAGGAAATCTCAGCACCACCCTTACTTAGGATTTGCTGCCACATGCAATGCAGTCTCAGGCTGTGTAAATGTGAGATAGCACTTTTAGAGTAGCATTTGCATGGAAATTTCCAAATTGGCACCAAAGTCTAAAAGAGGTTGGTGCCTTGCATTTCACTTCAGGTTGCTATTGCAGCAGGGACAGCTTTACTTCATCAGCCACTGCACTGGCTCGTGTGATCACAGGCTCCAGAAGAGAAGGCATCAAGCCACCAGCTCTCACACTGTGCAGAGACACTAAGATGCATCCATTTTCATATTCATGTCTATTATGCCTAGTTTCATATTAAGTATTTATGGAAGTAAGGGCATTTTCTTTATTCAGACATCTCATTTTAATAGAGTCTTGAATATTTTTGGAAAACGGCTTTAAAGATGGACAAAACGCTGAAGCCTGTGTTGCGATTTTGATCTAAGTTTGCTGCTGGGGACTGGAAATCAGGTCTGCTTAATGAATTTATTGGGCTTTGTCTTACATCCTAAAGGATATTTATTACTCCATTGCATACTCTATTATTACACAGTATTATTGTTAGGAACATCACAAACACCCATGATGTATAGCTCTACCACTGTCAGTATGAGAAAAAAAAAATCAGCACACTTCCCCAAATATAGAAATGCTGATTGTTGCCTCATGCAGTGAGTATTTGAACAGGCTCATATTTTGGCTCAGGTCCCTAAAACACATATCCCTTCCTAGGAAACATGCATCTGGAAAAAAGGATCTGTGGTAACAGGACAAATGTGGTGTTCAGTGAAAGGCACAAGCTCCCTACTGCACTTCTGCTGTGGAAGTTTCAATCCCAGCTAGTGATTGGTTTAAATTACCTGAAGGATGACACCAGAAAGGTCTGTTCATTTATGCTATTTATAGTCACATAAATGTGATAACTGGCATTAAGCAGTAAAGTTTTCAGTAGTGTGGATTTCAAAAACAGTAACAAATGCAGAAACTTAGAGGATGGGAGCAGAAAGCTACCAGAAGTTTATGGAGTTCAGTAGTGCCCAGAGTTTGCCAAATACATACACTTCACAAGTAAACCAGTAAGAAAAACTGTTCACAAAATTTCACTAATATATAGTGATGATAATTCACGTCACAACATTTTCTGACTTTCTTCTCCCTATTTACTCTTCCCCTGAGTATGCTTTTATATTTATCATGAAGATCTTTGCATCATATACAGATAATAAATAGTATCCTCCTGATATACATGTGAGGAGTAATTATGAAATCAACACAGATATTTCTTACTAGCTCTATTAAATGTTCAGGTTTTCAAATTACTTTGACTCATATGTGCCTAGACCATAGACATCTTAGTGCCATTGGAGCCGATTTTAAGTAAAAATGGAAAATGAAAACCTGAGTGTTACAGCAAGTAAAACTTGGCAGTATATTAAATATGCATTCATTAACGCACACACACAAAGAAGTGCAGTGTGTCTTTCCCTCCCAAGGGCAACAGTAAGTTATGCCTCAACAAGCAGGGTGGATTTATGTCCCTAAATGCTTCTCTCTTCAATAAACATTTGTATACCTGCCATGAAAACTGAGGAATCATGTCCTTTGGTTAATTCCAAGACACTGAATTTATCTTTGTGAAAAAAAGAACACATTAGATAATTCTGTCCATTAAATGATGATTTAAAAACAAACAACATGAAGCACTAGGACAGGACAAGTGTTTTTTTTTTCGTATTGAAGGTATAAGACATGTTTACACAAACTTGTGTTGCTGTTCTTTGACTGGATCCTATGTTTGAGGTGATATATATAGGATTCTTTCAGGCAGAAATTGCCGCTTAATCTGTGGTTTAGCTCAGCAGGATTCTGGTCTTCATTGAAAATCTTGGGCAGTAAATAAGTCTAAAGAGATTCTGGAGAGTATATAGGAGCTAGGGACCTAAATCCTATTAAAATACCAGAAATTGGACACTAACTCCCACAGACTTCCTTAAATATTCCACCTGAAATGGATGCACTTTAAGACCACTCTTCCTTTTGCATGTGTATTTCTTTTTACAAAAGTGGGATCTCAAAATACCAAATTATGCCACACAGATTTTACTTACAAATTATGAGTATCATCGGCATTATACAAAACCACAAAATTTGAGCCCCTGTAGAAGATGTACTGACTTAGTGAAAGAGAAAGCTTGCTGTGGAAACCCATGAGCAAACGTATACATATTCTGCTAATACTTAAGCACTTAACACAAACTTGTGTATGCTGAACTTGATGGCAAAGGTCCCTGTAATTTTAATGGAAGCAGCCCTGGAGTCATATCAGTAGGTGAATTATCTATAACCACAGTACTAAACACATCCCCTAGGCAAGGACAGTACTTGCATTTAAAGTCCCAAGAATTTCACCCTGCCTCTGGAAAAAAGTGTAATTTAGGCTTTAGCTAATAGGTACAGAGCAGGGTTTGGAGCTGTATATTTTAAAGCATCTGTAGCATTAATAGCCAGAACATAAAATCCAGATGGGAGAACAATTGCACTCTAATAGCTTTCATAAAGAGTTAATTACACATATTTGGGGTCTGATCCAAATACTGTTAGAAGGATGTCAAGGAAAAAAAAAGTAGTTGTCTGCAGAAAGCATCTAGACTTACTGAACTGCCATTCCTTAAAAATTGCTCACACAGTAGTGGAGGTAAGGGGCCAATGATATTTCTGTACTGCCTATTGCCATTAATATATTTGAAAAAAGTATTTTTATTGTCCCTGACATTTCTGGCCTGGAAAAGAGAAGACTGAGGGGAGACCTTATCACAGTCTACAATTTCTTTATGAGGGGAAGAGTAGGAGCAGGCACTGATCTCTGTGGTGAGTAGTGACAGAACCTGAGGGAATGGCCTGAAGTTGTGTCAGGGTATATTTGGGTTGGATATTAGAAAAAGGTTCTTCACTCAGAGGGTTGTTGGTCACTGAAACAGGCTCCCCAGGGAAGTGGTCACAGCACCAAGCCTGACAGAGTTCAAGGCGCGTTTGGATGATACTCTAAGGCAGTTGGTGTGAGCCTTGGGGATGATCCTGTGCAGGGCTAAGTGTGGGACTCAATGCTCCTTGTGTGCCCCTTCCAACCTGGCATATTCTGTGAGGTGACAAAGATGAAATACTAAAATTCGGTCTTCTACAGATGCTTTTTTAGAACACTATATAGTCTAATTCTAGAAATGCATAGAGCACATCCCTGTGAGCAGAGGCAGAATTTTATCCTGTTCCAACTTTCTGCACCAAGCTTTTCCATAAAAATGTGCTCTCAGAAGGACTAAACAGAACAAATGGTTTATTTTTTGTAAATGGAGAAATACATCCTTAAAAATTACTTAAATTTGCCTTCAAAATGCCTTTAGAAATTTCGAATTATCACTGATAGTATAAGCTGTGTTCAAACAAAACTCACTGTTAGGCTCAACTATCAACACCGCTCTGCTTTAGCTTTTAAATAGTGTGAAAAAAGAGGGTGGGGGAAGAAAGGCAGCAGAAGTGCTAATGCAATTGTTTGATGTATGTGAGAGGCAGCGAGGAGAAGGCGGGCACTCTGCTACGCAGGCTACTGGCAATGGGAATCACAGGGCTTTGTACTTATTCCACACACTCTTTAGGGGAAAATAATTACAGCTACACATAAAAATCACGCTGTTGATTTTTATTGGTCTAATGTAGCTATTACTTACATCTCCACAGAACAGTCCATTTTTCATGGATTTTTTTTCCCTACCCATCACTGTACACTGTAGCCGGTGAAGAGCTGTGAGTGGGTCTGCCCCTGCACCATTCCATATGGCAGTTTGCCAGTGGAGAGTGAGTGATTTCACTTCAAAACATTTTCTGTTTAATTAGTGTGAAAAAACCCAGCAATACAATTATCTAAAAGGACCATCCAGGTTCTCTTCATGGCGAGAAAAACAAAGCCACTAATGTGCTCTAGTGCAGAAATACCTAGGTTATTTCATCAGAAAAGTAACCAGTTATTGAACAATACATTCTTAGAATAACCAGTTTGGCTCTCAAGTCTTGAATTTCATAACTAACCTACTAGGAGGATGCTGCATTACAGTTTCGACCCTTAAAGCCTGTGTTCAATTGTTTGCTCCTAGCCAGCTGCCTGCACCTTCCCTATGCCCTGTGCAGCTTCAGTAACCTTCAGTGAGATGCTGGATAAAATGGTCTGAAGGAATCAGGACTTAAGAACTACCAAATAGGTGGTGAAATCTGAAGCAGGTGTATCCTCAGCACAGTGCTAATAACAGAAATAATGTCAGGGTTTGCAGCATCCTTCATGGCCCCAACATCCTGTATCTACCAAAATCAATTTGAAAACTACCTTTGACTTCAGTGCTGGATTCACTGCAATCTAATTTTTCCTTGGACACAATCCAGACTCACTTTTTTCAATTCCATGTATATTTATCTAAGAATATAAGTTGGGCTGAGGGCTGAAGCTGTTATTGCAAAATATATCTTTTTATTCTAATAAAATGCTTAAAAGTACTGGTTTTACATTTTGTATAAACTAGTCTATTTGTTTATGATTAAAGTGCACAATTTTTAGTGCATAGTGAAATGTTTTACTTCTACAAACCAGAGGGAAAAAAAAATCCAAACCCAAACATTTTCCTTTGCAATACAAGGCCTGTTACATCAATAGAATTTTATGTGTACTCATAGAAGTTCAGAGTTTTACATAAAATTATCTCAATTTTACCTATCATATTGTGGGAATAAGCTCTGACCTGCTGCAGCATAAATTGCTAGAAATTCATGTTGTAATATTTACCCAGCACTTAAAAGATAGATGATATTCAGCACTGCTTGTAAAACACATTTGTGCCCATTATTGCAGTATTTACAGAAGAAAACCTCCTGACACAGAGTAAGATTTTCTTGAAGAGAAAAAAAGACAGAAGAACTACAGGGCTTCATGGTAGTAGTGACAAATGGCAGATTTGCCAAGAATGAAGTTGGAAAGTGCCCTCCTCTTTCAGGGACTACTGCTATCCCTGGGGTGGCTGCTACCATGGCCTGCTTGTAAATATGGTTTTGACATTGGTATTTGGTTAACTGCATGTATAAGGATGCTCTCCAAAGAGCTAAAAAGCTGTTTGAACACATGGTAAATAGCAAAACATCTACTAGAGCGCAGTGGAGTCAGAAAGCTACATTCAGATCCCCCCTGAACCCAGCTGTCTGACATTCAGGTAAGCACAGTAACCCAAAAGCTATTTTTTGTTCTTCCCTGTCTACACTTCATGAATAGCTCCACATTTATTAGCCCAGTCTTTTACATGTGCAGGCAATTGCAGAAATCTATGGAACCAGCATCCAGATGACTCCTTCTGAAGGTACAGGTGAACACCTCCAAAAAACCCAAAACCAAACAACAACCAAAACAAAATCAAACAAACACGAAACAAAGGCGATTTCAGCCCTACAGAGTATCTATTAACCTGTTTGTCAGGACAGCCCCTTAAGGAATAGATCATAGGAATTCAAGTCTTTGTGAAACGGGCATGACAGGAGCATGAACTTGGACCTCACATGTTGCTGCTTTAATCACAAGCCACTGTAAACCAGGCAGTGTTGTGTTGTGTCCCTCCACCCAGTTCCCACTATGCAGGAATCTTTTAGGTCAGAAGGAATCTTGCAAAGTCACCTTGTACAAACTCTGTTCAAAGCAGGGACAGCTTCAAAGATGTCTGACTAATGCCACATTTAGGAATCAACTCCTAGGAAAGGGTCACACTTCGGATCCCAAAGGAAGAGGTGGGTGGCACATGTAAACTCCAGTTGTTTTTCGTAATATAGCTGTTAAAATCAATATGGGCTCTTCTGGTTTCAGAGGACCCCTTCCTTTGACTTTAACCTTTTTTCAAAGGAGCCTGGATGCCCAGTTGAGGCCTGAATACTAAATACACATGGAGTGTTGTGACTTGAGGAAACTCCAAGAAGGTGGCCACGACTTGCTGGGCACCCTGGCTTCTCTGCAAGCCCTGCAGCACTCTGGAGCACCTCTGCCATGATTTGTCTACAGACCCTCTAAGATGTCAAAAATCAGCCCCTGTCAAAGGAGGATTGCCAGAGAAAATCATGAGGCAAAGGAGAGACTAGAATCAAAGGCCCTAACATCAGAGCTCTAGCACTGCTTTTATAGCTGGAAAACTACTGTGAATAGTACAGGCATCCTACTCAGTATTTCACAAGGGATTTTATGGAGCACACCGCTCGCTGATTACCCATGTCAGCTATTCAAAAATAGAAAAAGTTCTTACAAATTTAAGCAGATCTTTACAATAGAAGGGATAGACATAAAACTCTTCTGGAAACAGGCTCACACAAACTCCCATTAGTATGTTAATTACTACTTGAATAAAGAAAATGCAGAAAAGAATATGAGTAAAATTGACTATGGTAGGAAAAATCTATGTGCAGTAGAAGAAAGTATGACTCAGTGCCAGTCACCTTAACACATGACAGAGCTTGTGATGTGGTGGAGAACTGTGAGGGATAGGCTGTGAACTAACAGCCTCTTCACAAGCTGGCAAAAATTCAGAAGAAAGTAAGAAAAAATTAACCAATAAAACTATTTGAACATTAAAATGTTAGGTAGACAGAATCACAATGGATTAGGACTAAGGGATAGCACGTTTCGAACTTTCACATAAGCTTCTTTTTTCTAGTCACAGAACCCACGCAACATCAAAATGGTCAGTGACCAAGGGCTAGTGATTCACCACTCAGTTATAATTACAACTGGACATAGCTGAAACTAAGCTGAATCAAACTATGTTTTATGACATAACATTAGATGAGTCAGTTGATCATCTTGTTTCACAACTGTTTCAAAACTCTTTCGCATAGATAGCTGAAAATCTGAGATTACTCAATACATAAAAAAAATCAGAAACAACAAATATTCAAGAGAATTTGATGCATTTGATCGTCACAAACTAATCGATAGGGAAAGTGGTCTGGTAGCTAAAAACCTGTTTTGTAAAAGGGATGATGAGAGATGTTGACAACTTGGTGGAGCTAAAGTGAGTGCGATGGTCAAAGTCCATCCATGCTCTACTGACATACAGCCACAGGAATTTGCATCAAGTCTTGTGCCAGAAATAAGTATGCTTTGATCTCTTTAGTGAACAGACCGTGTGAACCAAGGCAGAACCAGATATTCAAGTTTCTCTGCCTTCTGGGAAACTCAATGTCATGTCTTTAACCAGAGCACCTCCCATCCCTGTGGCAGAGGCCAGGCAGGGTGCACAGCCAGGTGGAGAGGAGAGAAGGGTCCCAGTCAGCCCATGGGGCTGGAGAGCTGTTTTGCCCTAATGTACTCTAATGTGCTTGTCACCTCTTCCAAGCACCAACCTGATACAGAATGTCTGAGCAGTTTCTCACTGTCCTGCTTCATCCTTCACCCTGGGGTGAGGTTGCAGGCAGCACCTGGGACAAACCCTCAAAGCAAAATTTTATGTTGGACTTTTGCAGTATTTCCAGTGTATTTGCATTCAAATAAAAGGCAAAAAGCCTGCATATGTGGATTAGAGATGCTAAGCAATGCTGTCAAACCATTCAGCCAGCAAGTTACTAGCACCCAAATAATTTTATTTTATCAGGAAGAAGAGGTGTACATGCAACAAAGCTCAGCATTTCTATTCACATGATGACAGCAGTGTGTTGGTGAACACTTTACAGCATTTTTCAGTTGTTCCCTGGCCCCCCTGCAGCTGAGGTATAAATACAGGCAAAAAGGCCCTTTGTGCACTGGATCTGAATGGCTGAGGAACATCCCTGCCCAACATGACAGGCTCTCCTATGATCAGACAAGTGAGAAGCAAGACAAGGAGGACCCTCACAAAACCCTGGGAATGGGCCAGAGCAAAAGCTTTCGCTCTGGTAGTTTTTTTGTTACCAAACCTTAGAGAAAGGTTTTTTAAGAAACAGTTCAAGCTCACCTTTTAAATTAAGCAAAAGTTGAACATGACCTTTCCATAGCATCTCCTCATTCCTTCTTAAATGGTGTAACACACACACACTCTAATCCCATTTATGAAAAAAATGTCCTTTCTGAACAGATCTTCTTCATAAGAAAGAAAAAATTCTGGCAAATACTGTGTCAGCATATCAAACTAATGCAAATCCATGCTTATAAGTAACAGCTAGTAATAGCATTGCAGGTCTGTTTCCTTCTTTCTGCTAACCACAATATAGAGAAAAGTGAAATCATGTCCTATGATACAAACTAAAAATATATGCTTTTTTCCCCCTAAGATATTTGCATGTTCCTGTTGTTTTGTCATATAAAACTAGGATGTCATACCACTCAGAAAAATAATTCTTAACAATAAAAGAGGTGGTTTCTTTGACATATGCTAAGATGTTGCTGAAAAATATCTTTAGTATGGATCACTTCACCTCACTGAGCAGGATAACTAACTAGAAGCTAAGCTCTAAAGCATGATGCTTAGCATTGTGCCTCATATGAAAATTCAATATCTACAGTCCCCATAGTTTAAAGACATACCCCCTGCCAGGCAATACATAAACACATGCACTCTGCTCTCTGCCTCAAGTTCACGCTGCAACGTAACAAACAGCTGCTCACAGATACTGAAATTTTATTCATGAAAAAAAAGATGACAGTGCTAAGATCAAGACTGACACCTCTGCAACATCAGCATAATTTTTAAACTGGTTCAGAAAAATAACCTTGAAAGTCCAGTTGTAGTGAAAGCCCAGCAGCAGTTACATATCCATAAAGATATGGAGCAGTCATAGTTAAAAAAATCTGTGGCATATGGTAGATGTCTCAAGGCTAAATAGGCCTTAGGGGCAGAGGGAGAAGGAAGTTCAGATTCCCTGACCCAACTCTCATATTCCAGCACTGCACATAATGTACTCCCAAACGAAGGACACAGTTCTGTAGTGATCTTGAATTTTCTTAATTTCATGAGAAAAATCATTACACATTCGACTAAGAAGCACATGGTTAGGTAGTTTGTCAATGCTTATAACATATGACAATTTACAGTGATTGTCTACGTCAGAATTAGTGGGGAGGTTCTACTTGACACATAAATTAAGAAGCATGAGGGAATTAAGAACAAAGATACTGCAAGTTTTTTTTGAAGAATACTCAAGCAGATGCAAGATGCATCTCAGAATGATGTTTCATCTTTTCCTGTTTTAAATCAACAACATGATTATATTATACATGGGCTCACCTAGTCTATACAAAACAGCTTAAACAACTGAGATGATTCTTGGTGCCTCAAATGTTGTACCAGTTGGGCCAAGTCAGCTGGTGCTTAGAAGGCACAAGAGATGTCATGGAAAACCAAAGGAAGGCATGTCATTTGGGGTTCTCAGAGCCATACCTGTCTTCAGCTTCTGCTGCAGGTCACAGGAGGTGATGGTGGCTTCGGAGACTGCACAATTTCTACCCATAACAACTGCCCTTCAGCCCAGCCCACAGAAGCATCCTTTGTGCTTGCTTGGAAGGAGCAGGAATAACTGCAGGAAAAATATAGTCCTGGTATCCCTTCCCATTTCTGGTCAAAGTAGTCGCTGCTTTGTAGCCTGACTTACAAACACAGAAGTTGCATTAAATGACTTGCCTATTTCCATCTTCTTTTTTAGCGTGCTGCTGCTTTAGTGTTGGCTCCCTGAACAGTTGCCTCATTAACAAAATCCAAGTACCAGCCATATTTCCTTTAACATCTAAAGTCACTCCTATCCCTGTGTGGACTCCATTGCTTAGCTAACCTTAAATAATTTTAGACATCTGCTGCTTCCATCTACCACTTTGTCCACATTAAAAAAAAAAAGTCTTGCAGATAGCAGCTCATGACAAGCAGAGTCAGAGCACGTGCCAGGATTTTCTTTTTAGGCTGCATGTCTGTTAACAGTCAAGTTTTGCCCACATTGCTGTAGACTGGTTTAAAAAAAAAAAGTATTTTTCTCAATTCTTCAAGTCACTTGCTTCATTGAAAGCTCAAGTCTTTTTTTTTTCAGACAACTATCTCTCTATACATACTTATTGTGAGTATCTATGGTATGCAGAAAGCTAATGCAAAGTTAGTAATAATTAAAATTAATTGCAGAACTTAATTACAATGAAATAGAATAAACATTAATGGTAATATCTGCATTAAAATGCACTGTCAATAGCTGTCTGCACTTAAGCACTCAAACAGCACCAAATATTTCTTGTAGCTGCATATGGGTTTACCACCTAAGCAAATCACAGCATGTGTGAATTCGTGGTATTTTAAAAGTGCAGCAATTAATGCCACTACATAATTCCACAAAGGACTATACAGCCAGTGCTCGTGTAATCACTAGGTGTGAAAAAACCCAATCATAACCATCAGTACTGTTTCAGAGCCATATCAGATTAATTCCGAAGAGACACTTAAATTATTATGCTTTATTTATGATATAGATATAAAATTCACAGAACAAATGAATGTTTATCCTTGAGATTCATTCTGCTCAATACTCTGCTTTTCATAAAGCTCACAGCTTGTCTTCATTCATGAACTATCCATTGTAAATCAGATGACACTTGACAGGGCATTTTTGTATTTCAGGTTTTTAGCAAAGCAGAGCATCAATTGCCAAAGATCACTAAGTCAATAGAGAACATAAATAAATGAGAGCAAGTATATCCACAGAAAATAGTCAACCCCTTCCATCATTATTTCAAGCACATGAGGAGACCAACCTGTATTTCACCTAACCCACTTATACTGCATTTTATGTTTACAAAACTGAGCTGATGGATGCAGATGGCTGCAGGGTGATTTGTGATTACAAACACCACCAAGAGTCCAGATCTCCAGTCTGCATGTGGATCTTGCACCAGTCCTGGTATTCCCACCTCCGTTTAAAGTTGGGCAGAGATACTGCCTCATCTTGGCAAAAGTTTCTTTGTATTTAATTAATCAAGAGGCAATATTTGTTTAAAAATAGTACCGTGACACACAATTTTGCACTCAAAGTAGCAATAAAAAGTAAAATTCCTATGATTTTACACTTCTTGATCTGCTACTTGGATAGGAAACAGCAGGTAAGAAAGTCAGCCAAGGAGAATCAGATCATCATGTTACTAACTCAGGTAGTCTCACATGCTGATGGCTTGGAAATACCCCACCATACAGACCAAACAAGTTGAAGTAATGGTAGAAAAAGCTTTGAAAACATTGCCAGGAGTTGGAAAACAAGAAAACAAGTCTAACTTGGTTTTTCATCAGTACATTTTTTCTATTATCAACTACTGAGCAGTTTCATTTTTATCTATCTAAAGCAGCCATCAGGGTGCACAGGAGGTCTGGAAGTCCCCATGCCCATTAACAAGCCCCATAATAGATAAACCTGGATATGCCCAGGATTGTGCACTCCATCTCTGCTATGAGACCACTGTGATTCAGTTTGGCAAGGGAAAACCTGAGCCAACAACTGTAGTGTCACATGCAGAGCCCTGGAGAGAGTACTGATCCATGAGAGCGAGCTTGGGGTAAGCCATCCCGAGCTGCCTGACTCGGAACTTACCCAAAAGCAGCCTGGGAGCATCACAGTGATCTAGAAGCTCTCACATTCTGAACAGACCTCTCTTCCTTAGCAGCATCAGTCTTGCCTGGACTTCCTTGCAAGCTGACTCCCAGTTTTCTTCAAGGAGGCAAAAAGTAATAAATTAAACTTCTATCTTTATCATATCAGTCTTCCCCAGGGCTCTCCCAGAGACCAGACTTGGAGACTGTACAACAGCACTGCCTCCAGCATGACCCCTAGCATAGCCAGAGGCCGTCTGTCAGATCTCCAGAAGCACAAGGCAGCTTGAAACAGATGCAGACAGACACTGGCAGACAGACTGTGAGCATCAGGGTGCCAGGAGGCTGCAAGGGAGCCCTGTGCATGGGAGGAGGTTGGACATGGAATATCCAAGCCTATAGCATTTCTTGCTTCTTCCTGTAATCACTGTAGCCATATGTTGCTGATGTGTGCTTGCAGAGGCATTAGCAATAATAAACCCCTCAGTATCAGCAATCCAAAGATGCTTACAAGAAAAGGGGAAGGGTCTGTCACCAGCCTTATCTTTCTGCTGAGCTCTTATCCTCATTTCCATGAGCAGCACAGGTTGTAACTACAGTGTACAGTAACTCCTACTACTGTGATCTAACATATCACAACAGAAAACAAGTCCTTCCAAGCAGAATCCTGGTTTATTTTCTTCTGGAGTAAAACAGATGTCAGGTAGCCTAAATTCTAAAACTAATTTTTAAGCTACTTACTATCATACTTCCTTTTAAAAGTCTTGGAAATCTTCTGCAATGAATAGTTAGCAACAGCAAAGCACATAAGTTTCTATTTACTTTCCAGAATTCAAGTTTGTATTAGACACCAAAGCAGGGAGGATTGGTTTCATGAGGTGCTTTATGTCTGCAACTGATATGCATGGGGCAGGAAAGAACTACGTTTGTAGTAAATGCCTGGATCCAGAGGCAAGTTGCTCCATCAATGGGAACCAACATTCAACTCGAGATAATTCTCTGCCACAGGGAACGGTATCAAAAACGAAGAAGGCTCAAGGCACTTGCTACGTCCCTTCTGCCAAAGTACACTCAGCTTCTTCCTGAGGCTGCTCCAGCTTATCTTACAGAGTTGGAATATTTGTGCAGCCCTCACTGTATATGAATTTTGATGGCTTGGATTTATTTCAGTCTTAGCTGATACATTCAGAAATTAGTCTACCAGTCAATAGAGAACCACATCAGCTATACCAATAGTTATCAGCTAAGTATGTAACAGACCAAAAAATTCCTTAACGTGGTTCTTTCATCTTTCACAGTATCCAGTGTTGAAAAGAAGCACAAAAATAATCACCCTCAGTCTGACTGCATTGCTGGATAGCAAAGTGCAAGCAACTGCACACTTGGTCTACACAATGAAAGCTCTAAATCATTTTCACATCCTGTAGCAGCTCAAGATCTACTCTCCAAGTCCTTCCTCTCCACACAGTGCTGTGACAGCACTGACTCAGACCAAAGGGCACAGGAAATTTCAACACAATCTCCTCTGCCTGTTCTCAGAAAGGTCAACAGCACATGAAAAGTGCAGTGACAACATGACCTATGGCAGTGGTGACACGACACAATGAGGATTTTGCATCTTGTTCCTCCAGGACAAACACCAAATACCTTTAAAAAATACCCATTGCCCCCTCTTAGCTGTCAGATAGTCACTGAGGAACAGGATTGCATAGCAACAATGAAAATGTATTTGCCAGTTAACGCCCAGGGATAGTAAAATATTTCAACGAGCCAACACAGTTAAATCATCCTTTCTGAACTGCAAAATATAATTCAGAGTTTGTTATGATGGCTCTAGTTTCCAAGCCCAGAAAACACTACTGTGTTAGCCAAAATGGTACTTTTTCCTACATATCATTGAATCTTGAGTTCAGATAATCTGTTCTTACAAGTTTTTATTGACTACAGCAAACAACTTCGCCTTTCTGACTATCTTCACTAGAATAGGAAGTGGCATTTAATCCTGCTCCAAGAATGCAATCTAGTGGTTCCCTTCACATATCAAAGAAATATCAGTGATAACATTTTGCTCTAAGTTCACTAGCTAAGAGGAGTTATTATAAATGTCTTTATTAGATTAGGTGTTAAAATCTAATCTAGATGTCTACATTAAAATTAGCTTTTGCTCGAACAGTAAAATGCATATCCACATGAAGGAAAAAAACACTTTTTTCTCCAGGCATTTTCATTCTAATAGCTAATTGCTCTTAAAAGTAAATATAAAAAGTCAGGATTAGCTTTCTTGATGACTCAGAATAATTTGATCCTTATCATATTCATTTTTAATATTACTTTTAATAAGCAATAGGGAGGCAAAGCAACCCATGTTTTCTGCAGGAGAAGAGAGATGGAAGTGAGAGAACCCCAGGAAAACACAGATCCACCAACAAATGGCAATAGGTTTTTGCAATGTGAAAACCTAGAGAGCCCTACTGAACTCACTAATTGTACCAATTAAGTCCAGGTGATAACAAAATTTTACTTTTAATGTTGACTTAAAGTTTCTGCAGTTACCTCTCCACAGACAAAATATCAGATATGAGCACAGTCTAAAGAAAGACTTGCAGCCATTCCATCAATAGTTTTGTCGCTTGCAGAGAAGTTGTCCCAAGAATAACTTAAATTCACTCCAGGTCCAAGTTTTGCATTTAGATTGGTGAATGACTCTTCCGATACATAGAATATGGATGCTCACACAAGGTACATTCATAGCCATAATTCAAGTCAATTTAGAGAGCTCTGCAAATGCAAATTAAATCTTGAGAGATGTGACTTCACTGGTTCAAAACCTTGTACTATTGAACACTAATTCACTCTCTCCAACTCTCCTATATAATTAAGCCCTACACCACTGTAGAACCTGAATCCTGGAAAGCAGTTCAAAACATTTACCCCCCTACAGCAAGAAGCTGGTGAAGGAGTGGGGAAAGGATGAGCAGCTCTGGCACTTACTGAAATAGCGGTACCTACAAAAATTAATGTTTGGATGTTCTCTGGCTTAAGCAGTCTTTCACAGGCTAGTGATTAAAAAAAAAATACAGTTTATTTAACAGTATATACAGTATATACAGTTTATTTGTATCTGCATGCACATTTACCATTAGAGGAATATTTTAGTATGTGTTTGCTAGAATACAGACAAAAGCAACACATTTTAAAAACGGGGATAGTATTTTAGCAGGAGCATCAGCAAAGCCATCTGTGTTCCTGATGTGGTCTGCCTCTGCAAAGTGACCAGAAAAGGATATATTCATTTTTGGCATTTCAGAGTGACCTGACATAACAGAAGAGTTAAAGTGTTTCTGTACCAGTTGATAAATATAAAGTTGTTACTTTCTAGCACTTTATTTCCTTTTTTTTTCCTGTGTCTGCAGAAAAGCATAAATTCCTCCATATTAGTGTAACAGATTGCTCTCACAGGCAGATATTTAATATTCAGTTTTAGGAATTGTTTGTCACTTGAAACAATGAGTTTAATTTTTAGAGCCAGCATCTTCAAAATGTCTGGACACCTGGTAGTACAATCTCACATTTGCTGCTGAGCTCCTACTTTAACTCCCTCCCAGCCTCCAGCAGGGCAACCTGGCTGGAGTGGCAATCCATGTGCTCTCCAGGGGATGCTGAGAGGTGAGTTTGCTGATATCAGTAACCCCTTGGATTCATGTGGCAGGCCCTCAGTTTTCAGAAACACAGAAGTAGTCATTCTCTGACAATATGTCTCAAGATATATTGGTTTATTTTTTTTGTTTCTGCAGATCTATAGGCTTCAAATGAAGACAATAAAACAACTGGTCTTTTTTTTAAAGTCTATCTTTTCTTTCCAATAAAGTTGTCATTTCAAAGTCATCTTGAAACAGTGGGACCAAATAATTATACCAACATGTACATATTTAATGATGCCAATCTGTTAGGCTAAAGAAACACTTCTGTGGAAAGTAGACCACAGCACAACAGTTAGAAGTGGGTGACATCACATACAGTTTGCTGCCCAATGTGCTGTGACTTAGTATTTTCTTAAGGAGCTCAGAAGCTAAAATTGAAGTCACTAGGAAAAAAAAGAAATCCAGATTGTCTGCCTAGTAGGATCTAGCACAACCCTGCCTTTGGGCAAAAATGACAAGGAGGCTGTTGCAACACAATAACACAGTAATTGTGAGATCTGAGCAGTCCTTGACAGGCTACAGCAAAACATGCACTGCAACACTTCATTTGCTGACTTCTTGGACCTCACATATCCTTGGAAAGAAAAAAGGCTGCACCTTCCCGTAAACAGTAACACAGAGGACCTATTTTCATGTGTTCTGTATGTTCCCTTTTTGCCTTGGCAGTAAGTTATATTCCACAATATTCCTGCAGAAATAATCTTGGAAGACAGCCATAAATTCCTAAAAAGATGCAACAGATACTAGTGACCCCTTCACGACTAGAAATGGAATCTGCTAAATAACAATTCCCATCACTATCATATAAGACACATATTTCACCAGAAAACATTTCTTTCGACCCCAGTTATAATATATATATTATTTCATTCACTTAGTTATTAGAAATATGACATCTCATTTAAAAAAAAAAATCTGTCTTCAAAACAAGTTTTAATAGGTTTTAGCACTGCATACCTGAAATAAAGAACAGTAAGGAGAAAGTTTTAGAGAGAGCTAGCAAGCATCTTGTTGCCAGTTTTCTGCAAAAGCATGTTCAGAAAGCAGCGCACATCCTTCATTTTATACTTCATCACCCACTGCATACACCCTGGGGGGAAGGAGGACAAACCAAGCATGGAAAGGAAAAGAAATTCATCAAAATCCTGAATGCTGGAAGAGCTCTTCTGAAGGAAGGAGTCACAAGTTAGGTAGGGAGATCCTGGGGCAGAGACCCTTGCTTAAATATTGTGTATATTGATGCATACAATTAAATATGGAAATCTATATGTATGTACATCCTATACAGCAAACACATTTTGTATAGGTATACAAACAAATCAAAGAATAGCCATCTTTTCATGCCTTTGTATTACAGGGAACAAGAACAGGTCAAATCCCTTTGATCCAAAGCACATGAATTCCCAAACTACTTTGCCTTGTGAACATTTGTTTGATCAACAAGTGCTTTGAATAAGGTGGCTGCACAGACACAAATAACTTCTTTTTCTAGATCTAGCATTTCAAATCTACCATATCTATATTAATAGTATTAAATTCATGGGGAAAGGCTTCTAATTACTTTTGCAGATAAAGGAGCTTAGACATCTCTTAATGCACAGCTGTTCTCTAAGCTGACTTTCCAATACCTAAGATTTATCTCTTGTATTTCAAAAGCAGTTTATAGAGATACAATATTAAGGGGTAACAATTTTCACTGCATCTTCTTTTCTAGTTTGCTTCTGTATTCTTGTTTTGGTCCTCTTAGATAAGAATACTTTTTAATTTCATATTTTCCTAACTAGATGTTATCATAACTGGACCATTACGGATCAAGTTGAGAATACAGTGTGAAATTTCACATATGCCCAGCATACCAATTTAACAACTAGTCAGAAGACAAAGACAAGCCTATATGGCAACTGTGCAAACACTCCAAACTGAAATCAGTTTTATATAGATTAATAAATGAAGGTAAAGAAGTATCTTTAAGAAAAGGTGACTATTTACTGTAGTCATTTTGCTGCAGTTACAACCCAGTCCAGGCCAACTCACCACCTCTTCCTTACTCCCTTTCTGCTCACTAAAGAAGCTATTTTCTGTTCACCACTCTTTAGACTTACCTCTGCAGTTCTGCTTCAGTCCTTGAAAGAGTATCAGAAGCATTATGAGAGCAGAGAGGCCAAGTGCTTGACTGCTTGTAGCTGTACTTTCTGGATGGTGACAGCTGTCATGAGAGGCCTCTTTCCAGCTCTCACATCTCCTCCTTGGACCTCACTTGCAGAGACTACAAGTATGTAGGGGCAAAAGCACAGTCTGCTCTGACTACCCACCACACAACACATAAAACACACCTCCTGCACAGATTCTAAGAAGCAACAGAGGAAGATCTCTTTCAGCTGGCATACATTGTTAATTAAAAGCTCATGATGCAGCCAGGTGTTGCTGGTAAAGACAAAGTCTGCTGCTCCATGTAGCAATCAAAGCTTTAGAGTTCCTTGAAGAAACAATACTAAAACACTATTTCCATTAAAAACAACACAAAACTAATTAAAAAAAATCTATTTTTAGGTTGGAATTAAACTGATCTCCTGACTTTTTCCAGGCTTCGCAAGCTGAGAAAAGGTGGCGTATTTCTTCCAAGACTGATCATTCTGTTTCACTCCACCTGAAATTTGTTAAGGCACTTAACGAGCAAAGGACAATAAGTGTCAGAGCCAGTACACTTAGGCAGGCCTTTTCTCCACAGAATAAATGGAAAAAGTAGTAAAGCTACACCTGCAGAGAAAGAGAGAAGGAGGAAGAAGAAAATAACAAGCCTTTTCTTGTTCTGCTTTGATCAGGCCACAGTAGCCCTCAAATGACAAAATAGAAACTCGCCTATGAGTTAACCCAAAAGCAAACCCCTAAGGCTTCTTCTCACCTGAAGCAGGACTCTGTTTAAATCTCTCAGCTGAACTGATTCACAAGAGCTTTTTTTATTAGGAGCAAGGCCAGCTACTCGGCTGTGGGCATTTTTAGCATATTTTTGGGCAGGGTGGGTGTTTGTGTTTGCCCTCAAGTTGAATATAACAAATACATTTGTAAAATAAAAGAGGATGAGAAGGTTTTTTAGAAAAGATGGAAGTTTTCAGACCATTTAAAATGGATATAACATGTTCATTTCTTTCACAAAAGATGGTTAAACAAGCTGAAAGTGGAAACCTTTGTCCTGCATAAAAAGAATTGTTTGATATAAAAAGAATTGTTTGATGTTGGACAACACTTATTCTTAATTTTTGTAAGGACTTTTGAACAAGGGCCTTTTTTAAAGAGGTGAATTCTAAAATCAAAATCAGAATAAGAGGGAAAGGAATCAAATATTAGAGCAAGTTGAGGAGGATGAGGACTAGTATCTCATTACTCTAATACTTGTGTGTATTTCAAAAATTAATTAATTTTCAACACGCTCTTTGTGAGTTGAGGGGATGGTAATATCTCTGTTATACAGAAAGCAACTGAAACATAGACACCTTCATCATTGGCATCTCATTTGATCGACACAATACATGATGTTTCAGAGCACACATTATTGTACAGCACTTAGTACAGTTAAAGCCCAGTGTTTATACACCAGTTTCTCTAAAAAAAAAGGTACAACATGATCAATCAGCTCTTAGAAACAGTATGTTCTTAGCAGTCCCATTCTAGAGTATGAATTAGCAGTTATTAGCACAGGGTTTACTGCGTTGTTTAAAAAAATTAAAAAAAAAAAGGCTTTGCAAATTTCCTCATAGTTTTTATAACGCCTAAGATTGTTAGCACTTTATAAGATAAATTATTGTAAGAACAGACAGAAAATTTTGCAGATAGCATAGTCTGTGTGTGAATTAACGCTGAGTCGTCTGGTTTTGGTGTTGGCTAGCCTTTGTTTCCTGAGACCCATATCTGATGTTAATGATACAACAGGAGCTAATTAGCAAATAGTCAAGTGTGTACTAGAGAAATCCTACCTTTCCTACTTCTCAGCTTAAAACTCATGGCCTTCCCTGCTAATTGCATTGTATAGATTACTTAAATGCCAACGTAAGCTGCATGAAAAAGATAACACTAAATTGGAAGATGAGCGGAAAGGGTCTGACCTTCTTAGTCAAGGTCATTGATAGTGCAATTATTCTGATAAGCTAGGCATAATAATCTCATGTGCTATCAAGACACCCATGCTATTCAGTTTGGTAAAAACACATTGCATTTTCCATTATACGATCCATGCTTATGCTTTTTAAATATGTATCATAGGTTAAAGCTACCCATGCTAAACTGCCTGACCACAGTCCTGTGTGCCAGGATAATACGGCCAATGGGAAAAAGAAAAGCGTTGGAAAGGGTTGTTGCGTGCAAGTCTGGCCTAGATAACACTCCCACTGCATGGGCAAAAGCAGGAGGATCCAGATTTCTTGGCTCTAGACAGGAGCTTTTCTGCTCTCTCCCTCCCATGGAGCTCTGGGAGATGGGGATCGTGAGCAGTATAGCAGAGAAGCCTCAGACTCTGCTGCAAATGAGCCCAGTGTTAGTATATAAGGTCAGGGAAATACCACCAAACTCCTCAGAGTTTGGTGCATCCCAGAGGATCCACCAACAGCTGGACAAAACTTCAGCTGCTGTGATATTTCTTGGGAGAGAGCTGACATCTCACAGCCCCCATCAGAAATCCTGACTGAATCAATCCCTTTGCCTTCCACGGATTTTCACTTTACTGTCCCACCACCTCTAATGCAAACTTGAGCTAAAATAAAATAAAATAAAATAACTTTAAAAAGCCCATTTGTGTTCACTATGGGGTGCAAATTTTGAAGGGAATTGCTCTCATTTTCCCAGCAAACAGTGTGTTAGAAAGCTCAGTCATAATAATTCCTGAATTTAAAAAAGCCTTGATCTTTATTCACCAGGAAATCACTTATGCATGCACAGTTGACAGGACAAAACACAAAGTTACACAAAGTTTAACTTCAGGCTGGCTGCACTTAATTCTTTTACATTCCTTAGGCTCTACAAACAAACAAATTTACAAATAAATCAACATATCCAGGAAAAACAGTGTTATATCATGCAGATTCCTATAAAATCAAGGCAAGGATCTCCAGCATCTAGAAAACACACCTAGCCTGTGGTTGAGATACTTGAACAATGTTACACAAAATATTGCAGTGCTTGCTTGTATTTAACACACAACCAACCACTGGGGACTGGTCTGTGTAACTGGCAGGAAATTCTGCACACACCACACTGATTGCTATCCCCACTGATCAAAAGTAGCTGGGAAAGGGCTGGACAGCTCGTGGGAAGGCAGCCAGGCAGCATACGAAAGGCTTTGGAAGGAATCAGCCCTCCGAGGGTATGTGGAGCCTCCTGCCAGAGCTGGGAGCAGACCTGTGCCTGTGTGGAGAAACGAGGCTGCAAAGAAATAATTCTTTAGTAGCAAGACTAAATAAAAAGAAGCTGATTCTAGTGAACTACAATGATTCAAGTTCCTGAAGTTCTGCCACTTAATTGTCTTTTGGGCTCCTTTTTATGCTGCAGCAGGGAAAGAATATGTATTTATTTGTTAGGAACAATGTCTTTCTAGCCTCAGAGAGACATGTAATGTTCCCCATTGCAGATATCAAATTTTTATGCCGATCTATGCCTTGTTCTGTGTACTTGCTGCTCAGTAGCTTTTGGACCAGGGTAAATGTCTGTACTGGCACACTTAATCTTCTGATCAGCACATCTTCTCCACTTTGTTCACAGGTCAAATATATCTCTAAGTAAAGCAACAGAGATTTAAATAATTAATCATTACAATAATTCAGATCATCACACTGTAGTGGTGTGATTTTTCCCTCTGTACCTTTGCATTTATTTCATGATCTTACTGGTAAACTTACTTAGTTGCTCATGGTGTTTGACACAATCAGAGAAATTCAAAAGATGCATAAAATATGCAAACTGCTGAACATATACAATGGAGGATAGCAGAGAACATACCTCACTATTCCAGCAAAGCTCCTAAACAGTACTTTTCTTCTGTTACAGATGTTTACACAGAATCACACAGAATGTTTTTGCTCTTTGTGCAACCACCTGAGGTTGGTTTCAGATTTGAGACTGAACAACTCACAGATAACACTGGAGTGACATTTCTATCTTATTCCCAGATCTAGTTCATCATGAGTCCGAGGCAAGAAAACTCCAACAGGCACTGTGAAACAATGAGATTTGAGAAAATAATCTCATTGACCATTTAATTGCCACTTAACTATAGTCCCAAAAGACAAGTTGCAATGTGTTTTTTTCCTTGGTGATCTAGCCACTTTAATCCTTGGCTACAATCTATCAGCTTTTCTTTTCAAGCCTAGGATATTTGTTCTTTGACTATGAAATGACATATTCTCTCATCTGATTCCACACAGGTACACACTTTCTTCTTGGTTTCAGGTCAAGGAAGGTGCTAACTACACTCTACACAATAGAAGTCACTGAATTGCTATGTAAGCTGTTAGCAGAATTAATGTATTCAAGTCTCTGCAAACCTCCTTCTTCCTTAATCCTCATTTCAGGGTTGGCAAATCTTCTTTTCCTTGGTGACTCTACCTCTCCTGTGCAATATGTATCTTTAATTACATTTTGCTATACATAATCCAAGCTGTCCAATGTCATATATGTGACAACACGAAGTGGCTTCAAAGCTAGGATGGCAGTGAGGCTGAAGAAAGGCTTTCAGGAATAAAAAGAAATACTGTTGTTTCCTGTATTTTGAAAGATTCGAGGGCCATAGGTAAAAACAAAATAAAAAATCTGAAATGTTTCAAGTTTCACTAGTTTCACATAGTTACATTAACTTGATAATGAAAAAAAAAGCGTAAAAGCCCTTCAAATTTACTGTGAATCTTTCTTAAAATTATATTCACTTTCTCTCTAGATTTATACAAATCACTTTTCTCCTGCTTTGATTCTCAGACAGAAAGCTTGCTCTGTAAAAAAAATGCCTTCTGCTGTGTGTTTGTACAGCACACTTCACAAGGTTCACAGCAGCTGTGGAAAAAGAATCAGTTAAAAACTATTGCTTTAACAGGAAAAACACACTCCATAGGCTTTCATGTAGCAGTCATCCACCAGGACTAATTTGAATATATGAGAAAACAAAAGGCTTCTGAGAGCTGCAGTAGTAATCAAAGGAATTGCTTTGGCTGGATAAGGAATCAAAAGCAAGGATATACACTACGACATCCGTGATGATGGACCACCACCCACGCAGGCCAAAGATGATATTTGAAAATTGCTTTCACAGCTGCTAAGATGATAAAAGACTGCTCTTCTGGGTGAGATAATGTTTCTGGAGTATCACTGGGGTACAAGCAATAACTGGATTTGCCATGTCCTTTGGCCCATGCTATATCCTCCTCCAGTCATGTCCAGAGTGCCTTGATTTTTTGACATTGTACCTTTCTCTGTCTTGCCATAATCATTTGATTACTGTACAGAGTCATCTAAACATCATCCCCTTTGTAGGTGTTGCAAGTTGGACAGACAGAAAAATTGAAATATTCTAAATAACTAATAATTTTCAATACTGTCAACAAAAATGCTTTTAAAATCAAAACCATGTTACAAGTACATTAGCAGTGCCAGGCATTTTCAGAGCTGCCTTGGGCCCTATTTGCCATTCATACGTTTGATGGGATGTGCCTTAAATATGGTCCTCCTGTTATACTGTCTGTTGCTATGCTTCTGCCCTTGCTAATTAAGCAAGAAATTTCCTTTTTTTCCCCTTGTCTTTACTAAATTAGACTCTGCTTACATTAGTCTGCTCCATATGGTCATTAGCTGAGCTATATTTCATATGCAGGATAATAAGATGGGATTTGTTGTAGACATCCCACAATTCCAGATGTGGTTGCATGGTCAGGGGTTGAAAAAGTCAATTCCCCACTCTGCCCGCACTTCATTCCTGTGTCAGATATTACTTCTGAGTAGCCAAGCAATATGCCAATGCCATCTGAGAAGAATACACACCATAAATATGAATATTAAAACTGGTAGTTTTCTCTGATAAAAAAACCTGCAAGCTTATTCTCAGCTATAGGGAAGCAAATATAGTGAAAGTGAACAATAGGCATGGATGGAAGGATTACAGATTTCTCCGTTCCAAACAAATTATCTTAATTAGAGAAGTCTTTATTCTCTCTTCATCTCTTCTTTTTTTCCCTGCAATTATTTTACTCAACAATGAATACTCAGTCTTCTATACAGCAAAGAAAAAGAACAGCTGTGTGTCTATGTTTCCACTGCAGTCAAAGAAAAAGGCAAATAGTCTTTTTTTTTTTTCTTTTTCTTTTGCAATCACGCATTTCTGATACAAGTGGTGGATTTTAGGCATTTAGCCCAGTGGATGTCAAGAATGCTACAGTGATTACATATTATCTTGTCACATCTGTTTAGAAGCAATACATAACTCTTAAAATATCTAGATCATGATAGCTTATTAGCCACCTATCTGCACTGTCAAGATATGTAATCTTAGGTAAGATTAAGACCCATGCTGGAAATAGAAAGTCAAGGAGACATCTGGGAATTCTTAATGATAGGTCTGAGGGGAAACCTTGTATTTTCAAATAGACACCCGTTTTAAAAAAAAGAGAAGAGAGGAAACAGGAAAAAAATTCACAGTGAGAGGATTAAACAAATAATGATTCTGTTATAAGTGACAAGCAGCCTTGTCATAGTTTATGGTGCTCTACAGAAAAGTTAAAAAAGCAGGACACATTTCTGATAAGAGACAACCAAGTGTGGGAGATCTGGGTTGAAGTATTTCATATGGACAATTTCTCTGGTTTTCTACAAAGTAGATTTTCTCTGTATTTTTTCTGCATAGATTTTCTCTATATAGACTTTTTCTAAACAGCCGAGGTTTGTTGACAAGACCATACAAAACAAAATTATTATCGGATTCTGATGTATATAATGTGCTGAATAGCATACTTCATTATAAAATTTAATTTGCTAGGAATGGGAGTTGGAAGTATATTCCCCATGACAACTAATGTCCATGCATTAATGAGTTGTCTGCATATTCTAGGTTACCCTGGCAATCAAGGCACTCTGCAAGTGATGAATACAAGTATTATAGAAACATCAGCTTCACAGTATTTTCAAATTTTGGGATAGGGTTATGGTTATGTATGTGAAGGGGTACATGTGTGCCAAGGACTGCAAGTTGTGGCTTCTTATTTAGTTTTATAGCCCATATTTTGGATTTTCAGGGTCTTGCCATAGAAAGGTATTAATGAACAGATTGAAATAGAGCAGAAAGTAAAGTAGGTGCTTTGGAATGGTAAATTCATTGTTTGTTTCGAGTTTTTTTCAAGAGTTAAAGGAACCACAATTTACCTACCTAGATTTTAGCCAGTAATTTGTCTGAGAATAACTCTCTGGATAAACACAACACTCAGAAACCTTTGCCAGTAATACATATTAAAGTAGCTGAAGCTGACACAGATCCAGCTGATACAGCTGCATGCTTGGAGGTCTCTCTTCCATTTCAGTTGTGTTGTTTTTTTTTACTTTGCTCTTTTGTGATTTGTTCTTCCCCAGCTATTAATTTTACAGATTGGGAGGTTTCAACATGATGAGAGCTCCTGGGAAATAAGCAGGAGCATTGCTTATGCCATTTCTTTTGGGAATACTTCTGTGCTTTTCTTCTAATCCTGGTGTTTTGGTCACGTAAATAGAGATTACATGAAAGGATACCAAAGATGTTAAACGACAGAATGACCTCCCTCTTGTGAGCACAGACACAGCACCTTGGCTGGAAGTCTTTCAGATGCAGGATATCAGGGGAGAATAAAGGAAATTTCTTTTGAGTGGTGTAGGCTGGGCTCCTTTTTCGGATTTCAGTCTGATCACTCAGGTTATCAGCAAAGAATTAGCAGCAGTGAAGGGACCAATCTGCTGTGAGGCTTTAGCAGCTGTAGTTCTGCACCATGTGTGTTATACAGCGCCTGTCACTGGTATTCAGTTAAAACATATTGGAAGACAGAAATTCAACTTGTGAAAAACGATGTGTGAAATAACAGGGTAAAGGAAGACAGAACCTTGTACCTTTTTGTTGATGTGGTGGCAGAGATTCAGGAAGAGCACAAGCCTTCCAGGGATGATGCCATCAATAGCAAATCTCATAGAACCTTCCTGTCACATTGAAACTAATGGTAGTTTTGCAGTTTAACTTGAATGAGAAGCAGTTGTTTTACAGAAAAACTTGTGTGGCAGCATGTAATATGCCACCAAACATGGCATGACAAAACCAGTAATGGGATACTGAAATACTTGGGAATTTCTTCTTTTTTTCCTTCAGCATAAATATGCCTCTTCTGAAATCTTGTCTTTGCAGTGCTTGATTCATAACATGAACTCATTTTCAGCAGAAATAATGAATTAAGCTTACATTTTGTCAGTAATAGAAACAACTTAAGGCTAAAGTGCTCTGGACCTCTCTAAAGGGAGACAGGACGAAGATTGAAGATGTCCATTGTGCACCTCTACTCTTTCTCCATACTTTCAGAGCCACCCAAAGAAAGAGAAAAAAAACACCATACCACAGGTGTCTGGCTAAAAACATATGAGTACCATTGTTTCACAAAGAGCTGCAAGGAAGAGACAGACCTGAAATGAGAGGGGGAAAAAGAACAGAACAGAAAATAGCAAACAGTGAAGAGGACAAGATGGAGAAAGGCAATGAACTATAGCTAGCTAACAAAGCTAAGGGTGAGAATAAAAGCCTATTCAATGGAAGAGGCATGAAAGAAGAACCGGGGAAAAGCAGGTCCACTGAAAAATGAGGGGTGTAATCAAACTAACAAGAATTTTATAATGACAGAGTTAATGAACTGCTATCTTATACCAGTTACCTAGAAGAGAAAAAGGGTGAAAAGGTATGACAGATTTATGCATTAATGAGGACCTAGATGATGGGGAAGAAACATTTGACAAGTAATGGAATAATATTGTGGAATTTTTAGGAGGACATTTTGGTTAAGTGATGGGAATAATAAGAGTGTTGACATTTCCATCATTGTTAAAATTTGAGCTACAAATTGTTCAGTAAAGATAAAAAATTTGCTGCCATGACAGGGCCCCTTTCAAGAGGGGAGGTAACAGTGCCTGTTAACACTCAAACACACTTTCCTTGCCTTCAGTGGGCTTGAATTCAAACCTGAGCAGGTCATGTGGGGTGTTCAGTCCTGCAAGGTGGAAACACCTCTAGACTTTGTCCAAAAAAGCACTTCAATGGGCAATAAAATTTTAAGCTCTCTTATCTGCCGTGTGACTGTGAAATTGCTCACAGTTAAGCAGGTTCTTTGCTCAGCCTGGACTGGGTTGCTTTGCAGTTTTCAGGACTGGCCCCATCTGAATTTAGTATTTCCATCTTTCCAAGCTTTGTAGTTCGAACTTGGTGGCAGAGGATGCACAGGAGCTGCTGTGTTCTGCAATATACATTTCCCAAAAGGGAAGGAATGAACTAGATCCATAAATACATTGTTACAAGAGAAGAATTAAGATGAGGGTTGTTTGTTTTGCAGAGCGTTTATCCTTTCCCATGTCCATAGCAGGAGCTATAGGCTTCTGATGAAGGTAAAACACAGTAAAAGAAGTAGTAAGTGACAGGTGGTTGGTTCTTTTAGTAATACTCTGCAAAAAAGCTGCAGTTTTTGACACACATTATAAGTGAATGCCAGAACTGTGGTTTCTGTGAACATAGGTTTATACATGTGTAAAATGAGAAAACCATTGATGTTTTTAGTGATTTTCACATGGAAAGATTTTTGCATTCAAATTAGAAATGCACAAATGAGAGTGGGAATGACAAGACTGCTTTCTAGCTTGATACTTACTTGTGGAATTGATAGACAGATTTGTGATTGCTAGTTAGAAAGGGGACAATTCCTTAGCTAGAAAGACATTTCTCTTCAGATTCATGTATTTCCACATTAAAAGAGGATTATAAAATTATTAACCTTTTTATGTTCCAGTTAGCAATCATATTTCCTAGCATACCAATATTTAAATTTAAAAGATTTTTATCCACTGCCTGGAAAATGATTTGTATAAATAATTTTTCTTTTATATATTGTATTACAAATAAGGCAGTCAGATATTGTGATGTTGGCAAGAGGCAATTCAAATCATCACCTTATAGCCCTTCTAATCCAGTTACATGTTTATGGAGGAGAAATTAGGCACCATGTGTAAAGCTGCTAGAACTGAAGGGTGTGTTCTCTATGGATTTTGGATTTTCCTAAAATGTGGATTTTCCTGTAATGTATTACAGCTCTTCTCAGTGGGAAGCAGGAGGAATGCCCCGTGGAAGCAGAGATGCAGATAGCTGTGTACTTTTTAAGAGGTGCCCTGCAGCTGCTGGCTGGCAGTCAGCAGGTCCCTTCTCTCTGCCTGTCACCAGCCTCTTGGTCAGGAGTCAAGCTGGAGACAAATTCCCTTTCCTCCAGTAGATCAGCTTCACTGGTTGTGCTGCCTGATTTCCCTTTGCTCCACAAGTTTTTCTGGAAGGCCTTGGACTCATGCCTAAAGGTCTCTGGCTCTGCCACTGCACTGTAGAGCTGTTCTGTTACCAGATGCCTGATGTCTTCAGTGATGAGGAACTATGTGTGTAACACAGTAAAATAATGCCTCAGTCCTGCAAGTCCAGCATCACCCTTTCCCCCTCTTCTTTCATTTCAGGTAACTCATCACTAAGACATAAGAATCTTTCTTGCTTTCTGTTTTTAAGTGCTGTAAAGGGACTTTAAATCGTAATTATGTCCATTAAAGGCATTTACTAAGCCTTCTATCAGTCTTGAAGAAATATTTTAATTTGTGCTTACTGGGCTCAGAAACAAACCCATCCAAGAGGTTGTCATGCTGAAAAGCAGAAAAAGTCAAGCAGATTTATCAAATGGCAGACAGACTTGCAGATTTGCTGAGCAGTAGGATGCTTGTGGAAACAGATTTCATCCTCCCAGAAGACTCAAGTTAGTTTAATCTTAGCTTTGCTTGAATGACGAATTTTCTGCAGTTGGACAAATGGATAAATTTACATAGTTTTTTATTTGAGCTTTTTTAAAAAATCGTCTAATGAGTTCACTCTGTATGTGTTAAAAACATCACAAAGCACAAACTCATCTCTTAACAGACTAAGAGAAATGGACTCATTTAAGTCTGTAGTATTTCAAATGTATGACTGCTCTTCAAAAATCTGATCATCTAAGGAGCTAATCCTTCCTGCCCAACATGCCTTTTATTTTTCACACAGTCTCCCGATAAAGTGATTGTATTGTTTCTCTCTTGAAATACTAACTCGTTTCAACTGACCTGTCTTTTTTTTTCTCAGAAGTACTGTCAAACAAAATCTCAGAAATAGGTTTTCTTACTAGAGAGGGGAAAAAAGAGCTTTCACTGACACATGGTACCTGATCTGAAAGCAAAGTGCTACTAGACATTTTTAAATAAAATTTAAAGGGGATTTATATATTAGTCTCTTTTCAGCATTGTTGTGGTTTAACCCCAGAAGGCAACTGAGCACCACAGAGCAGCTTGCTCACTGCCCCACTGGTGGAATGGGTGAGAGAATCAGAAGAGTAAAAGTGAGAAAACCATGGGTTGACATAAAGACAGTTTAATAGGTAACACAAAAGCTGTGTGCGTAAGCAAAGCAAAAACAAAGCATTCAGCCACCCCTTCCCATGGGCAGGCAGGTGTTCAGCCATTCCCTGGAAAGCACAGCTCCATCACACTGAGCAGTTACTTGGGAAGACAAACATCATTATTCCAAACGTCCCCACTTCCTCCCCCTTTCCCCAGCTTTATATACTGGAATGACACCATATGGTATGGAATAACCCTTGAGCCAGTTGTTCCCGGCTGTGTCCTCTCCCAGCTTCTTGTGCAGCTCCACCCTCCTCACTGGTGGGGTGGTACAAGGAGCAGAAAAGGCCCTGACACTCTAAGTGCTGCTCAGTGATAGCTAAAACATCCCTGTGTGATCCACAGTGTTTCCAGCACAAAACAGCCTCATATAAGCTGCTACAAAGAAAATTAACTCTATCCCACTCAAAACCAGCACATGTATGACATACAACCCACTCATAAAATTTCTAAAATTACCCATATATATTTATATTTAGACATTTTCATTTGAAGTCTTATTTTTCTATTTCACCTGAAGACTCTTGTAATTTTTGTTGTAGGCCTTGTTTGATGGTACTGTGCTCTTAAACTTATCAGTACATTACTGGACTCCAGTCTAATTTGATGAGACATTCAGATACATTGCAATATGAGGCAGACACATTGCACACATTCATAAAACGAGTTCATTAAAATTTTGGTTAAAATTATCTACCCATGATAGAGGACACAACTTGTTTCAACACAACATAAAGATTGAGTATAGAAGTTTAAGCATTGATGAAGAAAGTTTCAAATAGTTAGTTTCAAGGTAAAGATTTTCAAAGGCACAATGAATCCACTAGAACGCCCATCTATGTTTTTAAAAGTCCCTGCGTCCAGGAATTGCTTGCTGTACTCATTCTAAAATATTTGAGATCTCCTTCTTTGTAACACATTTTGGACATTCAAAAATCCAAATTTCTGTAAAGAAGCCAAATTTTGATCAATATTCCTAATACTGAAAAAGATAGTATGTGCTATACATCTAGTTTTCCATCATGTTAATAATTCTTATGCAGATGATTTTGGTAACCTTGGTTGGATATTTTACAATTTCAGAATATTTTGAAGGAGTCCTAAATACAACAGGTTAGGGAATACAAAGGCAAGACCTGTGTGGAGGGACATTAATAAGACACAGTGTGTAAAGTGTTCACCAAGAGATTGTATTGATCATGAAAGATCATCTTAATCACAGATGAAAGAATGCCAATACTAGTTAAGTACAAAGAATGATTGGGAGCTTGTATGTGTGGTTATATATGTTGCATAAATATATAAATTCAGAGGTCTGGAAATTTCAAATTAGTATGTTAATAATTGCAGAGAAGTGGGCACAAAGCATTTCCAAAAGTACCTACAGTAAAAACAGTGGTATTGAGATATTGTGCTGCTTCAGGGTGGTTTTTGTGCCTCTAGGGAAAGAGCAGAAGCAGGATTGAGATAATGCCACAAAAATAAACCATCAGGAGAATGAAGATACAGGTCAAAATGAGTATACATGCTCTTGTTTACAAGTCTCGCATAAAAGTGGAAGGGATGAACATGTAATACAAAATTTGTTGTGCTGCTGTCTTGCTACAAGTCTGAACCAGACCTGGCAAAAGAATGAAAATATTATTTGGCAAAGACTTATAATATTCAAAATGTGACTTGGCTTTAAGATTAATTACAATGAAACATGGTGATTTTGAAATCCCAAAGGTAGAAATATTCAGGGAAGACAATTATTTTACTTGGAAATCCTTCTTTTGAAAATTGAAGACATTTCATTCTGAAAATATTAGAAGATACAATAATAAAAAGCTGAAAAAAAGTCATTACAGCTATAAGGAATTCATTTCACAATGTCAAAATGGCACCAAGCTTTGATCTTTTTAGCATCTGTATCAGAGAACAGGAGGGTTGTAGAGGTTTACGGAAGGGAGTGAGAACCTCTGCTCTAGATGGAGACCATATCAAGAGGAATAAGAGGATTAGAGGGTGTCTGAACATGCCAGAAGAAGTGGGTGCCTCTTGCTTGGAAGGGCAGGGTTGCAGTATCAAAAATATCAGCAGACAAGCTCTATTTCATTCTTTTTCCACAGTGTCTCTCCCCACCCCCTCCCCCAGCTGCAGGTTTAGTGTGCACAGTGGGCTGCTTTCCCTCACATGCCCTCATTAACCAGCTCTTCAGTTCGTGCTTCCATCTCTCACTTAGTATAGTTGCTGTCACCAATAATATATTCCCTTTGATTCCCTTCTTCACTTTCTTGCCTCCACAGCCCTCCAGAAGACATCAGGAAATTTGCATTTCTCTCTTAACAGTGCATGACTTAGGAACAGTGAAGATAACTCATGACACAAGCAACTGGGAATGGCATCACAGACAAGTGTTATTTGACATATATGCAGGCGTGCCCTACATAGCTCCTTTGGCAAAGCACTGCTCCCCAGTCAGCCAGATTCCTCTTGTGATAATAGCCATTCAGTTTGAGTTTTCAAAGCAATCTCTGCACATGTCTGTTGAAATAGGAGGAATCAGTACTCCTCCAATCCACCCTTCTCCCATCCCCCAGTAGAGAGATTTAAAGGAAATGGATTTTTTCAAAATAATCATTCAAACAGACAAAAAGTGTTGAAAATAATAACATACCTGTGTCACACATGTTATTGTACGCTTTACATCAAAAGTAGTTTTAGGCACACCTCCATTATTCTACACAAGACGCTTGTTACATGGAAAGCTGGTCTTTGGTCTCTTTTGTATCCCTTATTTTTTTCAAGTGAAAACAGGTGGCTTAGTTTCCACATTTAATTGCATGAGTGAGTGTTTTATCTTGATACATGATCTGCTTTGGAAGATTTTCCAGACTTTGCTGGTTGCATCCAAAGGTCTCCTCAGTCTGCCAACATACAACTGAAGCAACCAAAGCACTTAGTCACTCCAGAAGAATTGTAGATGTGGCTAAAATTAGGTTTGTGCTTCAGATTTTTTGTGCCTAAACTGGTGACAGGGCACAGAGCACCTCTAAAGATTAAAGCCACAAATTCAGTGTTCAGTCTCTAACAGATGTTTCTTCTTAGATTGTTAAGTAAAATTACAGACTTAGCCACTCTGTTTCTGTGGTGTTTGCTGATGAATTTTTGAAATAAAGATTACTGGAATGATTTCATCGTACTTCTTAAACTCATGCTAATATAATGGATTTCTTGTTAGCATAAAGGAGCAGTGAGTCACGACTGGTGTGGCAATGGGGCAAACATATCAGCTTTATAATGAGTGGATTAAATCTGAGGTGTGACTGTCTTGGCCATTCAGAAGGATTTTACAGCAGGTGCCACTCAGATTGAAAGCACAGCCTTGTAAGAAAGCTAAAGACAAAACATGTGATTAATACTACCTAGAGTTACATGCAGCTATCCAGTGTTCCAAAGGTAAAAATCTACCTCAAACACTGGAGATAAACATGCTTGAGTTCAGTGCAAGTGTAAAATGTAATTATAGCAACACACATAGATCCCTAAAGGACAGCAAGATGAGCACTTCTTTCTGATCACAAACAATTAGCAGCTGGCTGACATCCCACAGCAGGAAGACCGACATCCTTTTTTACATTTTGTTCTAATGAGTGCAACTGTGGAAATAGCATTATTATTTATGTAGGCCCCAATCCAAGACAGCACTTAATCTTATCAGCAGGAATTTTAACCCCAACATACGGCTGAGTCAAAGAGGTTAGTAAGATTAAAGAGTGATTAGTTGGTCACAGCCATGGTTCAAGAAAGTGTTTGTGTGTACAAAGAGCACTTCGCCACGCAAGTCCTGGGGACAACCAGTCTAGACTTTAAAGTTGACTTCTCCCTGGGAAGGGTGAAGGAGTAGGAACAGCATCTAATAAAGGGGGCAGCATTTCCTGGGACACTACAGGCTCTTGGGAACAGCTGGAGTAGAGGGCAGGTAAAATAGCACTGCCCAAAGCAGCAATACACGGTAACTACTACAGCAATGGCACGATAACTGCTTCCTTTTCCTCTCACTTTGCTTGTCCTGCCAAGTCCAGCTTGATCATACTGACAACTATTTCAGTGCCTCAAGAAGTTGTAGTTCAGGCTACACAGACTTCATGTCTTTTTCAGACTCGCTGTTTGGAGGTCCTGCAGCAATGCAATGAAATCACAAAGAAAATAAAATCAGGTGCTTGCACCTTGAATATGTAGAGTATGTAGTGATATAAAAAGGAAACCTGGTGGGAAACAAATGAGAAATGCAAGTGAAGCCACCCACTATGTAAACTGTCAATTGGTTTGGGGGGTTCTCTCCTTCCCATTTTTTTTTGAAAAGGCTTAGTTTTCCCTTCTGTGTGTCAGTGTCTCTTGGAGCATAGCATCTTCTGTAGCTTCAGAAATTATCTCTGCTTTAACAGCTGTGCCTTCCAAGCTGTACTACAGGTTTCTTCTTCTTTTCTTTGAAATTGTAATCCTTTCTATACAGTCTTTTTTTAATTTGCTGCAAGACTACCTTTGCCTGACCATTGGGTCTAGATGAAACAATATTAAAAAAGCTGTATTGTTAACTCATTATGTTTTCTTTTTAAATTTTTATCCTTATATTCTCTGCTTCTACATTTATTTTGTAACAATAATATTATATTTTTGCAAAACTTATAGTCTGTAATTTTGACCTACAAAAACTCTTAGCCTTTAGTTTTAAGATTTTGTTTCAAGCTATTTTTTCATTTTTTATGCAAGAAAGAAAAAATAATGCTAATAGAGGCAAAGTCTCAAACAAATCCTGTGTCTTGCTACTTTAGCCTTCTGATACAGCTCTGCTGTAACACTTGGACTCTTTCATCTGCTTTATGAACATTTATGATTATTTTAGAACAGTACTTCATTGCAACATCCTGGTTAAGCAGCTTTTCTACGCTGTGTGAAGGCTTTGAGGCCATTTAGAAAAGTTAGCTTTTTTTTTAGTTAGGGTTGTTCTGAACTGCCTTCAGTGGTGATTTGACCTAATTTGTCCCACTATCTTGAAGCAGGCTAAGTTCCCCATGTCCATAGGGACTTGCTGCCTCTGGGAAGGCTGGTGACAGAGTGATAGAACAAACTTCAGTTTAGCTACACCATCACAGAAAGACAAGTTAAATTAGCTTCATGAAACCATCAATATTCCCATTCACTGATCCATCCTGAAATGGATTTCTACTGCCATCTTTGTTCCTTTTGTCATCAGGGACTCTCTATTCTGTGTGTTATCTGATATATATTTGGCATACAGTATTTGAAAGAATTTTCATTTGGTTTTATTTATTGCAAGCAAAAGAATAATAGTAATTAACCTGTACAGTTATGTCTGGGTCAAAGCAATGTCTCCTAATGTAATTGCAAGCCCATAAAAGCCTGAGGCACACATGCAGGTCTATGATGCAGCATCCATCACCAAAATAACTAATTTAGAGCTTCTTGTTGATTCCTTTATCTCCCACTAAAATACACAGAAACATCTGTCTTTTTTTTTTTCCCTATGACACCTATGAAATCCATAGGCCTGCTCTGGGCTGATGCCTTCCACATTACTAGGATGCAAGCAGGTTGTCTCATTTGTAGGATCCTAAGTACTATATGTGCATTACTTACAGCTGATAGGAACTGAAGGCAAGCCAGATTTTGAAATACACATACTGAAATATTGCTTCTTGCAGACTCAATATTACTTAGGACTTAAAGAAATAGTATATCAGACAGGTCAAATCTCCTCATTGATAAGAATCAAATCAGCCAAGATTGATAGATGAAGTGTTGTGACACTTACTCAGTCTCCCCCCCACTCCCTGCCCAGTAATCCAATTCATAATCCTCAACTCTAAAATATGGCACATAATCTTATCTTTTTGCTTGAGACTTGAATGGCATGTGCTGCTCTGTACCCTACAAAGGTTACATTGCCATTTTTAAGTCATCACCTTGAGAACAGCTGAAGGTGCACGGAAGCTTTGGCACACCTTCCCATATCCTTGTGGCATTTAACAACAAATGTTCTTGACATAGAAAGAGCTGAAGTCACATGCTGTAATTGCTTAAAAGATATAAAAAGGTGTGCCAGCGATCTGGCATTTCTCAGAACAAACCAGAGCAGCCTAAAGGTATTATTTATTGCTTTCACACCCTATAATTGCAGAGAGATTACAATTGTTTAGAAAAAGACCTCGTGCAATGCTCCTGCAGAGGCAAGTTTAACTTGGGGAAAAATCTAATTCAGTCCTCTAAAAGCAGAATTTGGCCTTGAATCAAAAACACAACATCACAAACTCATGCCTACCCATCTCACTGACCCAGAGATGCTTTACCTGCTGTTTGCAATACAGACCAATGTCACCTGTAATTTTCATGCTAACAACCTTATCAACCTGGCTTTGATATTTATTGCTGGTGATGTAAAAAGTATAAACAACGCAAAGTTTTTTTTCTGTCTCAAACTCAATTCACAGCACAGGCTGCGAAGATGACAAAAACCTTTACTTCCCTATGGCAAATAGAGCTCCCACTGGATTTCTGGCATTGCCCTTCTCAGAGAAGCATTGGGGTATATTTTCCCCCCAGATTATTTGTGCAGAGGTTCCCCTTTCTATCAGAAAACATTCACTCAGTCCGTTCAGTTAAAATTCCCTTGACTGTCCCCTTGACAATGGGAAGTCTGTGGAAGAAGCCCTGTTCCAAGCTGAATTATTTTCCTTGTAGGATCTTCAAAATGACACAGGAAAGGGGTCCCTCTAAGAGCCTACATTGGAAAGTTTCCATGTACAGTCTCCCAAGTGATTGCTCTGGGTGATTTTAAAAAATAGGAGTTATGCTAAAGAGGTAACAGAGCCTTGTGAAGGGAGATGTCTACTGTCACCATTGATTGTCATTGTGGTCTAGGAGCAAGGGTTTAATCCAAGCTACAAACATGAGTTACTGCAGACTGAACTGAAGTGCCCATGGTGATTTTGTAAACTTCTTCTCTCCCCTAAATATCAGTCAGCAAAATCTGCAAAATACACACATCACAGGACCAAGGATATTTTCATCTTTAGTCTGAAAGTTACTGAGTAAAATGTAAGCATCACTACTGTTCTTTTTTTTTTTAAGCTTTTTCAGATGCCTTTTTTGCTAAGAACATGTTTTACTGCTAATACATATATTACTGATGCTATGAAAACCCGCTAAGGTTCTAAGATTCCCCCTCTCCCCCCAAAAAATTTTATATTGATCAAAGTGTGGCAAATATTTTAAGAAGGATTCATTTTAAATTATGCAGCACAGAATCAACTTGGAAATTTCAAAGTGCATCATGAGATGCTTTGAAAATGTTTCAATCAACCTTCACAAGGCTCAAAAATCCCTCTGTTCTGATTTTGCATAAACAAGCTTGCCCTGTCTTTACTGATGCTGCAAGGACTACCAACAAGGTGCTAATGAGGATTTTTGTGTGTGTGTGAGTAGGGACATATCTCTTAACAAAGAATTTGACTAATCTGACAAGGTCACTTCTATATAAGCAGCCAAACATCTGTCAGCCTGTAATGACTTCTTCTGATCAATAGTGACATGGCCAGATTTGAAACTGGCAACCTGGAGGCAAAAGGCTTTGTACCCTGTTACTAATCTCCTGAGCTCTCCAGTCCCTTCTGAGGTGCTGCTTTTTAATGAATACATTCTAGATTCAAGATGACAAATAGCTTCAATTAAAAAGAGATCTCTGGGAAAACATTCCTGTTGTTGAATGAAAGACCTCACAGTATTGCTCATTTATACTTTTAAGCCACTGGAGTTAATATATCAGTTCTATAAATTAAAAGTTTCTGTGTGAATCATGAAGAAAGATGCCTGGGAGCTGCATTGCCTTGAGACACAAGCCATTCCTCCTGTGCTCACAATGAGATGGGAAGCACGGGCTGGTGAGGGCTGGGATCAAGAGAGATGTGTCCCTGAGAATGTCATTGGTGCCCATAGAATTGAAGCTCTGCCTTTCTTAGGGTTTTGTAATTGATGCAGGTGCTGCTTTTAAAATACAGCAAGGATTGCAGACATTGCAACAAAGAGGGAACTGGATGAGCTCAGTTATCATGAGAGAGAGTGCTCTCTCTCTCTCATTACTCTGAAGCTGTAGGAATGAAAGGCCAGCTTCTGCAAAACTGAACTTTAACAAGAAGTTTTTGCTGCTTTACTCCTCATCCCAGATTATTTTTCATGACATTACCTGCAACACAAGCACTTTCTTTCAGCCTTGGTTGCTGGCAACAGATGGAAGGCTAACACAGGGGTCTAAGTGCACAATTGCCTGCTTTGTGCACCCCACAGACCTTCTGACCACTTTGACGAGGCGCTTTTCAAAGTTAAGCCTTTAATTCAGATATTCAGAGTCTGATCCTGATGTTCTTTCTGAAGCCTGAGGTCAAGTGAAAGCTGTGCAGTCCACAGTGTTCCTCACAGACACATTCCAAGCAGTCCTGAGTCCACCTGAGCTGCAGAGCAGAGAGTTCAGAAGGTGAAGACGAGAGACTGTGCTAGAAGAAATATGTAAAAATCCTTGCCTTGATTTTAAGCAAAATATTTTAGAAGCGTATCATTGTGGCAAGGCAATAAGAAATGAAGTTTGCTGGCTCACATAACTCGATTAAGCTTAAGCTTTGCTGCTTAAGCATTCTTGTGGGAGCTGAATGGGGACAGAGGCAAAGACTCTACAGCAGCACTGAAGCTTTTTGGTCTGAGCTCTTCACTGCTGAGGCTTACAGAGGATTTGCATGCACCCTGCAGCCCCCAAATCCCCTGAGCTAGTCAGTCTTCAATCAGCTACCCCAGCAGGACTTGGAGAAGCTCCATCAATATACATCCCACTCTTGTCTCACAGCTGGATGCTTCAGGAGTGGCTTCACTTGGCCTGTGCTGCCCTGAGCTCTGTTGTGCAAAGTCCTCACCTTGCTCTCTGTTGCAGCTGCCCCTCCAGGATCCCTCTATCAGGTCACCATTTGAATCTCTGATGGTTTTTATCCTATTGCCTCTACATTAAATTCCATCAGTGTCTTAAACTTAGTCACCAGAGGCAAACTGGGCATGAAATATGATCATCTGAGCTCTTTGAAAATGCCTCACAACTACTTCTACTGGCATAAAAGGGACAAACCAGAAGGCAGAGGGAAATTAGACCAGGAGTTTTAAAGTGACTAGGAGCTGATCCGAGGATTATATTGTCTGTGAAAAAAATGGACTCAGAGGCAGGAAACTACTACTGCTTTGGAACCTCTTCTATTCATGACAATGCTGTGAAATATAAACTTTCCCTTCCTCTCTCCAAACTGTTTGAAGAGTTTTCTCTGACTTGACTGAAAGATCACCTAGAAGGTTAGGTCCAGCTATTCCCATCTGTCTCTTTTTTTTTCAAGTTCAGGGGCTATCAACTCTACACTTGTCTCAGCAGTTTTAAAAGCCTTCAGATACTATTATCTTCAATTCTGACCAGTGAGTTTTTTAGCTAATGAGGTCCAATATGAAAAAACCTGATTGTTTCATAAGTAAATATTAAAATGAGAAAGATGATTCCTGTTGTTAATTGATTATCTGAAAAAAGCCTAACACAGCTGAACTACTGCAGTTGTGGATCCTGACTACACTCATTTCTGTAGGATTCCAGAGTACAAAACTGCAAGGTAGTTCAAATGAGATCAACTAAAATACTCTGGAACTGATTGCACTAGAAGTACAGGAAAATTAATATCTATGGACCGTGTTCATTAGTGGTGATGCCACTGTCAAAGAGATTGTGCAAGAGTGGCAGCACATATGCAGGCTGAATGCCTGTGATGACACAAAATTATGTGTTACTACAGCTTATCCTAAATGCCTAGGCACACAAATGTAAAACTACCTACATCAGCTTTCACAATAAAAGCCATTTCTGCCATATCATCAAATTTCAAAAGTGGTTAGTATATACCATAGAGCTATGGTGTGTGTGTGCTGTCTTAAGCATGTCTTGCTCTGTGGCTTGAAACTATAACAAAGACAAATCTACAATAAAGTCTTCCATTAATGATCTAAACTGTGACATGGCTGGGAAATAGCTGGTTTGGGTTTTGGCTAAACTCATAAGAAACTTTTGGGCACATCATTAGTTGATGTACATACACAGAAGTTCTGTTTGCACACACACAAGGATTCTAGCCTCTGCCATTACCTGAATCCAAGATGCACAACCAACTAAACAACACCCTGCATTTACAGGAATTCGCTTAAATGAAAAATTCAGAGGTCCATTCAGCCATCCAGTGTATCACTCCATTTAAAGTTTACTACACAAAGCATAGCAGCAGGCAGAGGTAAAACTCAGCCTGAGGAGTATTTTGGTTCTGATATTAAAGACCTGGAACTTGAAATCCATCTTAGCAAAATATATGTGCTATAATTCATTTCAGCTTTGTGACAAATTTGAATTCTCTGGTGCTTCTCTTCAACTCTATGGAATGCTGAGGAGTCTGTTCAGATTTACAGTTCACTGATCTGTGCTGAAAGTATCTATTACGATAAGCAGAGGAATGAATGGAAGGGAAAATTGTCTATCAGCACTCTCAGAGAGGTGAAATTTTTAAGCATAGCAATCATGAAAGTTATAAAACAGCTCCATTTTGCAAGTGTAGCTCTGAGAACATTTCCCCATCAGCTCCAGTAAATTGCAACATGGCTGGGTGTATCTGCCAGTATATTAATGTCACTATTAAACACCTGATAGAAACAGTGCATCTGCAGAATCTGGCAGTGAAAGAAAAAAACATAAGCAGTCAAAAAGCTATTCAGTGGTAAATGCATGTGTTTTCACTTGGAAGCAACTACACAGAGCAATCTGAACTGTTGGGAGCATTCAGAGGGCTTTAACCTGAAGAAGCACCTAATGTCACTACGGTTACTTACATAACAGTCCAAACTGCTTTGTAACAAGTCATTTAAAAGCTTAAGGTAGTTTAAGTATTTTCTTTATGGCTACACTGAACTTGCCATGGCAGTTGCTTTACAGTTTACAACTATTTTTTCTGTAATTTTTATAAAGAGGATTTAACCAACTCTAAACAATAACCAAAATGTAAAAAAAACCCTCCACAAAACAAAAACAAACAATCCACACACACACTATTTATCTTGGAAAAATAAAGACAAGCTTTTGTGCCAACTTCAGTCCTGCAGTTTTCTGGTGCATGTCACTGGTATGATTTGAAGTACTAAAAGGAAAAACTCACCTTGCTAGCTACCTTGCCTATCTTCCTGAATACATTTTCAGAGTCAAGATCCAGAGGGCTGACACTTCAAAATTGCATTTTATTCTGGTAAGTGCTGCAGAATTATCTTAGCAAAACAAATGCGATGGACTTTATTGACTCACACACTACATGAATACTAACCAATATCTGCAGGATCTTCATCAAGCCCAGGTCTGTGCCTCAGCTGCAATTTAGCACCTGTAAATCAGGATTATTGGTAATAACTGCTAATTTATTTGATTGTTATCATGCTTGGGGGTGGCACTGTCTCCTTTCATGTCTGTCAGCACCTAACAGACAATAATACTTAATTGTAGTTAGTAAGCACCACTAAACCTTGTGCAAAAAGTCAATTTGACTTCAGATTTCTTGCTGAAGCACTAGCAATATGTATAAACTGCATGTTTCTCTGCTCCTACTTTCAAAAGGCTTTCTGCTTTTCCGGGCAGGATCAGCTGGAAGATCCTTAGTGCTTGTGAGATGTAAGGACCTAGATCTTATGCACTCTCTCTTTCTCTTTGTCTGTTATGCAGCTGCATCTCAGCACCTCACCAGCCATGGTGACTCACAGGGGTGCCATCTTTGGGAGGGCTCTTCTTTATCCCTGGCTCAGGTTTTCTTGTCTCCTTCAAGCTACTGCTGTAAGGAAGCAAAAACTTCAACTGGGTTTCCAAAGGAGAAATGTCATCATCATGAGTTATCACAACTAGCACCACTTATTTTCAACACCCTACAAAACCAAAATCAGCTCAGGGGATCTGCAGGATTTAAAGTGTATCTGCCCTGTATGATGACATAGGTGTTGAAATTTCTCAGGGCGTTAGCTCAGGCAGCCAGCACAGCGTAATCACCCTGCTGAAAAGCAGGGCTGGCCACCACGGGAAGAACAGGGGAATGCTCTAACTCTCATTCATCTTCTACCGAAGGCCAGGCAGCCTGTAGGTGGCATGGACAACACTTACTGTCAGTAGCCTGTGCCTGAGACACTGTGGCATTAGAGGTGTACCTGCCATCACATAATTAGTGCTTCCCTTGTCTCTTCTGTTTGCTTATAAAATATCTTGGGAAAGACAAAGTGATGCAACTGGAATGGGAAATACGGTTGCTGAGGTAAGCAGGGGCACAAGCTCTTTCAAATAAAGAGTGGAACATATGGAAATCAAAGGTGACAAGACCAAAAATTTTGCAAACCATTTGGACTTCAAAGTGCACAACAAACTTCCGCAGGTGAATCAGTAAACATTGCCTATCGAAATCTGCATTGCAACTCAAGCTTCAGTAGCTACACAGATTCACATTCTCATTTCACTCAGAGATGACTGGTTTTACTCAGGATTTCAAAACCTCAGTGGGAAAGCAGGTGGTCATGAATGGATTCCTGTCCAAAATAACAACTGGGAAATAATTCAACTCAAAGTCCACACAAGGGGAAGCTGTACCACTGGAGATACCCCTGGATGGCCTTGCAGGCAAGGAGTACTGCAGTCAATGTGAGATGCCAAGTGACTTGTTTTTCTAAAAACCAGAAGTAAGAAACCTACAGCAAGCACGGAATCTGGAGGTGCCTCTTGTTTTATTTAATCATAGTGGTGGAGAGCAGCCTCTCATTTCTGTTGTTGCTTCTGGCCAGATATGTAGCACTTCTTCACCTGGAATACTGGTAGCTCCTGGAGGAATTTCTCACCCTCTCCAATTCCAAGCACTTTGCTACCACTGCCATGTGCCTGGTCAAACATCTAGTGCTGATTGTCCAGTGTTGTGCCACTCCCCCTCTTTTTAGCCTTATTGAGACTGTAAACGAGAGAACTCCCATCCAGGGCCTCCTCATTACAACCCATGGTGTGGTGCCCCTAAATAACACTTTTTTTGTGTAGGTCTAATTGGCCAATATATAGTAGCTGCTATTGGCTCCTTTGAGTGCTTGCACAGTGCACTGGGCGTGCATGCATGTAATTTATCATGTCAAACTCATTTTCTTTTACATGGTATTGTTCCTGCCTTTCTTCTTCCACAGAGTTATTATTCTGCATGAATTTCCTTTGTAATTAAGTGGCTTAGTTGCCATTCCCAGCTCTGGAAAAATGACAAAGAGAAAACATGAAGAGCCGCAGCCTCAAATTGGTTTACATTCAGCAGGGTTGCCTGCCATTTGTGGAGACCAGCAGATGTCAGCCTAAATTGAAAAATGGAAAAGAAATACTGTATCATAATGTTAGCATCTCCCATGCCAGATGGGAGCCTTACAGAACATGGCAGGAGCAGTTAGCCAGCAGTGGTTAAAATTCAGCGTTGGAACAAGTACGCTTACGCTGCATGCACCAACATGTATTTTGATTATAGAACTTAATTGTATCATAGATCAATGATAGTTTAATTTATGAGGATTGATTTTGTTAATTCGAGCAGTTCAAAAGGCACTGCTAAAGCTTCAGTTCATTTAACTGTATCTGACTTTAGCTTTGCTCGTGCTATCAGAAGATAAATGGCTGTATATAAACTAATACCTTCACCTTCCTATTTGTATATTTATTTCAGCATCTGTCACTAACTGTGAGTTACATTTAAATGCAAAGTGTTAGCTGGGAAGGATGTATCACTGGGCTTTGAATACTTAAGATCTGGTAACAAAAGCGTCATGTGATTATGACAGTTTATTGTTGCCATACCCCTTAATTTCATAATAGATAATTGTTACACTCATATTAAATAGCAACAGGACAGTTGTAAATGCTGTGCCAGAAGAAAAGAAGGATGGGAAAGCCTATTTAAGACATGGTTTATGTAGACCACAACTTATCAGCTGTGGTACAGAAACCTGATATCCAGTAAAAGTAAATATACTGCTAAGTTTTCAAGAGTCTCACAGGACTCTTCCTTGAAGGTCTAGTTCATAAAGCCAGGATTTACATTCAAACCTTAACATTTACTCAAAACTTATATTTCCCAACAATTCCCTCCACACACGCTTTTACTTCTGATTTTTCAGGCAAAAGATCTGAGAATTGGAAAATCAAACAAATAAAATAATGAACAAAACACCCCCCCCCCCCCCC
>WEIV01015467.1:0-12445 GCA_013390005.1 Calyptomena viridis
GCTACTTAAAACCACAACATGCTGATACATCTCTCTGTGTTTTGGGACTACATGATTTTCCTGATCTCCTTGACCACCACAATTCTTTTAACATGACTACAATGACTTTTCTCTCTCAGACTTTGTTTGTGCAGAGAAGCCAGCACTGCCAGTTAAATATGGCTTTGAAATTGAATTCCTTTATTTTAATTTTGCTTCTATGATGTTTCCTGACAGGTTTTCCTGTTATATTGCCATTCCTCTTTCCTATCTAATTGTTGTCTTTACTTAGGCTATTGTGTCTCATTCTTGCTGAGTGGTGCAAATGGAAATCCTAGTACTATTATAAAAACATCATTCCTAAATCCTTTGCTCACTAAGGAAAAGATGCAAGAATAGAAAAGAAAATGTTGAACAGGTTTTCACAAACTTTCCTAAATTTAGCGCTTTCAGACTACACATATAGTACACCTAATATACATGGAAAGGATTATGGCTGGAATTCTCTGGAATCTAAAGCTATAGATCATGGTCTGACTGAGCTCCAATGAAAAACAAATTAAGAAACAAACAAACAAGTCGACAAACCTAAGAATCACTGGATGTTACAGATTAAAACCACTGAAATTGTGGTATCTTTAAAGAATAGATACTGTTCAGATCCTGTGGGTTACCAAAGAAATACACTGCAACAGAAGGTTGTTATACAGGTAACATATCGTGTCAGATGTTAACCAGAGCACCATGTCTGGTCTACTTCATAAAACCCTATAGTGCCCTTTGAAATACTTGTCTGTTTTTCAGATGTACAGGATGAGACAGAATTTTATTACACCATTTCTTCAGAGAATCCTTCTGAACTTTCCTCTGGCTGGATGTGGTGGTTCTGGGGTCCTCTAAGGCAAATACTAATTGGAAAAGAAATCTGAAAATGCAAAGACTGATTTTTTTCCCTTTTTCTCAGTAGATATGATTTCTAAATACAAATACTCCCATTGTTTGAACAGCGTAATTCTAAGTGGAGTCTTTCTCTTGTGACCAAATTTTTCTTAGTCCAGTTTGAATTGCTTGTCATATTTCTTTGTGATTAGTGTAAGGATATACCTTTAACTTTCTGACACTGAGAAGAGGGCTGTCAAAACAACATCAGAAATTGATCAGAATGATTCTGCCTGCAAATAGTAGAAAGTTTTCTCCATATGTCTTAAAAATTATGAAATGTTACTTAACTTCTCAAGTTGGCATATGATTGAAGTCAAAGTGGAATTTTAACATCCAGTGATTCCTAATGGATATTAAAACAATCTTTTTCTTCCTCTGTCTACAGCAAATCATACTGCCTACCTAATGTTAAACAACAACAAAAGAGAAAATTAATTTTCATTTGAAAGAAAAATTGAAAGCCCTGAAGAAATTTCAGGAATTTTGAGAGGAAATCAAGATGGCATGCAGATGAGGATAACACTAGAGTTTCAACATAGCCATGCAGCAAACCACAAACAGAAGCAGAGCTGTTTGGGGTTTGTTTTTTACTGTGTGAACCAGAGTGGCTAGGCAGGAAGAGGTCAATGGTTTTGTTTTTCCACGAAAGATGGAAATTATCCACTTCTCAAAAGTTTAATGTATGATCTGCAACAGTGAGATACTTTTCGGGAGCTGGCAATTACTGATGATGGACTAACAACAATCCTTATACTACTGTAGCCTACTAAGTATAAAACCTGCAAAAAAAGTAATAAAATCAAGTAAAATATTCACAATTTCTGAATTTTTATTTATGCCTTGAAGGAACAGAATTAATCACTATTTTAACCTTAAATTTGAATCATTTCACAGAGGTTAAAGAGGTATGGTCTGAAATGGACATTTTGTATTAATTTGTCTTAAATATCCGTACCCATGTAACACTCTAGCATGTGATAGGTTTTGTTTTCTTTTCAGGAGTACATTCATGAGAGATTTTGCTTTTTCTTTTTTTTTTTTTTTGGTGATTTTGATTTCATTTAACTTTCTGACAATCTTTCCTTAAAACTGTAGGTAAGGTCCATTCTGAAAATGTAAGAAAGAAGTGAAAATATTTGAATAATGTAAGATAAAGAAAGGAGAGGACAGAAGAAAATGTACCTGAAGCAGTGCAAGTACAGTAAGTGAATATATGACATGACTGATTCATTGAGCATGTCAGTACAATGAGAACAGAAAATGTAATATGTTAGTGTAGCTCTCCAAAAGCTTTATTTTGTGGAATGCAGAGAAACGTGATCTACTTTGTCTATTCAGCTATCACTGTGATAGTAACACAAAATTTGTATCCCTGGTGTCCAGATAGAAATTTACAAAAAGTGTAACAGCGAAGTTATAAGTCCACCTGTCTTGTTTCCTTATTTTGCAACAAATATATTGAAAATAATTTCTGTTGGCTATTCAGGTATCTGTCAGGAAGACATCCCTTCCCTTCCCAAACCTTCCCAAACCTTCCCTGCCCCATCCTCCCTTCCCAACCTGCCCCACCGCATCATCACTTCCTTGGTTTTCTTCCTAATTTTTATTATGATTCTGCAAAGCTTTGCAATATTTTTCTTCTAAAAATTTATTTTCTTAAATCAAGGTATATCCCTACTTCCTCGTAACGTGTTGCTGTAAAAGCAACAGCAACATTCAGTCTTTTTCAGTAAATGAATAAATAAAATTCAAATTAAAATAGAAAAATTTTCACTCCTCCACTCCTACTAGCATATCTGGCAATATTGAACTACCTTAAGGAATAACAAATGCCTAATCTGAATACCAGCATAAACAATACCTTAATACAGTAATATATTTTGATCATTGAAAACTATGCAGTAATTGGTCTAAATGTAACATCAGATGTAGTCAATTTTATTAACAAATAAATATTTTTTTTCCAGGTAGCTAAACACTGGTCTCTTTCAAGTGCACATACCCTCATATCTACTAAATTTATTTTCAAAGAATTAATGTATTTCTCTTGACTCATTAACGAATCATGTTTGCCAGTCAAGCTATATAACAGCTAGCCACAGGAACCTTAAAAATGTCTCATAAATCTATAAATCATGACAATTGAAGACTAGTACTTAGGAATATTACTCTCCATTTTGAATAATGGCCTATTTTAGTTGTATAGTATTCTTTTCACTAACAACATCTAATCAAGACATTTGTTATTAAAGTTGTGTAATGTTAGCCTAACAGGGAGAGCCTGATGGCGTTCTATTGGAATTTTTCATTAAATAAACATTATGGACTTGTAATGGATGTCTAATTAGATGCTGTTTTTAACAGGGATGAGGCACAAATAAAAATTAGGCCCTATGTGTGCATAATGCCTCATTAGAATTCACTGTGGGACATAGATAAAAACACCTCAGTACACCTAAGAAAATCAGAAAAAAAATCTTTGTTAAGCAAGCACATGAAGGTAGTCACAGGGTAAAACACGTATTTCAGGATTTTATTTTAAAGTGAAATTACATCAGTTCAAATTTCCCTCTTATTTACATTAGTATAACTTTGCTAAATTTAACAAGGTCTTCTCATGAATGAAATTACTTATCAGCCATTTGAGGCATTAAGTGTTAAGAAACACAGCAAGGTATTTTTGCACAATTCTGCCCTCATCTTTTTTTTCCCTTCATGAACTTAGGTCCAGCAGGGTGGGTAGGGTGGTGATGAATCTAAACCCACTCTGCATCAATGTGTTCATTTTGTTTTACCTCTATATCTGAATGCCATGTGCGACTACGGACAAAAACTTTGACTTTATGCACAGCAAGTAATGAATCACAGAATCATAGTACCGTAGAGCCATAGAATGGCTTGGGTTGGCAGGGACTGTCAAGGATCATCCAGCCCAATCTTCTGCATGTAAGCAGGAACATCTTCCACTAGATCAGGTTGCTCAAAGCCCATCTGATTTGACCTTGAATACTGCCAATGATGGCAAATCTATAACTTCTCTGGGCAAATTGTTCTACTGTCCCACCACCATTATTGAAAAATACTTCCTTCTTATGCTCAATCCAAACCTATTCTCAGTTTAAAACCATCATCCATTGTCCTGTAACTACAGGCCTTGGTAAAAAGTCTCTAGGCATTTTTCCTTATAACCTCTTTTTATACATTTAGAAGTTGCAATAAGGACTCCACAGAGCTTTCCCTCCTCCATGCTGAACAACTCCAACTCTCTCAACTTTTTTTAAAAGGAGAGGTGTTCCAGTCCTCTAATCATTTTCATCGTCTTTCTCTAGGTACGCTCTAAAAAGGTCCATGTCCCAGACCCCTAGAGATCCCACAGCTGGTTGTGACACTCCAAATGGGATCTCATTAAAGTGGGGTGCAAGGGGAGAATCACTGTCCTCAAACTACTGGTCACTTCTTTTGATGCAGCCCAGGCTATGGTTGGCTTTCTGGGCTGCAAATGCACATTGTTGGGTCATGTCTAGTTTTTCAACCACTAATATTCCCAAGTCGTTCTCTCCAGGGCTGCTGCTCTTAATACATTCATCCCTCAATCTATCTTGATACTGGGGATTGCCCCAACCCAGGTGCAAGACCTTGTACGTGATCTTGCTGAACTCTATGAGGTTTGCACTGGCCCACTCCTCAAGCCTGTCCAGGTCCCACTGTATGGCATCCCCTTCCTTAGTGAATTAATTGTGCTACTCAGCTTGACATAATCTGCAAACTTTCTGAGGGTGCACTCAGTGCCCTGTCCACGTTGTTGATGATTAAATAATGTTGTTGCCAGTACAGACCCTTGAGAGACACNTTTTCATCGTCTTTCTCTAGGTACGCTCTAAAAAGGTCCATGTCCCAGACCCCTAGAGATCCCACAGCTGGTTGTGACACTCCAAATGGGATCTCATTAAAGTGGGGTGCAAGGGGAGAATCACTGTCCTCAAACTACTGGTCACTTCTTTTGATGCAGCCCAGGCTATGGTTGGCTTTCTGGGCTGCAAATGCACATTGTTGGGTCATGTCTAGTTTTTCAACCACTAATATTCCCAAGTCGTTCTCTCCAGGGCTGCTGCTCTTAATACATTCATCCCTCAATCTATCTTGATACTGGGGATTGCCCCAACCCAGGTGCAAGACCTTGTACGTGATCTTGCTGAACTCTATGAGGTTTGCACTGGCCCACTCCTCAAGCCTGTCCAGGTCCCACTGTATGGCATCCCCTTCCTTAGTGAATTAATTGTGCTACTCAGCTTGACATAATCTGCAAACTTTCTGAGGGTGCACTCAGTGCCCTGTCCACGTTGTTGATTATTAAATAATGTTGTTGCCAGTACAGACCCTTGAGAGACACCACTTGTTACTGGTTTCCATTGGTTTCCATTGTGCAATTGACTGTAACTCTTTGGACACAGCCATCCCGCCGATGCTTTGCTAATTTAAGAGTTCATCCATCAAACCTATAGTACTGCAATTTAGCAGTAAAAATGTTATGGGGGAGAGTATTAAAGGCCTTACAGAAGCTCAAGTAGGTGCTTCTTCCCTTTTCCACTAAAGGAGTCAAGTAATTAATCCATATTGCCAATGAAACTAGCTCTTCTGACTTAAGTTTGTGTCAAAAACTCGTTTGTTCTTTCAATCACACATTTGCAGGGTCAAAATAATTTCTCACCTGCCATACATGTAACTTCTCCCCAACAGTGTGGTGAATTAAAGTAAACATAAACCAAAAACCTTACCTATAAAATCTTTCCATGCAACTGTTTTTATTGCAATAAAACAGTAATTGCAAGCTATATTTTTAATATACAGTAAAAAAATACCAATTAAAAAAATACTCCAAGCTCAATTCAGAAAATCACAGAAAAAGGTCATTCTCAGTAATAGATATATGATCAACCCAAATAAAGTCACCAATTCTTTTCAGTGTAACGATCTCTGCAATTTAAAGGCAGTATTGTGGAACACAGGCCCTTGTTTTATTCTGTACTTATTTCCTTCTCTGCATTTGCCTATGTTGTTATTTCTAAAGGATTTACTTTTTTTAATCCTCTATTACATTATGTGAAAAAGGCTCTCATGAAAAAAACTCACTAGCTGCTTAAAAAAAAAAAAAAAAAAAGCTTATATTGCAGTGTATTTTTTTGCATAATAGTTCAATTTTAGAATGAACACAAAAAAAATGTGTTTTTTCTCAAAATAGAAGGCTGTGGATTGTCACTCTTTAAATTGCTCATGTTCTTTAAAATTGCTTTTATTTTCAGGGCCTTCCAGTGAGATCTAGATGGGATGTTAGCCAAAAGGAATTTAACTTAGTGTTTTCCATTAGGGAATAGGCCTGAGTTTTGATCTCTTTCATAATCACTTGAATATGTAAACCAATGATTTCCATCTTTAACGGTTTGGCAAGAAAGATTAGGCAGACTCATGTGAGGACTATTATCCTTTGAAGCATGCACAGTAATTCCAAATCATTAAATTTCCAAGCTGATTATGTTCGTCTAATGTAATACTTTGTTTCTTCTTTTTATAATTTAACATTTTAAACGTGATAGACAATTGCAGAACAATATAAAACTCAAAAAGTAATAAAGTAACACTTCTGTTCTTGAGGTTTCAACTAAGAATATTTGAGTTTGAGCAGATGTTATGTGGATAGTAGTCAAGGAATGTTAAAAAATATAGCTCATTTTATATTTGTCATATAAAATATTATTTCCTACACCATTAATAAATCAATATATATTGTGTGATCATCCTGAGTAATCCTAATATTAATTTTAAAGCAGATATAAGAGAGAAGAATTAGTTACCTTAAAAACTCAGTTTCAAAAGCATGCACATAATCTTTTGCAGGAATTAATTTCAAAAAAACCTTGAACTTTATGCTTAAAATAGATATTGGACAATTTCTTACACTCTTTTTATGTAATGGCAAAATTCAGAACACAAGTGAGCAAATTCCACAAGTATAATTCCTGGAATTCTACTCTGCCCAACCTTTTTAAAAAATGATTTTGCAAACACACTAAACAAATCTATAGCTTTTTTTTTTTTTTTTAATTAAAATAATGCTTCTCAGTTGTTTTGTTGTTATGCCAGAGTCTTGGTAGCAGGGGATTCTGCAGGGGTTGCTTCTGTAAAAAGACATTGGAAGCTGCCTCGAAGACATACAAAGTCAGTTCCAGGCAGCTCCTACACAGTCCCAACACTGCTCAAAGCTGACCGCATCCATCAGTGATGCTGGTGGTGCCTCTGCAATAATGCATGTAAGACAAGGTGTGGTGGTGTGTTTTATAGTCTTTCCTATGTTTGTACTATTCTGTAAAGTTCTGTCATTCCCCAGTTCTAATTAGGTGTAAATGGACTGCTCCAGTCACCCCTTCCTTTCTTTCCCAGTTGGTATCCCCAGAGTTTTGTCCACACCCACAAGTTGTGCCCCTCTCCTAACCCCTCCTCTCCCTATTCCTTATATGTATTCCGACTCCTCCCCTTATTCCAGACTCTTCCACATCAATCACAGTTACTTGGTCCTGGATAGGCTTGAGTAGGAGACCTCTGGCTTCTGCTCTTGTCTATCAACCCCAATCTCCACCTCCACTGTTCCCTCATTGGTCCTTTCCTTCTCTCCTCCCCCCAGTTCTGCCCTGTATTTAGGTCCCTGCACTGAGCCAGTCAGGGCTCTATCTGGTTGGTCTCCCTAGAGGTTCAGACCCCTGAATAAACTGTTCTCCTGTTTTCACCCAACCATTGAGAGTCGCTTTCAGTCTCTTTGCCCGTCAGTTGCTGCAAGTCCGCCTTCAAGGGATCCTGGCCAGGGGCCAGCGAACTAACCCACACATAGAGTCCCTGCGCAGGATGTGTGAATAGGGCGTACCACTTGGCCGGGTTTCTCCTTAGTCATCAAGTAGCCAGTCCTCTCCTGAGGAGAGGCTTTTTGCTGCTAGGTGGCCGATACCTGTCACAGTGCCCCTCTGCGTGGCAACTCGGGCTAGCCAGGGCTAGGAGGTATTTGGATTGCTGCCACCTGAAGGCAGGCGCCGCAGCAACAAGGTAAAAATTTCTGCACAGCAGCTGAAAGAGAGGAGTGAGAAAAATGTGAAACAGCCCTGCAGATATTGAGGCCAGAGAAGAAAGAGGGGAAAGAAATGTCCCAAGTGCCAGAGCAGAAATTCCATGGAGAAGACCATGGTGGAGCAGCTTGTGCTCATGTAGTCCATGAAGGACCATATTGGAGTAGATATCAAGCATTGTGTCTGGCTGAGATTGATTTAATTTTCCCCACAGCAGCCCTCAGAGTGCTGTACTGTGTATAGGTAGCTAGAAAGGTGTTGATAAACAACAGTGCTTTGGCTACTGCTGAGCAGTGCTTCCACAGCATCAGTGTCCCCCTTCCAACATTCCCCTCCCCAGCAGTAGCCTGGAGGTGGGCAATATGTTGGGAGAGAATGTAAACAGGACAGCTAACTCAAACTGATCACAGGGATATCCCATATCATATGATGTCTGCTCAGCAATAAAATCGAAGGGAAAGGAGGAGGATGGAACCACGACTTTTGCTTTATTTAACTATCTTTATCTTGACATGCAGTGTTTCTTTCCATCTTATTTCCTTCTCCTGTCCTTCTGAAGAGTGGAGGGATAGAGCATATTGGTGGACGCCTGGCATACTGCTAAGGTTAACCCATCACATATCTGTACTGCAGCCCATGCAGGACTTCACACCAAAGCGGGTGAATATGTCTTAAAGAAAAGGGCAGCCTGTGGACAGCCTATGCCAGGACAGCTTTCTGTAAGGAGCTGTGAACCATGGAGTGGGGCCCATGCAGGAGCAGGCTTCATGAAAGGAGCAGTGGCTCCATGGGGCAACTGTATTGGAGCTGTCAGTTACTGAAGGTCTGTATACCATGAAAAACACGGATGAAAAACTGAAACAATTCTTAAGAGCTGCAGCCTATGGAAAGTACCCACACTGTAGCAATTCATGAAGGTCTCCATCCTGTGAGAGACAACCCATGTTAGAGCAAGGGAAGGGTGTTAGGAGGAAGAGGTGTCAGAGATGATGACTGATCATAACTCCCATTCCCCATTCCTCCACACTGCCTGTTGGGAAAAAGGTAGAAGAGTCAGGAGTGAAACTGTACATGGAAGAAGGCAGAGGTAAGAGAAAAGTGGTTTTATATTCATATTTATTTCTCACTATCCTACTGTGTTGTTAATCGGCGATAAATTAAGTAAGTCTTCTGTAATTTGAGTCTGTGTTGCCCATGACAGTAACTGATGAGCAATCTGCCTATTCTGATCTTAACACACAAGACTCCCTTGTCATGCTGAAGAAGATGAGTGAGAGAGCAGCTTGGTGAGTACCTGGCAACAGGCTAAAGTTAACCCAGTTAAATAACCAGTTCAAATAAAAAAAAGCTCTTTTCTATGACCACCATGAATGACACTTAAAAACCCTTACTTGTCTCCCACTGCAATTAATAATCCAGACAATTAAGAACAATTAAAAAAAAAATGTTCTGTTTTCACTAAAAGCATATCCACTTGAGATTTTTCAATTCCTTTCCCAGTACCCTTTGGAACTCTGCTCAAGGTGTCCACAAACTGCATGGTTGTTATTAATCCCTGAGCTACCAGAGAACTCTTACTCTTCAGGTCTTCACTGAGGATGAGGATTGTCAATGAGGATCTAGCATGCTTTGTCTGAGGTATTCCTAGGATCCTATATTCTTATAAAACGACACTTCACACTGTCTAACAGAAGAATGAACTCTGCTTCTTTATGCGGTAAGACACATAAGTGTCACCAAAGCCTACTATTTTGTGCTAGATTGTTTCTTCAGCAGCCATCTACTCCGGGCAAGAGCACTAGAAGAAATATACTTTGGCAGCAGAATCTGAATGATTAATATAACTATATTAATATAGTGTAGATGTAGATGTATATACATGTGGTGGTGTGCAATTAGCATATATTTCTCACTGTATATTATTGTTCTGTTATATGGTATGTCCTGTTATAATGTGCCCTACCCCTCACCCCAGATGGTTTGTCCCCTTCCCTCATTCTCCCTTCCCATTGGCTGGAGCCCCTATAAGAACCAGGGGCCGGAAGGGGGAAGGGCTCTTCCCTGGTTATTGCCAGATAAGCTTGGACACTCCAGGTGGCCTGTTGCCCCTGGAGTGAATAAACTTGTATTATATGTAACCATGGAGAGCCGCCAGCACTTTCTTCATCCTCCATTTCCCTCAGCCTTCCCCTGGGGAGTGCAGGGGCACCCTATCCCTCGGCAAGCCCAGACAGGGGATGGCTACATACACAGACACCTAATAAACTGCATTGAAAACTGTAATTTTGAGGCTATCCTTTTGTCTTCATAGCTGGGACAGCACATAGAGATTTTTCCATTTCTGCCCAAATAAGGGGTAGCACCCACTGAAGTATGTGGAAATAAGGAAATGTAAAAAGCCACACATCAGAAGACACTTGCAGAGGACAATAGTGCATAGTTTTATTGGTCTTGCACTGCAAGCTTGCAAATCCTTGCACATTTACTTCTTGCACGTGTGCAAGTTATCTCCCATTTGACAGGGCACTGCCACAGCTAGGATCACCTGTGTGCTGTTCCCTCACAGCTCTGCATACATGGCTCTGCCAGCACCCTACGCAGGAACCCAAATCCACCTCAGGAACCTTTTTGCCTGGATTCTATTTTCCATATGTTGTTGTGATGCCTTGAGGTTTTTCATCATGTTTCTAGAATTCTAGCTTGCCTGTAAAGGTTCACTTAGAGAGGTTTTACTAGGCCTTCCTAGCAATGTTTGCATTCTTTCTGTAGATAACTGGGGTGGCAAGGCCCAGAGCTTCTAGAGAAGCTCTGAAAGGGGGGCCTGAGGGATGATTTATGGAAGTAGAAGGTCTGTGGTTGGGCATCTTGAGAACATCGATTCAAGATGAACTATGGTTGGGTAACATGAGAGGGGTAAGAATTTGAAGCTTATAAATGTAAAGGGATTATTTGATCAGGGTTCTTGTTCTTTCTCTCTCTTGTTTTCTCTTCTGGACCCTGTAAACTCCCATTAAAGTACTGGGGTTTTTTCCCCTTTATTAATTTTTTTTTGCAGTTTTTCTCTCCCGCTTTGATTTTAGGCATCAGTTGCAGCTACTTGAAACAAAGTTTCAAATCTGGAATGGAAGGTAGTAAAATTTATGTATTTCACTGTTTTTATCAGCCCTGACACCACATTTATAATCTAATGGTGCATCTCACCAAGTAAGTTTTAATGCATTAAAAGAGGACTGTATTTGATCTCATGGCTGTTCCATGGGAATTTATAAAGTGTCGTATATTTTTATCTAGAACAGATTAGAAAACAGAAAGCCCTAAAAAATTAAAGAAGAATCAAAACCCTTAGCAGGAAAAGATCAGAAAAGTTTTAGAAGCTTTCATAGATGATATGGCATTGCTAATGCTTCTACATTTTAGTCCAGAGACTTGATTTTGTGAATGTGTCATCTCTAGAATTTTCTAGTAGTTACGTTGCCCTCATGAACATGACAGGATTTTTTCTTTTTTTTTTTTTTTTTTACTTTTAGACCTATTCTTCTTAAAAGACAATTAAACAGATATTAACTGATTAAAATGTTGCGACTCTAACAGAAAGAAAACAATGATTCTGTAGGTAAGTTCAGAGGAACTGAGCTGCACATGATCAAGCCCCAGATCTTCCATTTCTCTCTTATATGATGGGCTGACTACTGGTTACTTTCGGACAGCTTTATATCACTTAGATTTTACAAAAAATTCTGCACTGAAAAAAACTTTTCTGTCAATTGTGATCATTCAATTGAAAAAAATCCCAAATTTCTTCCAATATCATTCTGATAACACTAACTTTCTGGAATCCTGTGGTAATTATTTTAAAACAGAGGGGTTTCCATATAAAAAAAAATATTATCTCTTTTACCACATACAACAACAACAACAAAAGGACTATTATTTCACTTACACATGCATTAATGATTTTCTGTAGTGAACTGCTACCTTTTGTTCCTTTACAAAGACTTGAGAAATATAAGACATCAGTTTTAAAACAAATAAGATATGGGCAAGCTAGCATCAGTTTATAACCAAGAAAATGACCACATAATGAATATGTATAACTTAATAGTTTAAAACAACCTCTTATAATATATGTGACATTTATTCCTCAAATGAGGCAGAAAGATGTGGTTCTGACCACAGAAGCCATTTAAGGCATTATGCTCATTCAGTCCAAACACAGAGAGAGGACTATGCATATATATGTTTGGATAGTTTGAACCATTATGCTCTAAGTTTTCTGGAAATACATTTTTTTATCAGACTTAAACTAAAGTCTAGCTGTTGCAGTTTGGGCAGGAATAGGAGACAAAAAGGTGTATAGAGAGATAGAAACTTTATTAACTTTATTAACTGTCTCTTGAGTACTGTGTCCAGCTCTG
>WEIV01015468.1:0-45825 GCA_013390005.1 Calyptomena viridis
TGCCCATGGTAGTGGGTTGGAACAAGAAGAGCATTAAAATCCCTTCCAACCCAAACCATTCTGGAGTTCTATATCATGCTCCCTCAGCCTCCTGGGATCCAGAGAAACCCCCAGGAAACAAATTGTTTCTTTTTCGTGTGGAAAGCAGAGCCCAGATGCTCAGACACACAAACTCTGGCTGCTGGGGTGTCATCCGAGAAGCAGCAGTGCTGCAACGTGACACTGGGAAATTATAGAGTCAACGGAGCTGCTCTAATAAGAAAATGAACCAGACATCATATGGTGTTGATTTAGTGCTCAAATATGAAGAATAGGGGAAAGGGAGGAAAATAATGCCAAACCAACCTCAGCCCCCCAGGAGTTTATAAAGCTGTTTTGTGCAAACATGCTGCTTCTACCCTGAGGAGCAAGCAGTGCTCCTCCCTGCGCCCGTTTGGGACTGCAATTAATCTGGTTTCAGCAAAGCAGAATCAAAGTCCCCAACTCTATTAAGAGCCACCTCTTGTGGCGTCTTAAACGTCTGAGCAACTCAACACTGCTTTGTGAAAGGCTGGCAAAGACGAAGGAAATGAAAGCGTCGTTCAGCACGATGCCATTCAGCCTTTCCCCACAAGAGCTATAATGATGCTTTTGTCATTTGAGGCACCTGATCAGCTTCCAGAAGTGTGGGCCAGCATTGCCCTCAGAAACTTGAAATCTTCACACTGTGTTCTGAAAATTGTGTTTGGGATGCTATGGGAGCGGGTCTTGCTGGGGGAAGCAACAGTGTGTGACCACCTTTCATCTCCTATGGCTACGAAAACTAAATATCCCTTGCAGGGAGTCCCATGGCTGGTGTCTAAAGATAAAAATGAAACCTATTTTGGTTTCTTTTAGAAATCTGAGTGCCAGCTGTTAGCAAAGCAAGCATACCCCACAGCCAGGCTCCAGGCTATTAAACTAAAGTACATTTCCTGAGCAATGCAATCCCAAGTCCTTCCTGTACCAGGGTGTTCTGCCCTCCCCAAGTCCATGGCTGCAAGGAACTGTGGAGGGCTCTGGATTTTAATCAGACACCCAAGTTTTGCAAACCACTCTATTAAACCACTCTATTAAAACTTTTATACAAATACAAGTCTCCCTTGAAATGCTCTATGACCAAGGGTGAACTGCTGCCCAATCAGCCTGCTTGCGGGAAATACAGGAGTTCAGCTAAGGCCACCCTGTAAACTGAAGCTGATTGAGAAATCTGAGCTACCAGCAGCCTGTGGAGTTTGAATCACCCACACTGAGTCCCCCCAGTGAACGCAGAGTCAGACCTGTGTTTGGGAAAGATGTAATTAGAAGAGATCCCAGATCATTAACTTCATTACTGCAGCTGTGATTAATAGCAGCAGCAGTGTGGAGCATCACCAGGGAGGACAAATGTGGGATTCCAGCCTGCCAGTGAATTACCGCCTCCAGGAGCTGCTCTCGGTGGCTGGAAAGGGAATTGAAATTGATTCTCTGCGACAGAGCCCCATGATTTGGTTCCAGGGTTGTAGAGCCAATAGAGTGGTGCTGGGGATTTGGGTCTGGGGCTGTTGGGGTCGCAGACACTCCATGTCTGTCCTGCACCATCACCTGTGCTCTCCTGCTATTTCTTCTTAAATAACTGAATTAACATGCCGGCAGCAAGTGCTACTGAGTAATAGGTGAAGCCAGAGAGGCTGTTCCTGCAGCTGGAGGAGGCGGGGGGGCTGGCTGGGCTGCAGGCAGAGCCGGCTCCTCCTGCGAGATGCTGAAGATGGCAGCATGTACCGGCAAAAGTGAACCGGCCACAGCAAACCTCCCTGCAAAAAACATTGTGAGTTTATAGGTCTATCTTGCTATAGGCCAGGAGCAAAAATAAATAAACCCCAAAGCTTGCCAACTCCGGTCTTATAAACCTGAGAGCAGCCATATATGTCCGGGTGTGTACACTGGTGGGGCAGAGCAGGGTTTGACACAGCTCAGATGTGCACACACAAGCCACATGCAGAGCTTGTGTTGATGTTCATCTTCCTAGGATATCCTTTGGATATTCTTTAGATATGCTTCTTGCTTGGAGTGTTTCATTCAGCCAACTTTCAGAGGCTTTGCTCTGCACCACACCGTGGTGGCTCCTGATCAACCCAGCTGCTCCCTCCCTTGCACAAGCCTTGTGGGCAGAGATTTTGAATAATGGGAGTCTTCCCAAATGGGAGACACAGGGAGAGCACTCTACATCCCACCTGGAGCCACAGTCAGTGCCACCAGGGAGCTGCTCCTGGCTGTGCCCAGTGGATGAAGGTGTGACTGCAGGTGACAAGAAGCGATGCTTCTGGCCTATAAATCAATCAGGAAGGCAATTAGGCACATAGTGAGTGGCATTTGTGTTGCACCTGCCAGGCTGATGGAAATTTTCCATGCTGCAAAATTTATGGCAAATATGGTTTAGGTCTGGAATTGTTTGGATTTTTTTCTTCATGGTCTAAAGAGATTTGCTCTGTCAGATGGGGAGTACTTAATTTCAAAAAGGATTGTTTTCAGTCCTGAGATGTTTAAAGACATATTTGCAGTTTTAAAGTGGAAGAAAAGTAGAAGTGAAGGCACCTTGGAAAGTAGAAATGGAGAAAACATTCTTCAAAAGCTTATTTCTAAGTGCTCTATAGCTGACACATTCACTTTTCATTTTGTTGTTCCCAGAAAAAAAGTCTCCTCATTCATAAAATCTGTCCGGACTCAGGAATAGGAATGACCCAGCACCCCAATGGAAGCAGCAGCAAAGCTGTATAGAAGCCCAGAGTATGGGGAAAAAATCAAATTTGCATCACACAAAACATGAGGGAGGCAGCTTCTCTGGTGGGACATGAACGGGCACATGCCCAAATCCCAGCTCTTCCAAGTGCTGCAAAATCCCCAAGTATTCCAACTGTGGCAGACCTGGGGCTCCTGGGACTCAGGAGACCTCATGACTACCACATATGCAGCAAGGATACTAACAGAGTTTGAACTCCAAGAGATTAAACACCAACCAACAGAACCTCACCCTAAAATTCAACTGCAGCGTGCAAGGATTCAGGGGAGGGAATCAAACCCACCCAACAGCCATCTCTCACCACCCAAACTGCAGTTTCTAGGTGTCTGCAAGTGCCTGGGCTTCAGGAGCTCATTAAAGATGTTTCATCTGGCTTTCTTCAGGAGCCAGGATGGGATAGGCAGCAAAGCCATCCCCAGCTATTACAGGCACAGTGAGTGTTGCAGGCCAGCATGCAGGGTTTGGTGCTTGGCAGTGGTTTGGGGGCAGTAGCACACAGGACTGTGGCAGTGTTTCCCTCAGAAAAGCCTGTCTGGCAGTTCACAGTGCTAATTTACTGTGAGCTGTCGCAGGCAAGGACACTTCCTCAGGCCTGAGGAGGTAAAACCGTGATGGACCATGAGGATGCAAAATCTAGGTTCTGTAAAACCAGGTCTCTGCAGTAGGGAGAGCCATTGCCTAACAGGAGCTGATGAAAAAAATGGCTCATAATTGCCAAAAGTTCCATTAGAGCTCATTAACACTGTCCCCCTGGATCACCACCTTCTGTGCCTCTGGGAGTGGTGAGCCCTGGGCAGTGGCTGATCAGTGGCAGGGGATGACCATGGCCTGAGACTGGGAAAGATGGGTCCCCATCCTTACCTTTACCTTAAGGTAAAGGAGCCCACCTTTACCTTAGCAAAAATAAGGACAGTTTTACCATTTTTTTGTTTATCCCTCTGCTTGAAACTTGAGTGGAGGGGAGGTTTCCTGGGAAGGCACTGCTCTTACATGGATTGTGCAGTTGTGTGACTTCCCAGAGCACTGCCCCTGCAGACATCTCTGGTACTTTGCTGATGGGAACCAAAGCAGATCTAAGGGAAGCTCCACTGTCACCCCAAATTCATTTTTTTAATCTGGAAAAAGAGCTGCCACTTCCCAGCCTGGTGTTCCTTCAAGAAAAGATCCTTCCACCTGATCTTGTGGAAGGTGTCTCTGCCCATTGCAAAGAGTTGGAACAAGATGATTTAAGGAACCTTCCAGCCCAAACCATTGCAGAATTCTATTATTCCTCCACTCCCTGGGGCAGGTACAGAGAATTTATTTGGTGCTATAGTTGCCTCAGTGATTGTGTGGCACACGATGATAGAGAATGGGAGGAAGCTGGGTTAAAGAAACTGGAAGAAAAGCAGTGGTTTCCTTCAAAGGACAGGACTGCAGCTGGAAGCAGAGACATGGCCAAGGGAGCAACATGGGGACACCAGAGCATCTCCACAGCCCCAGGCTGCTCAGCACCCATGGGCTCATGGCAGATAGAGAAAACAGGGAAAGAAAAGCAATGCAGCTGGTAATTTCCCTGACATTGGCTAAGGATTAAGCCATCCTCCTAATTAATTGCAATTGTTTTTGGACAAAGCAGGAATGAGGGAGGGAGAGCTGCCTCTGCTCACTGAAGTGGGAAGCAAGAGCCTCAGGATGAAAATTTGGGTGCTGAAGGAGCTGCAGCTGTGGCTCAGGTGCCACCATACCCTGGGGAAGAGGCGAGGGTTGAGAGACTGCATGAAGCTGGCTGGCACCTCTAACCACACCGGATGCGGGTGGTCAGGAGATGCTGGCTCATTGTTCCCTGGATCCGGCAGGGCACAGGATATCCTGGAGTAGTTGCCAGACTCAGCATCTGCAAAAGGTGGTGGTGGGGAGCACAACTGGATTGGACCCGCTACCAATAGGACACTTGGATTTATTTCATTTTTCTCCGAGAAAAGTCACTTATAAATGATGGTGGTGCTGTGAGGATATCGGAGCAATTTGGAGTGAAGTAGGAAAACTGGCTTCATTTGCTCTCATCTGTTGAAAAGTTAAACCCAAGGGGTTATAGTGACCTATAACATTATGTGGGTGTTGGGTGAAGGAGAAGGGTGGAAAAACCGCAGCCAGCAAGCAGCCGGCTGGAGGGAGGGGAAGTTTCCCAAGGTCTGATAAGCCCCGGGGACACGGCGGTCCCGCTCTATCTGCCTGACTGGGTCTGGCTGGCGCCTGCTGTACCTTGGCAAGGACACCCACCCCTGCCAGTGCCACCAGCCCCCAAGTGCTGGAACATTTTCTGCAACACCCGTGAGTGCGTGGTAGCACCAGCAGCCCTTGGACTAGAGATGGACCCAACCTCACCACGTGTCACTTGGCTTCTTGCCACTCTCCCAGTATCGAGTGACTAAAAATAATTCAGAGGCAGCAAAGAGAATGCAATGAGTACCCGAGCCTTCACAGCTTTTGCTTTGTGGTGCTTGGTCATTTTGGCAGATAGGGCTGTATGGGCTGACGTGGCCACGCTGTCATCCCAAGGGGCCCTGGAAGCCGGTGAGGAATCTGCCTTTTCCCATCCACCCTGCAATTAGGGTGAGAAAAGCTCCACCAAGGTGCCAGACCCAGTCTGATTTCTTCCCATCTGCTTTCCCAGCAAAGGGAGACTGCGTACAGAGATGGAGCTGATCCTGCCACCAACTCTCCCAGTGACCTTGGTCACATCCCTGTACCTCCACTGCCCACGCAAGCCAGGGGACCCCCTGACCTGGGCTGGCAGGCCTAGATCCCTGCAAGTGCTCTTCCTGCTGCCTGCCTGGTTTCTTTTGGAGCTTTTTTTGTGGCTTTGGGGTTTTTACCAGGGCTCAAGAAGCAGGTAGGAGGGGGAGGACAGCAACCCCACACTTGTGCCTTTGTGCCAGCACCCACAATCTGGGAGCAGAGCTCACGCCTGCCCACGCAGCAGCACAGTCCCCACCAGCTCCTGCTCTGGGAGGTGTCACAGCTCCTCTGAAACACTGGAATAATATTCCTTGGGTTTTCCTCTAACAGTGGCTGATTGAAACTGAAACATCTGAAATTTCAAAATGCCCCAGTGAGCACCAGAAATACATATTTTTATCTTATCTGGGTGATTACTTGGCTGCTCATGTATTATATTTGCACCCCAAATATATGCGCTGGGGAGCTTACAGGAGAGCAGCCACCAGAATGGTTTCTCCAGACCACAAGTCAAGAAAAACCATCAGGAAAGGAGATTTTTAGCAGAAGTGGAAATATAAAGAGTTCAAGCAACTGAATTGGGTAAAATATTTAATTTTGGAGCTTGCATTGCTTCTTTAAATTGCACCGGGATACATTTGGTGAGGAAATGTCAGTGTAGAAGTGTAAAATCCTCCTAAGACAACCAGCGTGAAAGAGTCTGACTTGGGGGGAAAAATCTTGGGTTTTCTTTTTTCCCCTCTTAAAAAATGTGATGGACAAAACAGGAATTCATGAAGTGTTTGATTTGACATGACTCTGCCTACTTCTGTGTGAGAAAAAAAATAGAAACCCCACGATGCCGTGACTCAGTAGCGGTGCCCGGTGTCGGAGCAGCTTCCGCGCCGCTCTGCGCCAGCACTCCCGGCTCCACGTCGGTCAGGCCGGCAGCTCCCGCCCGGGATGTCTGTCCTGCCGCTCGCCCGGCTCAACATCTCCCGGCGATGGCATCCGCCACCGGCTCCTGCCAGCGGTAACAGGGATAATACCCAGCTTTTAAGGGATGAGGCGCGCTGGGCAGGGGAGCTGGTCCTGGCTGCTGGAGCAATTCCTCGTCAGCATCTGTCAGGGAAGATTAACGCCTAAGTAGGTTGTGGGCTGGCTTCCAGAAGCATTTTTAATAATCAGATGCTGTGCGCTGTTTGAGCAGCCCATGGAAATGAAGTTGCCTCATTACCAGAAAGAAATATATATGTTGACATGAAGTAGCTTATTTGCTGGGGATGTTAAAGCTGGTGGAAACCCCAACTCATGCCTGGGGTGCTGACACACCCCAAATCCTTTCCTGGGCCGCAGCATTGCCTGTACTGGCCCAGGAGCTTGAGGAGGGATGTGCAAGCAGCACAGCTCCTGCAAGAAACGTAAATAAGGCCCCAAACTGTCACTTGCAAGGTCTTGCACATTAAAAAAAGAGCAAATTCCTGCCCCTGGGGATGGGGTCTTGCTGAGGATGGGGTTTGGGGCTGAGAGCCCATGTGCTGGGATCGTGCCTCGGAGCATGGTCATGGCTGTGGTAGCACCACTGGAGCAAGAGTCTCCTTGCCTTGTAACTCATCAGCACTGTCACCAATCAGCAGCATTTGGAATATGGTGGAAAACTGCTCTTTTTCATCTGCTGGCACTCAGTGCCAAATTGCTGCCTGATACTGCTATAAAATCCATGTTGCTCTGGAGTTTGCATTTCATTTTCCTCTACCTGCAGGGAAAAGTAGCTGTTATTGGAGAACATTACAGATATATTAATGTGCAGTCCTCTTGCACCAGATTATCAATCCTAATCCTGTGGGATCCTGTACTGCTGACAGTAGGAGTCAGGGAGCAGAGGGCAGGATTGCATGCACCGAGCCATGGGGGCCAAAGGGGCTTGGACATGTCCTGAAACTTCACTGGGGCAGGAGATCCCAAACAGCTGCCAAACCATCCTCATCTTCCTGGAGGCTTGCTTGGCACCAGCCCAGCATTAAATGGGAGCTTAACCATCCGGAGAGGCTGGGCAGGATATTAATAGAGCCAAGGCAGAACGCGCTGCTTACGGGTCCCAAAATAGGCTGCCAAGACAAGGGGATGCCCAAATGGGGCTGCCCGTGTGAGGGAGCTCCCTGAAAGGGTGCTGATGGCAGGGCTTGGCACATTTGGAGCTGGGATGTGTTGGGAGCAGCCACAGGCACAGGGTTGCACTGGGCCCCATCCCTGTCCTAGGGCAGTGGCAGCCAGCAAGCACCAGCCTTTTGCCTCAGCAGTGAAAACACATTTCTCCTCCCCAGCATTACACAAAGGCTCTGTGGGTGCCCCAGGTTGACCCCTATAAGAGGATTACCAGGCTATTAGTGGATTGGGACAGTGGGGAGGATGTTTGGAGGAATTTGCTCTCCTACCCCTTAGAAAGGGATGCTCACAGAGTCATGGGTGATGCCAAGGCTCCCCATCCCTGTCCCCATCCCTCCCAACCAAAAGCCACCAGCAGAGATGAGGACAATCACAGGGCAAAGACCCCCAGTCAGGCTGCTGCTGGCACTTAGAGCCATGTGTGGGCTCACGGAGACAAGTTACTGGGGATGGGATTTGCACTGGGCAAGCCCAAGCCCCCATACACCTGCAATCTGGTCAGCAATGGCCACTACAATGGGACATTGCCAACTTGCCAGGAAAGCTCCTTCCCCTGGAGCTGGAGGGATCCCAAAGACTTACATTTATTTAACCTGAAAACGTAGCAGGGTGGAAAGAAATCTGGGACCGGTATCAACAGCAAAATCTCATTATTTGCCATGAAATATGCATGTGCTGTAACTGCGTGGGAAGGGCAGGAGTGGCAGCCCTGCAGCCTCTGCCCTGGACTGGCATGCTCACCCCTTGGGAAGGCTGGGATGGGGGCAGCACCAGCAGCTCAGCAGATCCCCATTTTATGTGCCAGGATACAAAGCAAATCCCTCATGCCCGCGGGGAGCAGCCCCCTGCCAACACACTGTGCTGTGGCTCTTACCGGGCTGACTGGAGCCAAGTGTGCTTAAATACACTCCACAGTGTTTATAATTCAAGGCACAAGTCGAAGCTGTGCTGCCTCTGTGCTTGCCCTGTGCAATGCCTTTCACAATTCTTCCCTCTTTCTGATCTCATCCAGCCCGTTAAATCCCAGAACTGGCTTGATATTTGGGGTCATTTGGGGATATTTTCCCACCGTCTCCCAGGGGGAAGTTCCAGGTTAATTCATTTTGGCTTGGTACAACTCCTGCTGCTGGTTCTCATCACTTTCTGCCACTCTCATGAGGCAAAACTGGAGCCGCAAAGCTGAAAAAAATGGCGACAATTTCTTGGTGGTGAAAGACCCTTGGGAAGGGTGGGGATGCCCCAGAGCAGGCTTTTACTACGTCTCCAATTGGTTGGTTGGTGGTGGTGCTGGAGGGGGCTCCATAGAAGTGAGACCTTGGCTGTAAGAGCACAGAAAGGGGGTACCCTGTCACCCAGCCGGCTCCTGCCCCGAACACGGGGTGCTGTGGGACTTGAGAGTCACTGCCTGGCTGTGTGTCTTGACACACAGGCAGCACAGTGATGGTGCTGCGTGTTCTGGTGGCATTTATCACCCATCTTTTCCCCAAGCTGTGCTCCATCCCCAGGCTCAGGTACATCTCCATCCCTCCTTACAGATGAGAGACAGAGATGGACCTGAGTGCAGTGAGACTCTGCACTGCCAAAATGCCCTTTGGGGTCAAATGTACCCAGGTACAAGCTCAAAGAGGGAATGTTTCACTCAAAAGCAGCTCCAGCATCTCAGCACATCCTGGGAGCTGCTCCACATGCACATTCACGTGTTAAATCTGCACCCAGCTAATTAGCTCCAGCAATAAGAAAACCCTGTGTTTGTAGTGAGTATCTGCTTTAAAATGATGTTTTACACAACATAAAAGGATTATTTTATAATTAGCTGTCTTCTAAACCCTGGCCTATTGAAATTAGGATATTAAACCATACACCGTTCTCTGCTTTTTAAATATCATCTAGAAGTTGATTAGTTTTGCATTACTAAAGAGGAACCCATTGAAATATTTAATCATCATGAGACCTTTTTCATAGAAATGTTAACATTTGATTTTTTAAAATTTTTTTCCCCCGGTAATTACTCTAGCTTTGCTTACATCAAAAAAAAGAGATTGTTGAAGCAATTTTCCCATAATGAAGGGATCAAAATAGTGCTGTGCTTAACACCTGGAGCATCCTTCCGTGCTTGCTTCCTGGCACAGCTCCAGGCAGGAGTTCATGCTGCTGCTGGAATTGCAACCCAGCGACCACCCTTAGGGTGGGATGTGATGTCCTGGAGAGGAGCTTTTCTTTTCCCCAGGGTTGATCCTGGCTCCCAAAGGAGTAGGTAGGAATAGGGCAGGTGAGATCAGGTGATATGCCCCAGGGGATGTATGATTTTATTCAGGATGAGGAGAGGCTTTAGGACAGACAGAGCTGAACTGCAAACCATGACAGCAGGATGCTCAGGGACCCAGAGAGCTGGAACATCATTCTTGCACACACAAAACAGTGTGGGGATGTGGGACACCCCTGCTCACAAAAAGGGACACTGGGAGTTTCTGGTATGTTAAATCTAAAAGAATAAGCTTTTTTTTGTGTTTATTGCCTTTAAAACTGTATAGAATTGCATGTGGGCATAAAGGGCTGAATCATCATCATGTTGTCATGCTGAGGGAGAGGCGGGTCTCAAACTGCACCACTCCATGTGGGGATAGGAACAGGGGACAAAGGGCCAGACATCCTCACTCCTTTTGACTTCAAATGTAAAGCAAAGGGGGAAAACTTGAGCTGGGAGGTCCAGGAACCCCGGGGAGGAACAGGATCTGTCCCAAATTGGGCTGTGCCCCCAGCATGGGGAGCAGCCACTTCTGCTCGGCTTGACTGGCAATGTCTACACCCGTGCTGGGAATAAACCAACTGGATTTAAACACACTTTAAATTCATCTCCTGCTCCACACTAGTCATTGGAAATGATGCATTTGTTGTGAAATGAAGCCAAGAGAGTAGTATCAAGAGCTTTTTTTTTCAATATGCCTTAAATAACAAGAACATTTATTCTATAGGTGATGAAATTCTAACACGTTTTGGTCAAATAATGAGGATAACATTTCTCACTTCAGAAAAATACTCCTAACATCAGCAAAGGGGAAATGCACATTTCAATTTATAATTTCAAGTTATAAATTTGCATGCAAATGTATATTTAGAAATTTGAAAGAGCTAAATCATACATCTTTGGCAGGCTTTTACTTGCAGAAGAAATTTCCAGCATGGATATAGATTTGTATTAAATTTCATTATGTTGCTTAGAAAAAAAATATAAAAGCCATGGAAAAGCCAAGGAGCTCTGCGAAATGCAGCCAGGTTTTTCCCCAAGGTATGTCCTATCCTGCAACTGCACTGGTGGGACCTGGGAGTGTTTGTTCCCTGGCAGAAAAACAGGCTCAAGTTGACATTTGTGGATTGGCTTTTGCAAACTGTGCATGTTGCATTTGCCCCTAGATTCGAGGTTAATTTTACCTTTCAGGCAGTTTAGGGGATACAGTGGTGCTGGTGAATGCAGTAAAGTTGGAGGCCACGGGGACATGAGTCCATCTCCTCTCCCTGCCCAGCGAGCAATGTGTTTTTGGGTGGATACCACACTTAAAAGCTCTGAAATATGTTGGGTTTTGTGGTATTTCCTTCTAAACAATATTAGGAAAATTCTCCTAATGTTTGACCTAAAGGACCCCCAAAACATTTGTCCTCATCAGAGCTCTATTTATTTTCCCCATGGAAAGCATTCCCTGCATGACCCAAAACCACCATTTCCAACAAAAAGCTGCCTTAACCGGTAATGATACATATTCCTACCCCACCACTGCAAGGAAAACACTTCTCCGAGCAGTGGCTCACTTTAAACTAACTTCAAATATGCCTTTAATATTCTTGCCCTTCTTGTTTAAGTACATAATTGTTTTTACTTGCTGTAATCTGCTCTGAGATGTTCATGGCTGATTCATTGAATAACTTCTCCTGTACCCGTGGAGTATCACCCCTTAGTCATGGAGAGCTTGGTGCTCCATTTACAATCATAATTCTGCTGTTACTTTGACTTGACATCAGCACTCAGCACCCGTGGGACTGGGGAGAGCACTTGCAGGTGTTTCCTTATAGTTACACACCATCACAAATGTCATTGTTTTAAAAAACAGGATTTAGGTTGCAAAAGGAGGGCTATGGGACGGGAGCCCATCACAGTGGGGTTTATCCCCAAGTTCTGGCTGTCCCTTGCTGTGCCGTGGACATGATGGAACTGTCCATCTGCCTGGGTTCTCCTTTGTTCCAGGGATGAGGAGTTTCTGTGGCCCGGAGTACAACATGTGAAGGATCTCCCTAAAAGAAAAAACTATCAGGAATAGGAGAAGAAGTCTGTTGCTAGGGAACCAAATATGAACTCTCAAGTCATTTTTCTTTCCTAAACGAGTTCAAGAGAAATCCCTGAATTTCAGGCCGTGTGCAAAGAGGTGCTTGGCTGGTGGCTTCTTGGGGATGTTGGGATTTGGCAGAGACACCCACTACATGGAGAGGGTAATGATGGATAGTGACAAAGAAGGGAGAAGGTGATGGAGTACAGAAAGGGTGATGATGGAGGATCGAGAGGACAGCAATGGTGGATAGAAAGGACAATGATGCAGAATGGAGATGATGGAGAATGAGAAGGGTGATGATGGGGGATTGAGAAGGCAGTGGTGCAGGAATGGAAGGGTAATGATGGAGAATGGAGAAGAACTAATTGGAGAGAGCAAAATTGGGTTGGAAACAACCAAGGGCTGTGGTTGGGGTCACTCACTTGGCCCAGAAGGAAGTTGGTTATGCTTTACTGCAGTCTTGTATCAGCAGACATTATTTATGAGCCTCCAGCATTCCCATATCATTAGGCCTGAGAAAAGGTATAAAATATGAATGATGCTAACGAGAATCAGAAGGCTGAGGGCTCTCCTGGCCACCGGGAAGAAGTGTACTGCCATCACTTCACCAGCAACTGCCCACTTTTCACCCATGTGTCCTGGGGTTGTTGCCAGGATCAGGAGCACCATGTGTCCCCACTGCAGTCACCTTGGCCCCAAACTCAGCCTGCCAAGCACAGATCCCTCATCCTCCACAGGGTGCTCTTCTTGTGCCCTTCCTCATGGAGATTGAACCTGAATCCTGGTGTGTGGCATGTGTCATTTCAGAGTCCTGACATGACTCTCATCCACATTGTCTTCCAGCTTGGGACCCAACTGGCTTCTGTTACTAAATATAACTCCAATTTTTCCTATTATTTCTTTCCGAAAATATTTCAAATATTTTCCAGTGCATAGACCCAGATATGCTATTTTCATCTCCCCAGGGGGCTGAGGAGCTAGCTTGTTTTCCGGCCACCAAAATAGCCATGATATTACATGGATACATCATTTCTTTACAGGATGCTTCCCACTAGGACCCCAAACAGCCAGTGAAAGGAGGGTCCCTGGTGCTGCCCTATGCCTGGGCTAACACATTTCAGACCTTACAGAGTGGCTGGTGCACTGCTTTTTTCCCTCTTTCTTGTGAATAATTTGATTTTCTAAAACTTCCTATTTCTTTCTCACTGCCAATTGCTGAGCTGATGGGCTCAACTTTTCAAGGGACATAGAACTGAAGAGAGTTTAAAACATGCAGTCAGGATAGCAGGGTTGTTGCTGGCACTGCAAAATGCCACCTGGACCCCTCTGCGTGTGAAGTCAGATGAGGGATTACAGTATTTCCCAGATTAAGCCATTTTAAAGAATTTGACAGCGTAGGAGATGCTGGCAACAGCCAATGCTGAGATTCAGCTCACCATTACCCAGGGCTGCCAGAAAAGGCTGAAATTTTGGGTGCTCTGGTTTAATGCAGAGCAGACATTTATTCATGATCCCCATGGGGTTATTGATCCCAGAGAAAGCATGAAAGGCTTCAGTTCCAGGAGAAAGATGAAGGGCAGAGAAGGAGGATGGACATTAAAGTGGGTATCTGAGTAGGTTGATTTTGGGAGAAGAGCCCTGATCAAGCAGAGCAGATCTTACTGCTTCTCCCCTACTCTACCCTTGCACTGTCATGGATGTGAAGGATGCTCTTCCAGAGTGACAGTGCACCAAGCCCAGCTCCCATGTTCCCAGATGCTGCATTAAACATGAGCAGACAATTCCCAGTAGTTGCTGCTCATCTGTCAGCAAGTTTTAACAATTTAGGGACTAAATTGACCCCTTCAAACTGGAGGACTTTAATGGATTTTCAAACAAAAAATCCCTCCACCCTGAGACCTCTCAAGCAGAGTCATGCGCTACACCCAGCCACCGTCTTTCACATTTCTGTGGCATTCAGGGTTCAGCTTATTTGTCCACAGTAAAAGCCATTCTGTTGGAGAGGTGCCTTATCACAGCTGAGCCCCATTGGGTGGACGCTTAGAGGCGAATCTGACATCTGGCTAAGGCCCAAGGACTCTAAAGAAGATTTTAGTCTAAAACTCTACATAATCCTGTGATAACATAACCTGAACTTGTTCTCTGAGTCACCCTTTTGCTACCAAATCAACCCAAACTTCAGTAATGACCTTTAAGTCCCCTCGGCCAGCTCCGTGCTGGGAAAACAAGGGAATGTTTGTACATACCCAGAGTCGCAATTTAATCCTGCCTGGCTGGGGGAAAAGTGCACAGGACTGGCTTTTATCAGGAAAATATAAACCAGTTCCTTCTTCCTTTGGCATTTGTTTTCTAAATTAGAACTAGAACAAGCTCAGCAGCTGGGGAGGACAATGCTGGGGAGGATCCCATGTCCAGGTCTCAGATGGAGACCCGATACTATGGCATCCTGCAGCCCTCTACACAACCACCTTCAGCCCATCATGATCTTCCTCAGAACCTGACCTGACCGTTCTCAGATCTCAGCCTCTGACCCAAAATTTGTAGCCTTTGCAGGGGAGGCACCCAGGGGGGCAGCAGGGTGAGGGACCCAGGTCCCTCTTAGCTACACCAACTCTTCCTCTCCTTCTCCCACTCCAGCCATTTGCTTGATGTTTCCAGACCTTCTTCAGCCCCAGTGCCCATCAGACCCTGCCTCCCTCCCTGTGCCAGGCACATGCCTGCTCCAGCTCTGGTTTAGCCCTGCCAAGGGATTAGGATTACACATATTGTCAGGCAAAAACATGCCTGGGAAGAAAGCACTTAGTGTTGGGGTTTGGTTTTTTTTTCCTAAGTAGGTAAATATCCCTGTTGAGTGAAATATGAATATCCATCTTCAGGGTCAGGATGGGATTTGGTGCTGTAAATCTGTCTTCGGGCCAGCTCACTCTTTGAGGTTTAACCTGGGGTGACCCAGGCTGGAGAATAACACCCATGTCTCAGGTAGGCCTGAGTCATATTGACAAATCCATCTCTTCCATTCTGTCCTGTCCCACCCATCCTGTCCATCCCATCCGTCCCAAAAAGCAAGGGGTCTAAAGGGAAGGGAAAAATCTGCTGTGAAACCCAGCTGCTGATCATCACCAACATACTGGGTCAAAAGCCATGCCAGGAATGGTCTGGGATATTGCAGAGAGTGATTCATATAAAGTGGAAAGAGAAAGCTCTAAGGGAGACCTTAGAGCAGCTTCCAGTACCCGAATGGACTGCAAGAGAGCTGGAGAGGGACTTTTGACGAGGCATGGACAGACAGGACAAGGGGCAGTGGCTTCAAACGGACAGAGAGCAGGGTCAGATTGGTTATTAGAGAGAAATTATTCACTGTGGGGGTAATGAGGCACTGGCAGAGAGCAGTTGTGGATCGCCTATTCCTGGAAGTCTTCAAAGCCAGATTGGATGAAGCTTTGAGCAACCTGGTCTAGTGAAAGGTGTCCCTGCCCATGGCAGGGGTGTTGGAATGAGCTGCTCTTTAAGGTTCCTTCCAACCCCAACCATTCTTGGTTCTGTGATTCCATGAAATGTTTCCTGTCTGATTCCATGTAATGATTGGAAGGCCAGTAGCCACTTCAAGTGTCATTTTATTCATAGGCTATTTAAATGTGCTGATTTTTCAGCATCCCACAGTGAAAACCAATAAAGCAGTGACATAGAATAAATAATACAATAAAACAATAATAAAAATAAATGTGCTGATATAGGCAAAGACCAGGGAACAGCAAGGATTTGGCTCTGGACCTTGCTGCAAACATAGGACAACCTCATTTGCTACAGACATAATCTGTCCTGGGTTTACCAAGCACAAAAGGTAACTGAGCACACAAATAATGACCGTGCAAAATTCTGGGACCCTTAATCTTCACACTAGCATTTCCCAGTGGAAATGTTTAAGTCTCAGGCAGGAGAAGCCATGAAAGGCACTCAAAGCCTTGAGGGCAGAGAAAGGGTGAGGAGCACACAGGGAAGGGCACAGCACTGTTTAAGGTCTCAAGGGGTGGGACTAGTGCTGAGCACACCAGTTTTGCTGAGGGAGCTGGAGGAGAGGGACACGACCCAAGCACTGGCATCTCTTGGCAGCAGTCTGGGCAGAGGTCGGGGGTGATGGGGCCAGAGGTGCAACTCCCCAGCACTCAGCTCCACAAGGTGGTTTGGATCAGGGAGAAGCAACACATCACTAGTCGAAATTTCAGGAAATCTCTTCCTTCATTTCATTTTTGTGGCTGTGCATTGGCATATCAGCTTTAACACTAGTTAATTTTTCTATTTGCTTGCTGACCTTATGGCATTTTCTCTCTGGGTTTTTGTGGGCTTTTTTGTCCTTCTAAGCTTGACTGCAAAACCACAAAAACATTCAGAAAATAAAATGAATATGATAAGATCACCTTACACATAACTGGACTCCAGGAGCAAAGACTTCAGGGAGAAAAACCACCAACCCCAATGAGGATCACGATTCTCACTGCCAAGAGACTGGGGATTCTGCTGCAGGCTCTACAGCCTCAGCAAGAGACCCCAGCACATCAGCCCAACTTCTTTTGTGGGTCCAACTAAAATCCAGCATTATGCATGAGTCTAGAGCCAGCAAAAAGCAATAACCACCCAAATCCCAGCAGAGATAGTGATGGGGAGGTACATTTTCATGTCATAAAAATGCTCTTCAAGTAATTGTTTTTGTTTATTTGCTGACATTTAATGATGGGAAGCCAAAGCAAAAATTCATTTTGGGGTGAATTGATGTGACACTGGGTTCTCAGTTTTTCCACTCAAGTGAAATAAAAAATCCCTGTAGGTGGAACAAGACAATTCATTCCACACTCAGGACATTTTGTTTGTTTTTAATATTTAATTGAGGCAAGGTAATTGCGTGACCAAGGTCAGTTCAAGGTCAAGATTTGCAGTGTCTCACTTAGAAAATGATGAAAGAAAAGGGTTTGACGCTTTGGGAAGACACATTACTGGTTTTCCTGCCACTCTGTGCTAAAGAATTGGTGTGAATGTCCCCCAAGCCAGATCTGCCTCCTCCTGCTCTTCCAAAGGGCAGTAATGGCTGAGGCAACTTCTGTTGGAGGTGCCAATCCCTGGATCTGGCTGATGCATTAGGCCTCGTGCAGAAATGGTTCTACACCATATTAAGCCACCAAAATATGCAGATTTCCACTCAGCAGGGTTTTCCTTCTGAATAAAGCTCTCAAATTGAGTACACCCAGCACTCCAAGTGCACCACCAAGCAAGATCAGTCTTCATGATCATAGCAGAGGGCAGTGTCCAAGGGGCACTAGAACCAGAGGTCCCTGAGTGAGTCTAAAGGCTGTCAGGATGCTCCAGGGATGAGCTGGCCTTCAGCCATGTGCAGCACCCACTCCTTCAGTGGTGTCCAGCCACCCCTTGCCATGTCTGTCCTCCCACCGCCTGACACAGTCTCCTTTCCCTCATATATCCAATTGCCTAAAGTACCCGCTTGCCGGAAAAAAGATGACATTTTAGAGGTAATTAATATCCAGGGAATATATATCTCTGCTTCCTATGCTCGTACATTTGTAATCTGAATCTCTCTGCTCACTTTTTTCCCCTCCTCTGCAATGCCCTCTGGGCAGAGCTGAGCTGCAGGAGGATGCAGGGGTGCCTTCCACATGCCCAGCCCCATGGCTCAGACCCCACAGGCCCTCCTGGGTCTGTCCTTGTTGGGGAAGGACTGATCCCAACATGAGCTGAAGGCCATGGTCAGCATTCTGGAGAGAACTGCCTTTTACATCCCTGTGGCTCAGTTTTCCTTGAGGATCTGTGTCCTTGCCTTATATCCAAAAGGCATGGTGAGGGCTGAACTGGGATTAGCTGAGAAACCCCAAAATGGTTGAGAGATTGTGTTTCCATTTAATTAGTCACACAGCTCTGCTTTACCTACAAAGACAAAATGCACAAGCAATCCTGGGGCATTACATGCCACTCGCACTCTTTTGAACTAAATGCATCTCCCACTGCCCATTTCATTACTCTCTGTCTACTCTGATCAGGGTATCTCTGATCAGACATCACCTGTGCCATGTGTTGCATGTGGCCTCAAGCAATTTTCCATTCTGAACTCAAAGAAACTTACCAGAAGGTAGGAGAGGAAGAGCCAGCACCACCTGAAGTCACCTATAGCAATGTTATATTCCTCAATCCCCTTTCCTGATCCAGCTGTCATACACCCAAGTTTGCATTTGCAGCTAGTGGAAACCTGGACATGGAAACTACTGCCCAGGAGCAATGGAGTGCTGGGAGTTAGGCCAGTGAAGGCTGAGAGGTGGCCAAAATCCTCAAAATCCTCCAGTCAGGTGGAGAGCAGGAGGAACAAAGAAGTTCTGCTGCTCATCTCCATTGAATATGACAGCTACACTGTGTGTGGTCATTTTTCACAGAACAAGCCAAGCCCCTTCCAACCAAGCCAACAGTTGGGACAGGGGAAAATGGTGTGCAGGTGGAGCTGAAACAGGGAGCAGAGCATGAAGATGAGCTCCATTCTGCAGACGAATGCATTGCCAAGCTGGGTCAGCTTCCTGGTCCCTAGCACAGGGCTGGAGGAGATCCTGGGAAAGGCAGCACTGCTGAGCAAAGCTCATGGACATGAGCATGGCTTCTCCTTCCCTGCACACCCTGGCCAGCCCAGTGGTGTGTGAGACCAGCACTCCCATCACTCACCCAGTGAAGTGCTGCCTCTGCACCGACAGGTAATTTAACACTAGCACAGCCCATCTACTCCACACTACGACCTTGAAGAGCATCCTCGGCAGGCACTCTCCTTCCTTGAGGACACTGGTAGGTGTTGGACCTCTCCCTGCAAGCAAGTTTTCCACTGGGAATCAGCAATACTGGCCATTAGGAGGATCAAGTTCCAGGAAACAGACTGAGGGGGATGTACAGCCTGGGATGTCAGGAGGAGCCCAGGTTTGGAAGGACGGGTAGAGAAGCAGCAAGGTCCCTGGTCTGGGTGTCACAATGCCTGTATCATCCTCCTCGTGGTTTGCTTTCTGGTTTTAGGGTGTGATGCACCTATTTGTAGAGTGAATGGGTGCTGTACTCTGGTCATGCAGGATGGTCATAGGCTCAGCTCAGTTAACTTACAGTGCCTGAAAGTCGGATTTCTACTCTCAAACCCTATGTTCCCGTGTAGTGCCTGCAGCCAAAAGGGAGCCCCAGGCAACAAAAGGTACATCAGCCACCTTAGCACACCTCTGCATTCCAAAGTAGTGATTCAGACTGCTTTCCTCCTGGGATGATAAAATAAGCCCCGAGTGACTCATCCCAGCTGTGGCTGTCAAATTCCAGCTGTTGGCATGGAGGGACACAGCCCCTGTGTGCCAAATCCTGCTTCCCTCCCTCCTCCACCAACCGAAGCTGCCTTCTGTGACAGCATCTCAGCTGCAACACCTTGCAGCAGAAATAGGGCAGGAGAAATCTCCGCCCTCTCAGGGCAGAGCAGTGTATCAACTGCTACATCTCTTGGACCACACTGTCATGGGCAGCTCAAAGTCATGGGGTTTTGGAAGTGCATCTCTAAGAGGTGGATGTTCTGCCTTCACTGGAGCCAATGGAGACATACAGGACATGGCTCTTGCTGCCTGCCTTCAGACAGGGTAAATCTGGCAGCATCGGACCTGGAAGTGATGTTCTCTGGCCATGCAAGGAAAACTACAATTCAATTTAATGAAATATTAAAACCTGGGAAGACCTTAGAGGAAGGAAAACCAGAGACACCCTAAAACCCGGCATTGTTTCTCCTCCTTGATACTCTGGGGAGGCTGTCTCGGCCCCACTCCAATATCAGCCTGGGTCTGAGAACCCCAGTATTGTGTCAGGGCTTCCCTCAAGATCCCCAAGTATGCCCTCACTGCTCCTCTGGAGGCCCATGGGATACCCCAGCAATTCCCCAGCACACCCCAGGCAAAGAACAGATTGCAGTGACAACCCCCTCCCTCCAGAGCAGCAGCCCAAAAGCAGCACAGCACCTCCAAGGGCAGCACGGCCCATGTGCTCCATGGGGCCTCATCCTACAGCAGGTCCACGTGTCCCCTCTGCCCTACAGTCCCCCTTGTGCCACTGAAGTGGGGACCAGAGGTCACCCTGCATTCCACCCTGTATCTCTGGTGATTCTTCTGTGGAAGTACATCTTGTGCTGAGTTTCTATGGAAACCAGCATAGCACACGTGCCAACGTGGCCGGGCGGTTCCCAGCCCTGGGAGATGCCCACGTCAGTCCCTGCATTTCTGTGGGTGCCTTTCTCTCCTGCCCTGGCTCTGGTATCATTCCGTGTGATATTTCCTGGGCAGCAGCAGCAGTGGGGAGCAGTGGAGATGGGAGAAAACCATCTGCTTGTTACTGCCGAGGATCCTGGGGGCACAGCACGTGCCTTTGGCATGCCTTGCTCTCTGCCTGATGTTGTTGCAGGGGTCACATGAGCTCCTGGCCCAGAGTGATGCAAGAGATGCATTTCTAGCAGAGGAATGAGATCCACACATGAGGCTTTTCCTTATTGTACTTGCAGCCTCTGGATCTCAAATTTCTGACAAATAATCACAGCCTTGCTATCCTCGCCCAACCCTTCTCTTCCCTATAGACATCTCCAGCACAGCTCCCTGCTGCTTCTCCCAGGCTGTTATTTAATGGCATCGTTCCAGAGTCTTGACTGCGTAAGGAGGGACGCACACTCTGAGCAGCTCAGGGGAGGTGCTGTGCCAGCTCTCCTCCATCTAGCACTGCAGGAGGGGTTGGATTATTCTGTGAAGCCAGGCTGGTGGAGGAGCAAGGGCTCATTCCCACGGTGCCAGGCTGCTGGTGGTGTGCAGAGCTCTTCTTATTGCTGCCCAACTTTTCTCCTCTGGGATATGGAAGTCCTGTAGTTCCCCAATGCTATTAAACCCTTTATGAAACAGAAATTCTGACAATTATGCAGTTTATCAAACTAATTTCTCTCCCCCATGTTTCAAGACACATCGCTCTGGCCACTCTCCTCCACATCTTCACTTCACATATTCACAAATACCTCTGCAAATGCACATCTGCCCCCTTCCCCCAGCTATGATGCCTGCCAGACAAAAACTACTACTGAAAGGTGAATTCTTGCCCTAGCCTCTGACTAGCAGTGACACAAACCCTGCTTACAGCTGGCAGGGGGAGGTTTATCAGTTCCCACCAAGGGACTGACAAGACAAGCACTCTGCTGGTAAAGACAGCCCCAGAAATAGGAGGAAAGACAACCACAGCCAACAACTACCTGGCGTTGCAGTGACCCCCAGCAGCGATGTGTGACAGTGTTAGCATCCATATCGCTGTTGACAAGGACTTTTAAACTCCCTTTCATATCACAGAACCACAGACTGATTTGGGTTAGAAGGGACCTTAAAGCTTATCTCATTCCAACCCCCTGCCATGGGCAGGGACACCTTCCACTAGACCAGGTTGCTCCAAGACTCATCCAACCTGGCCTTGAACACTTCCAGAATGGGACATCCACAGCTTCCCCATTGGGTGTCTTGTGGGTATACTGTGAGTAAGAGTTATCCCTAGGGAAAACATCTGAATTCAAGAAAGGGCATGAAAAAGAAGGCCAGCATGTTTTCAAAAAGGAGATACTGTTTCCAGCTACATCCAGCTGTGCAGTTGGTTTCATCTTGAGTTGAAATTGCAAGGTGATGGTGGGGGATGCAAAAAAGCATCACTTTTAGGGGATGTTGAACACATTTACACCTAATTTTTATTGGGTTTGCCAAATTTTGTTTGATTTGCCAAATTTGGTCATTTTTATTTGGTTTGCCAGTTTCTTGACTGGTGAAGGAATTTGGAAACAGTGTCTACTCTCAACGCACAATATTTCATATCCCTGGGTACACATCACATCCTGACTGATGGGCAGCGCCACCTGGAGCCCGCTGGGGTCAGCAGGAGTCACCCTGTTTGGGTATGGCTGCTGCACAGACCCCAGCACCCTGCTGCTTAAGCAGGTGCTTATCCCTAGGCATGCGGCTAATACTATCGACTGGAATAAATAAAACCTGTACAAGTCTCCTTCTTAAGCGCACAGCCAAGTGCTGGCTTCCTCCAACAGGATCTTGAAAATACTCTGTTTACAAAAGCAGAAGTTGACTTTAAATTTTTTAAGGCAGCCTTGAACTTTACAAGCTCCTGAAATCCAGCCCTTCCGTGTTGCTTCACTGCTGTCTTTGCATACGATGCAGTAAGGATGCCACGTCCTTGTCCCCACAAGCACTGAACCTTGTATTTATCTCCTGAAAATTGCTATGCAATGCAAATAACTCCATTTCCAAGAGTGCCGGATGGACGGAGCACATTTTCAATGCCCAGGGCAGAGGATTAGGAACAGCCTCCATCATTCTCAACTGCTCTGCGCCAAGCAGGAATAAAAGTTTCATACCAAATTAGAAACACAGCTCCCATTCCTGCCTGCAGATTTGTGGTCTGTGAATACAGCCAAAAAGAATTAAAAGGGAAAAAAAGCAACTTGGCAAGCACTCACCCACTTTGAATGAATTTGCTTTGACCGACCACACGAGGTTTCCACTTTTGTAGCCTCGCCAAAATAATGCTCCGTGCATGGTCAGGGAGGCCACGTCCCCAGGGGCAGCAGGGGAGCCCCTGTGCTGCAGGGAAGATGCAGCTCCCAGAGAAAAACTGGATACTGTGAATTGCTGGTGCATACAAATGTCCTGGGGATGCTCAGCTGGCTGTGGCACTGGGGACTGTGCTGCACATCAGTATTTTCTGGGGTTCGCTGCTTCTCTCTCATGAATCCATCCATATCTGTCAGCTCTCCTGGTTTATACAGGGATGGCTGACTTAGTTTCTGAAGCAGTGGGATGCTAATCTATAATCAATGCTCTGGAAACCCAATGCTCTGGGATCTTATCTTAATGCACTGATTGCAATATACTCCTGAGTGGTTCCTCTATTTGAACAGCGTTAGTCAAAACACTTCACATCTTGAATTTCATAGGGTGGATATCACTAATGAACTTACTTCTGCATTTTACTTAGTTCAAAATTGTCAGCTGAAGAGTGAAGGGAATCAGAACGTCTTCCCTGCAACCTGCAGAGAGAGAAAAGGGAAGAGCTCTGCCGAATAAATGATTCATTATCCAGCCTTCTGCATCTGGAAAAGCCATCTCCACTCATGACTTCTCCAGTTGCAGGGTGAGAGCAGCTGGTGATGCCCTGCCACAGCGAGCAATGCCTTAGGGCTGGCACTGCCCAGGCAAGGTGTCCCCTGTTGCTGGGGTCATCCTCAGTGCCACTGGTTTTGAGGGGAGCAGCAGCGTCTCTCCTTGATCTTCAGTAAAAATCCCTCCTTCCATGAGACATCCTGAAAGCCAGAAACCTCAATCTCATACCACGTTAAAGAAACAGGAAAGAGAAACAAATAAGCCTTATATATTTCTGTAGGGCAAATATATATATTATTGACACCAGAAAGATGCCAAAGTCTACTGAGGGGCTACGTGTGTTGCTGAAAGAGTAATTATCCCATCGAGTTTCCAGCTCTTGATGACGCAGAGGATAAACAGAAGTTTCCTGTTCGGCGCTTCATAAACACCCTGAGCAGATAAACACCCATAAGCGAGGGGTTTGGGACAGGGAGGGGATGGGCAGCAATCCTCTTTTATGAGAAATGAGATTGGAAAATGGTAATCTCCTAAATGGGCATGACTGGTGGGCTGATAAACAGAGCTCCTGGTTATTATGGTGATGAGCTCCATAGAAAAAGTGTAATCCCAGCCCAACTGTTCAGGAGATCACTGCCCGGCCTCTTCCCCCCTCTCCCAAATCATCACATTAGGCTGATAGGAGAAAATAAATGAGATCTCTGTGCCAGGTTGTATAACGCCACTGATCAGAAGCATCCAGCATTGCACTTTTATCTGGGGACATCGGTGACTTCCTGCCCTGGATCAGGGAGAAAAGCCTCAATCTCCCCACGTGCAACTTATGTCCTCCTTTCACTCCAAACCCTTGATGGGTCTGGTTCCATCTCCTTCATGAAGCAGCAGTGACCACAGCTTTCTTTTTCTGGGGTCCATTTCCAGGCAGGATCTGAAGCTGGGGCAGCTGTGCACCCAGGGCTGGGGCACGGGTTCCCTCCTGCCTCCCACCAACAGCATTGCCACCAGACCAGCCTCACCAGGACCAACACCTGCACTCACTGCCGTGTGCAGAGGGAGAAGTGTCGGGGGAAGCCCAAAACGCAGCTCGAGGATGGAAATCTACAGGTTATGGGGTGTTTTTTCCACAGGTCCCTCGGTAGGACTGCAGAGGAAGGCTTCTGTGTACAGAAACCCTCTCCTGACTGCCAAAACTGCAGGCTGGGGCCAAATTAAAGGCAAAGGACAAAATACCATTTGATGTATTTTTGTTTAGTTTTAAAATGTTGAGGGGGAAAAAAAGGCCACGTAAAAGCTGTCAGCAGCATGACAGTGACAGGATAATGACTACCCAAAAAGCCGTAGGAACATCACAGACCCACAGCACCGGCCACATCAAAGAAATTTAAGCAGTTCCAAGTTACATCAGCCAAGCAACAAATCAAAGCAAAGGGACAATCTCCCAGTTCTGGGAACATACTCACAGTTTTTCCTCCAACCCTTCGAAAACAAAGAGCTTTCTGCAGTTTCTTGGGAAGCTTGTAGGGTTCGTGTTAATATGAGGGGAGCCAGAGGGATGGCAAGTGAAGGGCAAATGCAGGGACTTCAGGGAAGTTAGTTTTTGAGAAATAGTTTTGAACACAGAGAATAACAAACAGAGCTCAAGCATTCATAGCATTTTTTTTTTATGTATTTTGCATGAAATGGAAAACTACAACAACAAACAGTATATACAGTAACAATAAACAGTGCGAGGATACAACAAAAAGAGGATTATAATTTCAAATCGGTGTGCCCTGCATTCACAGTGCTTCCAGTGCTGGGGAGAGGAGCTGCCCTTATTTCTGCTGTCTGCAAGGCCAGGGATAAAAGATGTCAAACTGCAGATAAAACTGAGTGTGCAGGGATAATGATAAGGTAAAAAGATGAAAAGAAGGTTTCATACAGCTAAACCCATGATTCACATTCACGCATTAGGGTCTAAAAATAATTCCAAAAACTGTGTTTTAAAAAAAAATTCTTGGGTTTTTTCCTCCTTTACCCACCTGAACAATTCCTCACTTTGGATTTGACTGTGGGATGGATGTGGGTATTTATGTTCATGATTTACAGCCAAGCAGCAGGAAGATGGGGTGGTTTTGAGGTTCTGTGTGCCAGAACTGGGTCCAGCTGAGCTTGGGCTCCAAGATGTGAGAATGTGATGCAGGGCCATCGTCTGCTCTGGGGGTAATCAGAGACTCAGGAAGGTGGAAGGAGTGGGCAGGATTCACCCTGGACTTCAGAAAAGCTTTTGATGCCTCAGCAGATGAAAGCTTTGCTACAGGGGTAGTAAAATAGCAATGAAAAAGAGCAATTCTTGGAAAGATTAAAAAGGTGAAAACAAAAGTAAGGATATCAAAGGCTGTGGGGATTGCACAGGCTTTTGCATGCCAGCAGAACATCACTTGCACATGTCCTGTGGGCCACGGGACTGCGCCAGGTCCTTCAGAAATCACCAGGCACAGTGGCAATGAAGTCGGCAGCATGGGTTTAACTATGGCAAAAACCTCAACAGGGCTCCAACTCCTGAAATGCAGCCTCTGAGGACTTCAAGGACCTTGGGCACCACACAAAAATCTTCAGCATCCATTTTTCTCCCCTCTCCTGTTTTCCCTCGGAATGTCCATCCCTTCTCCCTCCACCTCTAGCAGAGTATGCCAAGGAGAAGCAGGAGAAGTCCCTTGCTGGGAGTCAGAGACAGGGAGTGACCCCCACAGAGTCCTGTTCCCCAAGGAAGGGCGAGGTGTCCTACTAAGAAAGATCCACAAGTTTCAACCCACTGGTTTGACATAACTGTTTGGCTGGTTGGGGCAGGGGAAGGGGTGGGTTTGGAAAACCCCCCTCATTCTCCATTAATTTAATTGGTTGAGAAAAGAAAAATTCCATATTTTCTGCCTTTGCAGGCAGACCCTTTTCCACAAAAGTTTTCAGTCTGCCACAAGCTCAGCACAGCACCCAACACCAGCTGGGGCAGAACAGCCTTCCTGTGGCCACTGTCAGTGCTGGGAAGAGAAGCCACAGTTCCTAAAATAAACCTTCTCCATCCCGCCCCTCCCTGAGGCTGAGAAGAAGTCCCGAGGGCTCTGGTTTGCTCTCTCCCATTCCTGCTCTTCCTTACTTTGAGTCCATCTGAGGACATGGGAGGCAATGTTCCTGGCTGATCCAAGAGCCAGCCAAGGCCGGACTCGGAGTGCTGTGCCGTGGGGCAAGCAGCCACGGAGTTCAGCTGCTGCTCCCGTCCTCCTCCTTCAATGCTTTTAAAAAACATCTAACATGAGAAATTATGTATTTCAAGGATACTTCATGCAAAAAAAATAAGCCCTTGAAAGCTTGCTCTGTACATGGGGTTGCGTTGGAGGCTTTTACACAGATGCTGAAACCTTTTGTCCTGTTTTTGTGGGGATGAACCGCTGTAAGGACATCTGGAGAGCCTAAGGTGGGACTGTGTGTCTGCATCACCCTGCACAAGGGGCTCTTGTATCACTGTTCTGCCAAATCAGACACGGGAATCACTCCCTCTTCCACTGACATGTAGCCTGTTCTGGGGAAAATCCTCTAATTTTAACATGTTCTAATTTAGGGGTGTTCTGGATTAAGCCCTGTCTGTGCAGAGTGCTGTATAAAAATTAAAGGAAGAAAGTAGTCTTGCCTCTTGCAACTGAATTACAAGATGTGTGCAGAATGCACACAGGGGCTGCATGGGACCAAATCTCCTAATTTAGGACAAGAAATAGAGTTTTTGCTCCAGCTGGGATCTGGCAGACAGCAAGCCAGGGCTCAAATCCCCTCATATTCCCTCTTGTCATGCAGGACCTCACAGTTTCAGGGGCTGAGCAAAGCCCAGAACAAGAAACTGTCCTTCCTTTACAGGGTGTACCAGTAATGATTCCCAGGGTTTCCTTCCCGAGGGAGTTGGAATGCTTCATTAATTGAGAATCTCAAGGATCTTTTAAATCAGAAGCTGAAAGATGCTCTAGAAATACAAAGCAGTTTTATTTTTAGAATGGATGTACAATAAAATCTCTCTCCTTATTTTCTGAAAATGGCTTTCTCTCAGTCTGGAAAGGCCAGCTGGGCTACCTTAGTGAAACTGCAGCGCAGTGTGAGGAGAGGAAGGGGAGAAGTGAGAAAACACAGAAAAACAAACCTGTGGTGAGATGAACAAAGGTGGGTTTTTTCTACTTTTAAGAAAAATGATAGTAAGATACTGAAAAATACCATAAACACCACGAGGCCATGAGTAAACTTGAAGCATTTTCTACCAGGTGAGTAACAGCAGGAGGAGCTGAACCTCCTCCCTGAGCATCCCTGCACAACACACCACATCCACTGGCATCGTGGTGGCAGGGACAGCCAGTCTGAGCTACTGCCAAGCAGTTTGCCAACTCTCCAGGAGCCCAGAGGTTTCCTAGGAGCAGCTGAATTAGGAGGGCTTTGTTGAGATGGGTCTTGAAGTAAGATCGGTAATGTGGTCAGACCAGGCATCTTATGGGGATAAGACAGCCTCCAAGTGCAGGTGAAGCAGGAAGGATGTAGTTCTGTCCTGGATGGAGCAGTTATCCCAAGCCTTGCTCCAAATACAGCCTTTGCTCTATCCTCCACAAGGCCATGTGTTTCCTGGGAAGCTCTGCTACCTCCAAAAGCCTCTAGAAATAAATACTTACCTCCAGTAATCCACTTCTGCTCCTCATTACCATTGACCTGTTGCATTCTCTTTTCAGGGTATAATTCAGCTCTGGTTTATTCAAAGAAAGCTGAAAGGAAGCAACACAAAGAAGAAACATAAATAGGCTGAACGAATGAAGCACAAATGAGATCTGTTTGGCCTTGAGAAAAGTACAATTCCCTTTGCAGAAAGGAATGACTATTGGGACATATTTGAATGGGACTAGAACTATTTTCTGTAAACCTGTGCTTAAGCAAAGCTTAGGTGCCAAACAATGAGCCAGACTGAATTCTGTATAAAAAAAACCTCTACCAGCTGGACCCATCTGGGTTTCATCCATCATTCATTCAACACTTTTCAAATCATTTGTGTTTATCTCTCCTTTTCCATAAGACACGAGACATGTTGAAGAACATTTTCTCCTAAACATCTATTTCTACATACTCAGATGTAAATTAGGGAGCTATGAAAGTGAGACACATTGGTCAGGACATCCAAGCAGCCTTTTCCCAGATGTTGCCACAATTTAGCTTGTCATCCGAGGATTAGTTTCAGAAGGCAGTGGTGGATTTGGAGTGCCCAGTAGAGCTAAGGATATGAAGAGGAGAGGGCAGGAAGGGAGCATCTTCCCCACCTCCACAGCCTTACTTCTCCTTGAAATTGGCTCCTGTAGCAGGATGAGGATGGGGATGTGCTGAAAATGGGGTGAAGTAGCACTTGGAAGCTGAACCCTTCATCTCCCAGCCAGTGGGTCCCATTCCCTCACCAGTGCTGGACTGGAGAGGAAGGAAGTGTGGCCAAACAATGAGCTCCAGGAAGTTGCGGCAGCCAAAAGTGAGGCCCTGAGTCAGCAAACTCAGGGGACTGAAGTCTGTAGTTCTCCTCGTGTTGATGCCCAGGGCTGAGCTGGGGGAGGGCTCAGCCATGATAAACCTGGTCCATCCAGCATGTGGGAGAAAAGGTCCTGCACATCATCCTGAGGGACCAGACCCCACACTCAGCCACTGGGCAAGTGCACGCCGTGCCCTTGGGGCTGAGGTTTTAGCTCAGAGACAGATGGGAAGAAAATAGTTTTTTTAAAACAGCTGGAGCTGAGGAAGGTGGTTCAGAAATGTGTGTCTTCTTGGCTCTCACACCAGTGTTTTCCTCCTGTCCTGGCTTTCCATGCAGCCCTCAGTGGCTCACTGGGCTGCACAAACACTATCTCCCTCCAGGCCTTTGGGAAAGTTCCCTTTTTTTCATGTGCCTTCACAATTTGGTTTTTGGCAGCCAGAGCATGCAGGAGAGCCCTGTGCTGGGACACACCACCAGGACCTGGCCCTCTGCCAAACACAGCACAAATCCCACACTGAACCACACACTGATGTGTGAATCAACCATAAACATAAAGAAATAATGAATTATTACTAAATTATCACTAAATAATGCCTTTTCCTCTCTCTTCTTGTGCTTGCTCCGTGCTCAATTACTAAGCAATCCATAGGTGGCCTTACGCAACAAACAGATAAGCATTCTGCTTTTTAACTGCCTAAAATGTTTTTCCATTGCAAGGTATTGCCCCTATGTGCTGGGAGCCGTGTGGTGTTCCCAGGCTGCTGGGTTACAGTATTCCCTCTCTGGGGGGCGCAGGGTGGGCAGAGCACCCCCGAGTGCTGCTGGAGCACTCATTGCAGGGGCAGCAGGGGGCTTTGGAGTGTGGGAGGAGGAGAGGAGGTGAGGGAAAGCCTGCTCACATCATTCGTCTGCCATTGAGCTGCCAGCCCGCATGGTGCCTGGTGCAGGGCATGAGCACCCACCCTCCAACAGCTTGCTGGAAGGGGAGAAAATCCAAGCTCATGTGCTGCCAGCCAACACCCTTTTTCCTGTCTGAGGCAGCTTACAAAAGCTATTTGCTATATTATTATGACAGCCCAGTCTCCCTCCTGTTAACTTTTCCATTCCCCTGCCCCAAAAGGCAGAGATTGGGTCTAGATGAACACTGCTCTCAGGGAGTTTCCCCTCCCAGCCCCAGTGCTGCACAGCACTGCTCATCCAGAGCTGCGGTTTACAGGGCAGAGCCCATCCTGCTAAACCCATTCCAACACTCACCACTGGGCCCCTGAATTGTTCAGCTCCAAAAGGCAGAAACAGCATTTTCCTATTCTGTGAATTTTCCCAGTAGATTCATCTGACTGATTCCTCTGCTTTGCCAGACAGGATTTCCAGGAGGAAGGAAGTCTCATTCCCAGTGAGAGTAATCAAGCATCTCACTGGCAAAGGCACAAAGTGGTTGTTCACATGCTGGAGCATCACGCCAGCTCCCTGTCAGCAGAGCTCCCTCCAGCTCCCTCCAGCCATGCACCAGCCTTGGTTTTGCAGGGTGTTACTGCCAAACCAGAAATGCCCATGCCTGGTTGAGGCAGGACAGTGTGAAGTTAATGCCTCTCTCATGGAGGACTTCCTCATCATCTTCCAGCATAAAGCCTGTCCCCAGCTCACCCAGAACATTGACAGACACAGGACTCAAATGCAGCATTAATTACAGTGGTAGGTGACAAGGTCCTAAGCAGGTTCTTCCTTACAGTGATCTAAAAGAGTCAGAGGTAGAAGAGGCTGGAAGAAGACAGTGCTAAGAAGATGTGGATTCAGGAGACCTGCAAGCAAAATACAATTGCAGCTTACAGGCTGCAAGAGAAAATGTAGGGCAATAAATTTATAGAATCAAAGCAACTTGAACATTGATCAAAAGTACAGAGAAAGCATCAGGGAGATGGGGAAATAACAGAAACTTTAATTCAGGATCCTACCTGCCAGTGCAATAGATATTAATGGAATAACTTGGAGACGGAAGGCCTCCATGGGAAAGCAGTAGCAAAAGCACAGAGATTGATTTCCCATCAAACAATGTTTGACAAAGCAAAACAATTAAGGTCTGAGAAGCAAAACCTAATTTTAGGAGGGTGATAGGCAGGATAAATGGATTTCCAAAGAACCAATAATCAAAGCTTTTGAGCTCACTTCAATCCCACCAATGCTGGCTGGAATGAAAGTGCCCAGCATGACACCAGGCTGTGGCCTTTGAGCACCCTCTGTCCCAAGGGTCTCTCCTGCCATTTCAGAGCCAACAAAATAAGTTTTTACCCTCAAGGCTTTGTAGGCCCATAAAACTTGGATGCATTCATGGAAGATACTTGCATTCCATATAATGAGCCACTTCCATACATTGATCACCACCCCCAAGTCCCAATCCCATAGTGCCCTTTTGGGCCACTGGAAATTACTCCTATTCACCACCAATTCCTTTGTCAGGAGAGGTACCTACAAGTGCTGTTTCTTAGCTCAGGCACATATCATACTCACAAGTATCAACTCGCAAGTTGCCCCATCATATAAGCCTGATGACTGCCGCTCTTCCAGTTACGTTGGCCCGTGTTTGTCCAATTTACACAAGGAGATATGCACAATTTGGTTTGAAGTCACCATTGAACACGGCCCTGGATCTTTCTCTTTTAGAGAAGCTCATTGTTGCCCATCAAAAATTTCCTCCTATTGATTTCCTGTGAGGCTAAGTGGGGAAACTGGAAGGTTTCTGCCTAGTTGGATGGTTGGTGATGCATCCTGTGAGGGACTTCCTGGGACTCCCACTGCCATCAATAACACTGCAAATGGTGAGTTCATGCAGTGCCCCAGGCCAACATTTTACTCCAATAGAGACCAGCTGTTCTTCTTATCTTCAACTTCCCATGGGCTCGTAAATCACCAGTGTAACAATTCGTGTGGGGTCTTCCACTGCTGGGAGCAGACCCTTCTTCTCCATACCCATGATGGTCCTTCAATAAGACAGAAAGCAAATCTCCTTCATTGCTTCACCACCGACCCCATCCAAACCTTGCTGAGCAGGCTCTGCTGCACCACACACTGCGAGAGGAGCTCATCAAAGCAGACTTTTAATTGCTAGAGTAACAGCTTAGATGTAAAAAAATGGCAGCAAATTTGCATGACTAATTAAATAATTAAACACAGCCTGACAACTGAAGAACACAATCATGCATCCAAAAATCAAAACCACCTCTTAAGCATTGGCAGAAAGAAGGGATTCACTGCCCTGCATGTCCTGTCAACAAAACTTGCTGATGGTCTTTTTGATTAGAAACCAAGCAGAAGTAACGGCACCCCCATTGTCAGGTGAAGGCTTTGATCTCTGTCCAAAGAGTTGCTGAATCCTGAACTCAAGCTAGCAGTCACAGCAGAAAAGCAGGACTGACTCCAGCCATGTTGCTCATGCTGGTGTAGTCTGGTACAATGTTGTTTTCCAGCAAGGAAAAGGCAAACTATCCCACCACCTTGTTTTTTCCAGCAAGATATAAAACCCATTTACAATATGAGTATGGAGACAGTCAGAACTACATGGGCTAAAGACAAATTTGAAAAGATTAATTTTCTATTACAATTCAGGCCTTGATTCCATAACCTCAGAGACTAGATTCGCTGAGACTGTCCTGGGCTGTGGCAGAATGCCTGGGTTGACAACACTGAGACCTGACAGAGGCCAGAATCTGACAGACTTTAATTCTTCAAGAGAGAGCAGCATCAACATGGGTTAGAGGAAGGAGGGAGAGGAGACAGGAAATACAATCCTAATAGAAAGATCTGAGACATTGCCAATATTTTACATTCTTTGTGACACAGTTTACTGCTGGCTCCATTGCCTAATATGATTAGTTCAAGAAAAAAATTGGCCAGTGCCTTCCCAGCCCAGTGCTGTCCAGGTGGTTCTTGCCTCCTGTTCTGCCCACAGTCAGAACCCCCACAGTCACCAGAAGCCCTGCAAGCCCCTAGGGACCCATCCAGGAAGTGCATTATTCCTTTCTTCTGCATTTGGTGATATTATCTGGAAGAGCACTGACACGATTTCAGTCCAGATCTTATTGACACAGAAACCAAGGAGAAAAATACCTTCCTAGAGGAGATAAGAAGGACTAACTTGTGCTTTTGTTCCAGAAGAGACCTGCTAGATGATCACACATCACAGCACAGCCTCTCTGGCCACTAGAAGAGCAAAGAACTTCTTCTCCATCCCAAGCTTCTCACAAACCTGGCACCAGGTTCATAGAAACTCTTTTATGAGTGAACATGGTCAAACTAGTGAGAAACCTCTACATGCCCAACCTTGCATATGTTTTCCATCATGCTTATGCAAAGTGATTAGCAATAAAACTATAAAAATCTGGTGTGTGAACTAAAATAGTTGGATCCCAGGGCTCCACTGGAGCAGCTGCACTGTGCACAACAAATGTAGAGCAGCTCCTTACCACTGAAAACTGAGGATCAAACCAGAGAATCCTACTGATTCCTCCCAAACCCTCTTCCCTGGGGTGGCTGCAGAATGCCAGGTGCCATCTCTGAGCACACCTGAGCCTGCTGTGCTGCTCTGGAGACTGGAGATTGTGTGGCCAGGGTGATCCAAAGCAAGAATAGATCCTCCAAATGGCAGCACTGCTATAAACAGGGATGATGCCATTAATGGGCCTTGGCTTGCCTCTTTGCTAGCTGTGCAAATAATTTCTGGGCAGCGGAAGCGTAAGTAAATAGATGAGAAGCACATGAGAGGATATATTTCTCTAATTTACTCAAGTCACTGAGAAGCAGCAGGGCAATTTTTAAAAACTGCTCATGCACCCAGGAGTTTAAACTCTGTCAGTTTCTAAAATATTTATTATTTCTGGCTGTAATTACAAATCTGGGTAAGAGACTATCTAGAAAAGCAGATCCATTTAGCCTCTGTAGTAGAAGTGTACTGGGGATTCAGAGCACATAGTGGAGACCCAGAGGAACCACGCTACCATATTATCCATAACTCAGACCTTCCCCAGGTGAACAAGACCACAAGTCAAAAAATGCAAAAAAGCATCCAGAATCCAGCCCACAGAAACAAGCTTCCCTCATCTGCACAGCACTGGCACAATGAGAACTCTTGTTTGCTGAATACTTGTGAAAAACACTGTTCATTTTTCATGTTTCTGAGCAATTTCATAAAGTTGGTCCCAGAAGAATATGTTGCAAAAATCAGGACCCTTTCAGGCAGGCAGAATTCCCTGACATAGGCTCAAGCAATACTCTGGCTCCAGCCTTTATTTCCTCAGCACCTCAGTTTTTGATTAGTAAAGCTGGTGAATAGAGACCCATCTCCAGGCTCCTGCATAGCTTAACCGTTTGTCATATGAATGGTGCTGGGATGGGCTAAGGGTACAAGAGAGACATGTACAGGAGAGTTACAGCCACAAAGGTGACAACTGCCATGTTAATAATTAGCATCTGTTTCCATCAGAGCCTGTAAGGCAAATTCAAGTAGGGAGGAAAATGCTGTGCCAGCACCTCCATTGGATTTGTCACTGGTCACAGACTTTCCAGCTTCCTACCACCTGCAGGGTCTAGAAAAGGCTCTTGGAGCCATTGAAAATTGTGTGTTCAGAGCAGGGTCTGTATGTCTGGCAGCAGGAGCTCCATCCTCTTCCTTGCCAAAAAAATCCCAAAGACTTTGCTTAGACCTTTTGCACAAACCTATTTAGGAAAAGAAAGAAAAAGACCATCCCACAATGAAACCTCATGCTTTTTCTTGTACTGAAAAGCACTTTATTCCCAAAGCACAAAGCTAAACACAGCCTGCACTGGCTCCTGAAGTCAATTCACCAAGTGATGTACAGACTTTGTGCCTCAGGGATTTCCAGCACTGGAAGACACTCACCCCTGCCTGGGTGATGAACTCCAGGATACACTCCTGCCACCTCAGGGGCTGGTATTTTCCCCCTCCACCTTAAAAAACTCTGTCTTGCCACCACTCCTCTCAGCTTGGCAGCCAAGCTGGACAAAGGCTTTCCTAGGAGCCCCAGCCCATCACCCAGCCACATCCCCCTGATATCTGACTAAACAGAGGAGATGAATAGCAGTGCTCCTGTCCCGGCCCTCTCGTATTTTAACAAACACATAACTTCTCACTAAATCTCAAAAAAAAATGCTCTGAAGTTGCCTTCACTACTAGCAATATTTTCTGTCTTGGTGGTCTCCTTACAACCTGGCCAGGATTGCAGCTCCAGCTGTGAAGGTGCTGTTCCCCTTCAGCCAGCCCTGTCCCCACCACCTGTTTCCTCTGCCAATAGAGCAGTTCCAGGAGGGAGGTTTGCAGAGAAACCAGGAGTTCTGAGGCATAATCCCGAACAGATGGCAGCTCTAGCCGTGCAGCCTCAGAAGGGCACTTTTAAAAGTAAATAGCAACAAATGTTTTGGTGTGTAATGTGTTGAAATCTGGATCTCACACAGAGCTTATTTTCTTTTTTTTCCTCTCCCAGCAGTGGCAAATGGCTGAGGACAAATGCTGCTGAAAAGAAAGAAGAAAGAAAAAAACCCTCAATCAATTAAATGTTTTAGAAACAATTGTGTTTCAAAATCAACAAGAAGAATTCATGAAAATCAATCCTAATTCAAGAGGGCTGTACTGATTTGTTCCTTTTTCCCTTTCCCTGCCTAAGCAACCAAAGCAATAAAAATGATAGCTCCATCTCGGGCAAGGAAGCAATTGAAACTTCAAAAACGTTCAACATCAGCTGATGAAGCTTGATGCAGTCTCCATGGCCTGAAAGCTAAATATTCTGCAAGAGAAGCAATGTACCAGGCGGATGAGTGGGAGTTTCAGATAACTCCTACCCCTTCAGCCTGCTTCTCTCAAAAAAGCCAATCAAACCAAGGTAAGACTGCCCTGCCACAGGGGAAAAGCAAAACTGTTTGTATCAGCAAAGGCACTGCACAGACGGGAGCTGCCTCAGTTGCTCTTGGTGGTAGGAAACAGCTGCTCTGCTCTCACACCGTGCCCACCCAGGGCCACCCCCACAGGGACATCAACAGGGCAAATCTCCTGGGAAGCAAAACTAGGACTTGAGATGTGGATCCTGCCGTGCCTTCCTGAAATGCCACAGCCAAGGGGACATGGACAGTGTGCCACAAACCTGCAGCTTTTCATCCCATCACACTAAGTGGTCCCAGAGAAAACGTTTCTTGGGAAACACAAAGTGAAGGGTTTGGGCTCTTGCTTCTCCCTAGACCTGATCCCACCTCAGCCTCTCCCCACAAGAAGAAAGGTGCTGTCTGTCACCCTGGAGGTTGCCTAGGGAATCACAACCAGGTGTGTTGATGTTGTCCTAAATAAATGACATTTCCTCCAGAATTTCCGACTCAAACATGGGGTGGGAGAAAACATCCTTCTGCCAGGGTTTGCCCTACTCTAAGAGGACCTGAAGTCACATAAATGTGATTCCCACAGCACCCAGCCTTGTGTAAATAAACCTTGTCAAACCAGCTTTAGACAGCTTCCTGGCAGTGCAGAGAGCAGGGCATCCATATTCACAGACTCACATCATCTCACCCTGGCATCGCTGGCACCAGCTACTGAGTTTTGTCTTGAGGCAAGCAAGTGGGGGTTTAAAGGTATTTGGAAGATAAAAGCTTCCTAGTTAGCAAGGACATGCTCCCAAAGAAGGGTTTCTGTTTAACAGGCAGCAACAGCACCCTGTGTCATTGAACAGCAAGAGCTGAAATAATTACTTGCAGTGGAGATTGTTTATCTGTGGGTCACAGACATCTTCCCAGCTGTCTCCAATGCTCTCTAAAAGGGAGAGGGAATTTGGGCCAGAAAACCAACCTGGGAATAGCAGTGTGGAATGAAATGAGGAAACGCTATTGAGAGAGAAGGAGGAAAAAAACCTAGACAAAATATAGCAGGAAGAAAAGGGGAAGTGTAAAACACTTGGAGAAGGATCTCAGGCACCTGAGATTTGTATGGGTCCAGACTTTCTTCAGACAAGGCTTTTCCACCTCTCTCTATAAAGTAATTAATTGTGTTAGACTTCCATCTTGCCAGTACAATCACCAAAGTTATTTGGAGACACTCCATCATTCTTCCTGTATGTCTAGTGGAACCAGACAGGGATTTTAGGAAGAAGCCAGTAGGGACATACACATCCTGCTATAGCCATAACTCAAGGGATTTAGATACCATATGATAAATCTGTATATATTTAATGATTCAGCACCCTGTTCTTCTGTTCCCTGCAATGTATTCTTATTACTGCATCTTGAGCAAATGCATGAGGACTTGGGATATATTTCTCCATAGCACTACAAAAGAAATTGTGAAAAGTATTTTTAGAGAACAGAGCAGCCTCTTTCAAGATGGCACCCAGGATTTGGGGTTCTCTTTATGCACCTCCTGGTAGCAATGCACAGCCTAATGTCCTTTTTGTCTTATATTCCACAGGAAAACACATTGCAGTTTCACTGTGCCTAATCAGAGACCAGGATCCAAGAATAAGACATGGGGCTGAAGTTCTTATAAGGAAAGAGAAAAGCAGGCAGAGATTTGTGCTCTGCCAGCCCTTCCTGGACCAGCCCAGCAACATGAGCATGTGTTTGTGCTGCTGTTCAGTGCTGCCATCACCCAGCAACCAGCAATGCCACTTGCTCATCAGAAAAGGCTCAGGAAGGTGACCAATACCCCAGGGCAGGGTGGTCCCCCAGGCTGCTCCTGGAATAATGCAATCGGAGAGTGCATCCCTCACAGCCTCACCGTGATGTACTGAACGGCCGTTGCCAAAATTAGCTGACTGCTCTGGGCACACAGGAATGGAGGGTTAGCCCAGCAATCCACTCACCCAGCAGCACAGCCACACTTGCAAGCAGATTTTTCTTTCCTCAAATATATCCATTATATCTCTTCATTTAGCTGGGATTCACTGAGACTGATTTGCTGTAGACTTGGTTAAGAGATTAAAACTGTATTTATTCCCAAGCCAGCCAGACGTATGACCCATTTGCTTCAACAGACAGAGGAAATACATGACCTCGCTATTCATTTTATGTCAAAACTGCCCAGGATATAGCCTCAGTTCCTTGGTGGGCTTTGGTTTGATTATTTTGTAGTCACACACTAACATACATGACTGATGTATGGGAGGCACATTTTATTTGTTTGACAACATTTGTGGAGCTGAGCAGCCAGAGATCCCTGCCCTGAACCATCCTCCTCTTGCCAGGAGTAGAGGTGCCACTGCATATGTGCTTTTGGTGTTCGTTTCATGCAGGTCGGGGCTGCTCTGGGACAGAAGAGATCCAGCTGTCACATGAATCTCCAAACCCTCTACAACCACTGATAATCATCAAGGAGAATAAATGACTGCTAAGGTCTGTAGTTCCTGCCTTAAAGTAAACACATTTTAATTCTACCTTGGCATCTGTCTGTTGAAGGCAGCAGACTTACATCCAGCTTGAATTTTCTTTCATCCAAACAACTTCCAGCTTTGCACATGTATTAAATCCTACCACATTTACCTTCAGGACTTAAAAAACCCTTCTCAACCCATTTTGTTTCTCATATCAAGCAAAGCAAAGCAGAGAGGGTAGAAAGAAACATCATTCTAGTGTGTATGCTAAGGGATCATCTACCTTTTTCCAAAGGTCAAAAAAAACCCCCAAGAAGTTCTTAATAACTTACATTTACACAATGCTGTTCATCCTAAATATGAACACCAAACTACAGGATTACCTGAGTCTCATATCACCTCCTGCTAAAAGGTGGAATAGGGCAGGTGTTTAATAATTCACTGTAATTGTCCCCAGTAGTAAAGGAGGTGAAGAAAAGAATGCAACAGTCCACAAATTCAAGAAAAGAGAAAGCAAGAGACATCCAGCTTAATACTCGTGTGAACTATTGGTGCGGGTTGCCAGAGATCCCACCCCAGAGCTCCTGGACACAACTCTATCGGAAGATAACAGAATTCACACAATACATTTGAAAAATACTTCTTCAGCCACAGAATAAGCATTTTCAGCCAAATTTGGGATCTTGTGATCCAGGCAGCAGTCAAATATATCTCAAACAAACTGGAACACTACAGAAATCTGGATTCTTCCTGTAGTGATGATGCATTTTTCAATATCTCAATTATTAATGCAGAATTCTTCTGAGCTGGCCAGATGCTCAGTTTCTGATGCCACTGAAATCAAGGGGATTTTTGCTGCTGCCTGGTGAAATCATGAGAAGCAGCCAATAACAGCCCTCTAGGGAAATGCCCCCCTCTCAGTAAGTTTTATGGTCAAACTCAGTAGGTAAGGATGGCTACACCATGCCCAGCCCAGCCTCCTCAATTCCTACCAAGGCTAGTGGAGGCTGCAGTAGGAGAGATATGAGCGAGGCACAAGCACTGCAGCCCTCTCCTCTTGCACTTGCTGCTCCTGACAGCCCATCACCTGGGGCCAGCTTTAGCCAGAAGCAGTAATTTTCTGTATTTAATAACATTTGACGGATCTTTTCTACAGGACTTTTTTCTTTCTGCTTTTTGAACCTAGATCAGGTTTAACATCCAGCCAATATTTTGATATTAACTGAGTACACTGATACTCCAGAGTTTGCTTCAGGTACTGTTTCATCCTTGACCGAGATGTCATTTCTCCCAACATGACCTTCTCAGAATATCACTGCCTGTTTTGCATGTGCAGAATTTGTTCTCCCCCATCCCCTCCCAGTGGAAGCAAGTCCTTGGCTTAGGGCACTGTGAGGGAAGCTCATGAAGGTTAGCTTCAGCCAAGGACTGCCAGTCTATGGGCTTTCTTCAAAATCAAAGGTGAGAGATGATTCCCGTTATTCATCCTCTGGAGGAGTGTCTCTTTTCCTCCAATGATTATAGCCTCTGTCAGCTAAAGCCAGTCTTTGTGAATCACATCAGTACTGAGAATCAGGAAGCACTGCATAACATGGAAACACTACTTGGTAGAGCTGATGCTTCTTTTAAATATTTTAACACATATTTCTAATAGAAAAACAATGTGGTAGTTCTGTAAAAAAACACTGAAAGGTTTTTGCGGAGAAAAAGAGCAGGAGCTGTGTGTAACTAATGGTATATTTGTACTTGGAGTTAGCTTCTGAGAGCTGTGAGTTAAGTGTACACTGATATTTTCAGGGACTGAATTAGCATTCCTCAGTAAGATCACTCATCAGGACTACTTGTGTGAATGAGAGCTGCAAGGTTTCTGGATAGCATTTATATAAAAACAGGAATGTTCCTAAATGGAGCTGCTTAAATTGTCTATCCATATCTTGCATCTGATGACAGTAGCTGAATGAAATGACACTCATGTGCAATCAGTTGCATGTCTGAGCTTGAATGCTTACTACTGAAGGTTAAGCTCAGCTTCACCAAGACCAAGCAATGACTGATTTTCTTGCAGAGTAATCAAGACTTTGCCTCTAACCAGCACTCCTGGATTGTGGCTGGAATAATTTAATTCCTAGTAAATCATCACCCTCGATATTGCAGCAATAGGAATTTTAGGCCTACAAGAGACCCTTGTCCTCCTTAAGCCCCAAACCAAGGTCAGCTACCCTGTCTCATTTTTGGCACTATTTCACCCTTGCCTGAAGGACAACACTGTATAGCTTCAGTTTTGTGGCTTTTTAAGGTTACTGGTGCACCTACTGAATCACCCATGCTATTATACATTTCTTACTGTGGAAAGTGAACAGATGAAATCTTCCCCATTCCTAATTCTGTTCCATTTATGTTCTCACATCACCACCAAAGTATGGATATTCACACTACCATACAAGCAGAAATTGGATGGGATAGCAGATCTTTATGTAAACCTGTTCCCAACAATGAAAATACCTACAAGGGAATCGGTACTGATTTCTTCTCAATGACTGGCAGTAAATACGTAATTATTTCAGTTCTTTTTTTTTTTTTTTAGGCCTACAAGCCTTTTATGTGCCATGTGTCCCTGAACTGCTAGAAATTGGAAAACATTGACACTGCAAAGACTCCTTAGAGCTGAGAGTTGAAAGTCACTGCAGAAAAGGGAAAGGAGTTCACACCTCATTAAGGGTTATCGACAAGTTCTTTCGCACTTTGAGGAATGGTAACTTGGGGCTCTCTACTGACTTAGGTAATGTCTTATTTCAGGCCACATAAATATGTTTTCATAATAAGTAGTAGAAACCTTTGATTTTATATTTTAAAAAACCTTTATTGTGCAGAAACTGATGTGGATCCTCAGGAAATCATTAGTGTGAGCCACAGTACCGAGCAGTGCTTTCCTTCAGTGATTGTCTTCTGGGACTGGTAGACCAGCTCCAGGAGCAGCACCAGGCCTGGTTCATGCACTTCTCGGCTTCCCCAGCAGATCTTGTCTCTGGCATTTGTTACTTTCTTCAGAATACATCCAGTTCTTCCCTCTATGGCATGAGAGACTTGAACAGAAAACCTTCTAAAGTTAGTTCCAAGTACTTTGAAGACAAGCTGTTGCATCTCTTTGCCATGCAAATGTGTTAGCACCATAAGCCCCAGCCTGAAACACCCAGTTCCAAGAGAGGAACTGTCAGTGACTCCCAAGTCCTGTAGTTATCATCATCTACCTGGACAGGTGTGAAAAAATAACAACAAAAGTAGGTTTTCCAGCATTTCTCTAGACTTGGTTAGGCTGTCCAATTTACTTCTTGACACCAAGTATATTGTAGGTCATATTCTTATCCACAGGTTTTTGTTTTCTGATACTGGTGTCTCATTCTTGTTTTGATGCCAATTTTCCATAAAATAAACTCATCCCACACCTTCTCTTCCCTTAATACTGGTCTCCACTTCTCCAGGTCTTTAGTCAAATTCTAAGGTGCTTCCTCATTTGATTTGCTGGAGTAGAACATATTTGTGGGGTATGGAGTGAGTAAGAGTGAAGTAAGGATACCTGCAATTTGACCTAGTATCTGTGCATTTCATTAATCCTTCCTCCATCAACCACTTAACCTTTATGGGTGTTCTTATTCCCTCTCATTGTATTGATTTCTGTCCATTTCTCCAATTTAGTGAGATCATGCAGTATTTTAAACCTGTCTTCCACTGCATAACTAGGTTTAGCTGGGGGGTAATTGACATCAATTTAAAGAATGAAAAATTAGGCTGAATATCCGGGGAAAACTTCCTAATGGTGAGATGTGCTAGAATGCATTGCTGTCTCTCCACGGGATTGGTGGCTGTTCCATTAGCATGTACATTAAAACCGTACAGAAGGAATATAAGATTATAGATTGGACAGAACAACCCTAAAGTAGGAGGGGAAAGACAAGTTGCAGAGAATTGCAGCTTTCCTCCTACGGTCACGTCATTCTGGGCTTGCCCCACTCCCTCTTTTTACCACCCACCAGTTCTCTGAGGATGTGCTGAACCAGCAATATCAGCTAATTACGGGGATGGATCCAATGTGATATTCCCTCCAACTATTGCAGCCTCAGTTGTGGTGGTGGGCGTGTTGTGGTAGCTGTGAGACCTTTTCAAAGCCAAATGAATAGTTTTCCCACCCCCTTTTACTACTTCCTGGAAGCTGTGGGACAAACTTTTCAGAAGGGTGTATTGGATAGGACAAGGGGTTATGGTTTTACACAAGAAGAGGGGAGATTTAGACCAGATATAAGGAAGAAGTGTTTGATGGTGAAGGGGGCAAGTTCTGGGGCCAAGTTCCCAGACAGATGGTGGATCCTGCATTTCTGGAAACATTCAAGGCCAGGTTGGATGGGACTCTGAGCAACCTGGTCTAGTTGAATGTGTCCCTGCTCACCACGGAGGGGTTGGACTAGATGGTCTTTAAGAGTCCAAATATTCTGTGATTCTAGGATGAAAGCCAGAGCACAATGGTTGAAAACTGATTGCAGAAAGGAGCTGGGTTGTGCTGAGGCACAGATGAGATACAGGAGAATAAAGACTTCTGTTTAAAATACACTGCTGACACTTAGGTTTGGAAGATAGCAATTCCAAGCAGAAACAAGTGTGTTCTTTATGCACCTCGAGTGAAATAGTTTAATTGCAGGAATAGCCAGAAAAAAAAGGTTCTCCTCCCCACCTTTCATAAAGAGGTTCTCTTGTATTTAAGGGAAATGAAAAAGCCTATTTTCATCAGAAGTTTTTACAGCCAGCAACCACTTTTATTAAAAGAGGACTTCTGTCAGCTCCTGAAAAAGGGAAACATCTCTTTCAGCAACAAAACCCAATATATTTATCTCAAAAGCCAAGCAGGCTGGAATGCATTTTGTTTGGTGGGGGAGGCAGGCTTTTTTCTTTCAGGTTCTTGAAATTCATCTGCCATGAATAAGCAGATTTTTCAAAAAAAAAGAAATTTCCCTCTAAGAAAATTTCAAAAGAAACATTTTCACCAGCTCTGCTCAGTTAGCAGCAGCAAGAATAAAAAAAAAAGGCTCAGAAATGGCTCAATTTCACAGCTGCTCCCCTGAATTTTTCTGAGAGCTGAGAGAGCAAGGAGAAGACTTGCCAATTTCTGATTTTTCTTTAAGAAAGAAATTAGCAGATTATTGTGTACTGATGGGGATGTACATGGGAAAAAGGTCTGAATGTGGACTCCACACTAGTCAAACAGAAGAGAAATAATTTTCTCCATGGTGGGAGGCAGGGGCTACAAATTTGTCAGATAATAAGTAGCCAGAGGCTGATAAAAAAGACTAATTCTCTTAGTAAAACCCTTGGAGAGTTTCCCAATATGACTCCAAGCCTGGCAAGCTGCTGGAGGAGACGGGAGAAAACGCAGCCATTTCATGAGGACCCTGCCTCTGGATTTCTTGATTGTGCTTTTCCTACACGACACCTTTCATAAAGCCCTCTGGCTAAAACCATTGCAATGAAACTTATTGATTGAAAATCTGATCCTATTGATTTTACACATGAGATCTGCACAAACATGAAAGAGCAGGAACAGCTCTATAGCCATTGCAATGAAACTTATTGATTGAAAATCTGATCCTATTGATTTTACACGAGATTTGCACGAATATGAAAGAGCAGGAACAGCTCTATAGCCATGCCCATCTCCATTTAGCCCCTGATGAACACATGCAGTAGGCTTGCTTGTTCATCTCAGTCCCCTGAGCTTCCAGATTCAAATATACAGCACCTATTAGCTCACAAATGTTTGTTAAATATTACCGGTCCTTGAATGCACTAATATTATTTATGAGTTACCTTTAGCTTTCTTTTGTCTGCTTCTCTCTCATACCCTCTCTTTATCTCGTTAATCACATGTTCTGATTTTCCCTTTCATTTCAGAGGTGAGGAGAGAAAAATGGGAAGCACATGTTTTGTGAGGGAGATGGGATGGGAAGCAGCATTGGGAGGAGATGATGGTTTCCTGGAAGTAAAGTGCCTGGGAATTCATGCCAAAAATACTCTAAGTGTTATTAGAAATGGTATTTCTACCCCTAAATAAAGGATCCTGGATATGGGGACTGCAGAACTCAGACCAGCAGGTCAGATGATCACAGAGGTGGCAGAGAACAGAGATCCAAAGTGGAAAACCAACACAATGTGAGAACATGGTCACCCACATCCAACAGCCCCCTGCCCTCCCCAGGCCCTGTGGGGCAGCCCCAGTGCAGCCCAGACCAACATTTCCTTCCCACAACACAGGGATATTCCTGTTAAGCTTCCTGTAGCCATTTGCTTTTTGGCAGGGAGATGGAGTGGTCTCTAAAGGAAAATCAGCAGCCTTGGCCTTCACATCTACTTCCTAACAACCAAACTTCCTTTTGCAGACTTCTTGTTTACTGAAATGGCAGGTGTCCTTTCTGTAGGTCAAGCAGCAGTTCTTGATTTTCTTCATTTTAGTTTGATGCATTTTACCTTGCTGTGCTCAACACTTCATTCTTTCCTCTCTCGATCTTTTTATAGCCAGACTGTCACATATCAATCAATGTTATGGATTAAAGTTGAATATATTGTGACTTGTCTGGGCGTGTAGGAAAGCATTTTAAACAAAGTCCTATTTATTTTATTCTTCCCGTTGACATTTGTTTTCTTCTTTGTCCAACCTTGTGAAATGGTAAAATGGAAAATTGCAGAATTTTAACTTACTAGAATTCCTAAATCACTGTTAGATGTTATAGAATGGTTATAAGAAGGCAGGTCATCTGGTGAGATCTGTGACTGCACTGCAACACAAAAAACCCAAACCATCTGTTAATTACACTAATGGAAAACATAATCCAATGTGGTAGTGAAACGTGATGCCTTGCATCAAGCATGTAAACGATTCACATTGCAAGTGTTGATCAAAGTGATTGAGCTGTGAGGAGCTCCTGAAGGGATCCCCGCGGGTCAGGTCACATCCACCGCACTGCGGGCCAGGTGCAAGTGCAGTGTGTGGGTGCAGGAGCCGTGCAGGAGCCTCTGTGCACGTGGGGAGCCAGGGCCTCCACAGCTTATGGGGCAGGACACAGCAGGGACATGGCAGCTCTGGGCTGTGGGGAGCCCAGCGCCCACATACACACACTGCTGTCCCTGTCCTCATGCACCGAGGCTCTCAGCCCTGCACTGCTGGGCCAAGTCACACGATCATGGAATGCCCTGGGTTGGAAGAGACCTACAAGGGTCATCGAGTCCAGTGGTTTTATGCAGCACGACTCATGAATCATACCATGTTCCTAAGAGCATTGTCCAAATGCTTCCTGAACCGGGCCTGGCAGCCTTGGTGCTGTGACCACCTTCCCCGGTGAGTCTGTTCCAGTGCCCGACCACCCTCTGGGTGAAGAACCTTTTCCTAATATCCAACCTAAACCTCCCTCGGCACAGCTCCTGTCACTGGTCACAGAGAGCAGGGTTTGGTGCTGCCCCTCGTGAGAAGCTGCAGCCTGCGATGAGCTCTGCCCTCAGACTCCTCGAGGCTGAACAAGCCAAGTGCCCCCAGCCGCCCCCCGTATGAATTCCCCTCCAGGCCGTCCACCACGGCACACCCCAGCTCCGAGTCACCGGGAAGGCAGAGGCAGCGGCCTCTCCCGTCCGGGGGAAGGCGGCGGTGCCCGGGGCACGGCCTCTCTCTGCCCGGGGCGAGGGGACGGGCACCGAGACCGCGACCTCTGTCCGTGCGGGGCGGGCGGGCCCGGCCGCGGGAAGCGGGAACGGG
>WEIV01015468.1:48187-69642 GCA_013390005.1 Calyptomena viridis
CCCTTTTTTTTTTTTTTTAATTAAAATACAATTAAATACCCCGTTCTCGCATCGATACAGACATGACAGGTTGGTTGGAGGCGGGCGCCATCACGGAACGAGCCCGGGCGCTGGTTCAGGGTCTGGATTACAGCTGGGAGCTGTTGCCGCTTTGCGATGCTGGTGGTTGCAGAGGGATCCGTGGCTGGGAGGGGCCCCCCGGGATCGGGGTTGCTTAGCGAGGGGGAGAGGCTCAGAGCTGGGTGTGGATGGGAGGCAGGAAGGGGGTGCGGTGCCTCTGCCGGGGCCGGGGCTGTGCGGGCCGGCGGGCGGGTCCCGGCACGGCGGGCGCNTCAGGGGTTCAATGAAACCATCATCCCTGCCTGAGGCAGTGCTTTTCCCAAGGCAGTGCGGGGCTGGGAGGTCTCGCTGTGAGGAGGCTCAGCTCCAATACACAGTGGTGTCCGTGGTTTTCCCCATCAACATTTGTGTACCCTCCTTCTGTCGAGGTTCTGAGTGTCCCCTTTCATGGTTTGAAAGGGAGCTTTCCACCCTGGCAGTTTGATTTGGGGCTGGGGTGGGGTGGGGTTGGCTTGCTCTTATTTGTGTGCAAAAGGTGGATCAGGGGAGATGTCACTGCAGATGAACAGCAATAAATTATTTAATCTCTAGGAATTGCTTCTGCAGAAGCATGCTGGAATGGCGGGCGATGGGTTTTGGTGGAAGAGAGAAGCTGTAGGTACCATAACAGCAGAGCACACACACATAGCCTATAGGTGGCAAGGCAGGCAGTGACCACGGTGGCTTACACAATTAATGTACAATCACCCTTGTTTTCCAAAGAGCAGAGGTCTTGATATTAAAGCAAATCACATTAAGATAATAACATGTTTGCTGGACTAGATCGGTGTATCAAGGACTGAAATATACCCTGTTCTATATATATATACATATATATATGTATTTTTCATTAAAAAGACTCAAAGTAAGGCATGTCTGGCTTGCAGCTTTGTACCTGACATGAAAATGCCGAGGAGGCTGCTAGTAGGGGCTCGTAGTGTTGGAAACTGGGAGGCGTCTGTGAGTGTGGAAACTCCAGTGAGGTGTGCGGAGGCTGGGGTGGGGACAGCGGTGTTGCCATGGGCACGGCAGCAGCATCTGGAGGGAGCCGCGCAGCCGCGGGCACCGGGGAGAGCGATGTGCAGGGAACAACGCGGGGAAATTAACATTGCTGAAAATTAATTTAAATATAACGTAGGCATTAGCATTTCACCTGGTCAAGCTCCATTAGACAGGCTTGCTGAGAACCTAATGAATTCTTAATAAAGATTAAATCGTATGTTCATTAGATTTTGATGAAAGAGACTGCTATTTTATTTTTTTAATACTGTGTTATTGATGTGCTTTTAGATAATAAATCTCATCCTTATGAATGGCTAAAGCAGCGTCACACTTGGATATTGCCTTGAAAAGAAGCACAGAAATCTGTAGACAGATTAGAGAATGCTAAGACAAAGGAACAGAGAGCAGACATTGTTACAGAGGTTATACACTGTCCAGTTAATCTGTGAAATATTAGGTAGCAGGAGAAGTGGCAAGTAGAAATTACAGTAGTTTGAGAGTGTAGCCAGGATGGGGATAAGGATTTGTAAAATTAATTGAAGATGTTTTAATGAAATATTTGGATACACCTTTTAGCTGGTGAGCAGGGGATTATCCAGCAAAAATAGAGGTATGGGTGAATGGCAGAGAGATGGAACTGGAGTCGAGGATGTACATCTCAAACAGTGACAACATAGGCTAGGGATGACACTTTTCTTAGCACCCATGGTTGTTTTGACACCCTTAACCCTCATGCTTTGACTATTCCCACCTTGGCTGATTACTTTTGCTGTTATTTTTTCACAGCCAGTCCTGCAGTCCAGATGCTTTCACCCATGCCTCAAAATGAAGGGTCAAGGCCAAGCTAGTCAGAGGAACAGTCCTGAAAGACATGGTTGTGCCATGCAAGCCAATGAGACTCCAGAGTGTGCCACAGCATTCAGAATCAGGCTGTGACCAGATTCTGTTTTCACTCAGTTTAAACTAAAAACCAGCTGTAGCTAAGCAAGTCTAGGGCTTTCTTTGAATATCCAAGCCAGAAGGTGAGAGTTACTGGACAAGAGAAATTCGTCTTCCACTCACACCACTCCATCTGAGCAAATTCACTATGATGTAGGACTGCAATGGGTGTCAACATTTTATAGATCTTACAAATCCAAATAAATGTTGAGCACATGCAGAATTTACGATTTTCTTTTCTGGAATACCTTGGTTGTAGCATGGAATCGAGACTGATGTTATTCTAGGTTATTTTTGTGGAGAATTACAACTCTAATGAATGTGCTTGTTCATCAAAAGCTCCAGCCTAGAAGGACACCAAGCGTATCTCCATTTCTTACTGCTTAGCAGGATACTAAATCCATGCAACGGTTCAGTGGTGAGCAGGGATAGACTCCTGGGGTGGGGAACACCATCGGCTGCCATCAGCATGAGGCTTCCAGGGAATTCATTGTTTAATTGTGCTTACGTAGAGAGGCTGAGTTAGCTGGCATGGCTTCAAAAACAAGGTCCTGCTACCTACTCAGCAGCAGCCGTTCTGGATGGTGAGCCAGGGCAATATTTCACCTTCCCAAATGAGAGGTTAGTGATAGTGGGGCATTCAAGAGGAGACATGGCTTCACCTGCCCACAGAAAAAAATCTTGGAGTTTGGTTCTGGATTTTACCTCTGCAGAAGCAGCAGCTTCTCTCCCTTGCTGAGCTGGGTCCGGCTCCCTTTCACAAGATGCTGGAGCTTCCAGCCTTGCATGTCCTCCAGAACAGCTGTGTCTCACTTAACCAGCAATGCTGGCAGTAACTCAGCTGATAGGCTTCTTTGCCGTGACAGTTTTTTGCAAAATGTTCCTATGCTATGTATGAGAAGGATGGAAATATACAATCAGGAGAAAAATACACTTGTGTATAGTGCTTATCTTGAAATATCTACTATCTTCTTCCCAACAGCCATCAGTCCCAACAGCCGCCTGATATATTGTGTTGACCTTTTTCAAAAAGCCCCTCAAAACAGCCCCAGGTTCTACTTGCTCTCTGTGTAACTGAATTACTTATAATCTAATGAACTTCCTCAGTGAGAAGCAGTCCCCGCCCACTGGTTTTACAGCCCATCTCAGCAATTTGATGCCAAATGCCATTGAAATGAAATGATGCGTTGTGAACACCCACTTGAGTGCTCTTTGCTGCCTGTCTGTGTCTCAAAGCTGTAGTGATTTCACACTTGCAGCCCCTTCCCCTGGGAATACCTCATCCCACAGGGGCTTATAGCGTGGGGCTGCTTCACCTCTGTGACATGTTCCTGGGAACAGGACTGCAGTCTGTGTCTTCGTGGTCTGTCCCTCTCCTCAGCCCAGCTTTTCTGCCCTGTGGCTCTGGGTGCAGAACCTCACTTGGCCCTACTGCCTTGCTTCTGTCCAGGGACTGTTTGCCCACAGTGTGAGCTGGCAGCCCAGAGGCACGAACCTCACTAGAGCACCAGGTCAGGCAGAGCCATCCTCGTCCTTACTTGTCTCCTGCTCTGTTTTCCAGGATTTCTGTGACTTAAGGGCCAAAGTAGGGCAGCGACAGGCTGTGCCTTGGCAGTATTTGAATTGGATTTCAACAAGCAGGGAGAGAGCTGCAGCCTTCCTGACAAAGTTGTGTCATTCTCCCAAGACCTGCCCCAGCGCACTCTGCCCTGGGTGTGGATATGCACTGTACATATGGCACACTGAGACCCCAGAAGGGAGGCTGTTTCAGCAGTGAAACCTGTATCTGGTAGCAAACTGCCTGCCAGGGCAGCTCTGGGGTGTTGGGATGGCATCTGAGCAGTGCTTTGCTGGCCCTGGGGAAGGCAGGGTCTCCTGCCTGGGCATCAGAGATCATCCCAGTGGAGGCTGCTGTAGGAGGGAGCCCCCCCCTTGCTGCAATTTTTTTCCCTACCTTCTTCACAGATGCTTTATTGCATCCCTGGATGCTGTGGGTGCCATATTCCACACAGTGACATAGCAGGAGGATTGCCTCTGGACCGGGCAGGAATAAGAGCTGGGAACAGAAGAAAGTGAGGCTGTTAATTCTGGCTTGTAGTTGCAAAGAGTAATCATGTTTTCAGCATTTATTTCCTTTCTTTTGGATTACTAATTGTGCTTATAAGCCAAAACATTAACAACCATAGTTCCTTCTTTATATTTAAGGTTTTTATTATTAGACTGCGATTTCAGAGAAAGGCAGTAACAATATTAGAAGGCAAGATGGAATATGTTTTGGGTTTGAGTTTTTTCTTTTTCCTTGACAGTTCTTAATTTGTTTCTTGGTTTAGAGACTCATAAAAGTAAAAATATCTTTCAGTGACAACAGTGAATGGCATAGCTTCTCCTCGTTCAACCCAGTTTTAAAACCTTAAAAGAAATTTGCCTGTCATATTCTGACATGACACATCTAGTCCTGTTGGAAATGTTTTAGCAATCTAATGAGATGAAAGCGGTTGTTTTAATGAGCTCAGAAGAGATAAATCTGCTGCACAAATGTAACTAGGGATCTGTTTTGTTTTATGGCTTGGCCAACCCAGAAGTTGTAAGAGACATTAGACTGAATCATGACAAATGAAAAAAATGAAAAAAAAAAAAAGTCTGTCCTTTCCCATTTGTCTGGGATACAACTTCATACCTGATGTGACTTCTCCAGGATGCTTATCTGGGGAATATGGGAAAGGTAATCAAAATGGGGGAAGAATGAAAAAGGGACAAGTAGTGGAGGTAAAGGCACTTTGTTGGCTCTTCTGCTTGGTCTGGTCAGGAGAAAGAGTGAAATTAAGAAATGCCCCACTGCTGGCCAAGGCAAGAGCAGGTTGCTGGTCACGTGGAGAATAAGAGCCAGACAGTCAGGAATGTCCCAAAGACTCGTAATCAGCTAGTTTTCTTCAGCCTCTTTGCAGAGTTACAGTCTACCTCTGCAAGCATGAAGCTCACCTGATTTCCCCTGAATCTGCAGGACACAAAATCACAAATGAGCATTGAAGATGGTGGATTTACAGCCAGAAGGTCTGATGCAAGTGCAGGGTCTAAGAGCTCGATTTGCTCGAGCTATGAGGAGGGTAAAAAGCTTTCCCTACAAGGCAGCAGCAGTTCACAGAAGGACCTGTCCTCTACACTCTGAAGTCCATGGTTACACCCTGAGTGCAAAAGACAGGATTTGGTCTTTTATTCATTCTATGAGTGTAAAGAGAAGCTCTGGCAGATGAGAATTGCCAAAACCTCAAGTTCAGACAGCCAGGTATTTAGGAATCTAGTCACCCTTACTGGTGCAATTGCAAGTCTCCTGAGATTTGCAGTTTTCTGTACTTCTTTGGAGCCTGGACTCACATGATGTCTAGATGAGCTCTGTTCTCAGGGGTTCTTTGCTCAGTTCCATTTAGTTTTTGGAAGAAAACTTACAGCACTCCTCATTTCAGACAAGAGTTAAAGAATACATGTCTATATTCTAGCCTAAGGAGTCAAGAATTGAGAGCAAAATAAAAAAACATCCTATTGAAGGCAAGGAAACCAAATACATCTCAATTACTTGATTATTTCTGAAGTTTGATTCCTTTTTTGAATTGGCAATGGTTGGTTGAAACCAGCAACCTCCCTTATTTCAAAACAATCTGAGTACCACTGACCCCAGATCCTCTCTTTGAGCTGACTGGACTTTGGGCCAAGTTCTTCCTACACTGAAGATGATGTCCATTCAATATATAGGTTTTACGAGATGTCATGAATTTCAAATGTTTGTGTGGCACTTTGTAGGATCCTGGAAATTGCTAATTTTCGTTCACAAAACCAAAACTAGGAAACAAAAAGATCTGGAAAGCATTGGCACACTAAACCTACGGCCATTTTTCTTTTCTTAAAATTTTTTTCTTTCATTCTTAGAGGGAAATACTAATGATTTGTGTCACAATTTCCCTAATACTGAAGAAATGCTCTGCCTAATGTAAAAATCCCCCTAAACTGTTAATTGAATCATCCTCATTTTATTTTTAAGACCACTCAGGCAAATGACAGATGTAGGGGAGGTTGGAGGATTATAGTCCTGATTGTAAGATGCTCTTAGGAATCTGCCTAAAATCAGAAAATGCAGAAGGCTGAAAAACGCTACTGGGTAACACAAAGCAAAGGAACTGATGGTTTTCTAGTGCTGAGCAAAGAGGAGAAAAAAATATTTTAATCCAAAGCTTTATCATTGTAGTGATAGAATGAAACTCTTGATGGAGTTTTTATTTTACCAATAAAAACGCTTACCCTCTCTAGCTTTCACATTAATTGAGAAAGAACTGAGGAGCACTCTCGGAAGGGAGCCCAGGAAACTGTAGGAAGCTGACAGCACACCTATTTTCAAGTTGCTAATCAATAAAATTTTTGACATTGAAAGAGAAGGATTGGCAGGGCTGAAATTGCTTTGATTTTCATTATTCTTGGGTGTGTCCTGCTTTGCTTGGTCACCAAAAATTATGTTGGTTCTTCAGCACACCTTTCATCCAAGTATAAAATCCTCAAGTTTAAAACCAAGGAGCTGGAGTACACCAGCTTGAGAGAGAGAAAAGTGGGATCAGTAACATGAGGTCCTCCCACAATGTAATGAGTTTGGGACATGGCTTTTGATAACCCTCCTCTCCTCATCAGGCCATTCTGTGGGGTCTTGTGTCCTCAGGAGCCACGGACAATTTATCATCTGTTCTATTTGTTACATGTTAATTTGTGCAATCTTTCAACAGAAATTCTGCTAGTTCATGTTGCAGGCGTTGCTTTTGAGAAAAGGTTGGGAGATGCTGGTCCCTAGTAAGTGCATTGAGGTGTTCACTGTTGTCTGAAAAAGCCCACAGCTGTTGACTGTTTAGGACTGTGGTGTTCCAAGAGAACTGGGGGCAGGTTTCACCAGTAGCAGAATCTAATGCTGGTAGGAAATGTAGGGTTTGATAGCAAGGAAAGGGATTTTCTTCTCTTTGGGATGTGACAAGCTACTCTGAGTAGAAATGGTACCTGTTTCCATCAGGAAGACATGAGGGATGTCTCCAGGAGCTGAGTCAGTAAGTGGAGAGCAGCTCAGCAGCCTTTCACTTGTCCAAGAGAAAACACCCTCTTTAGAGAATTCATTACCCCAGTGTTACACCTTGGCAGGAAGGCTGGGAATGGACATTTCATCTCTCTGCATGTTCCTCCTCTGAAACATAACCCCTCAAGTGCTTAAAACAGTCTGAAAGGCAGAACAGTGACTCAACATGCTTTGAGGCTCTCCAGCAACTTCAGATTTGTATTAAACACTCTTGTCTACAAGAGCATAATCAACAGCAACTTGTACACACCATAACAGTCTGGTACAAGTCTGGGAGCATTTCTGCATCATCTGGGAATCACTACAGAAGGGGATGAGATGAGGGGACTGTGTTGAGGAAAATATCACTTAAATGATAAAAATGTCTACTACCTCCTAGCAGAATTTGGTAATTTATCCTCACCCTGTTAGAGCTGATTTGAGTTAGTAACTCCAGTTTTAAAGCATTTAACAAAAGTGCATAGGAAAGGCTAAGTGCACAAAATGGATGCTAGGCAGAATAATCTAGGTAACAAATGAGAGGTTTTATTGCTAGGTTTCTGGAGCTGTGGTATTTGCTAGCTCACAGTGATATAGTCATGTTTCCTCACCGCCAGGATGGTGCTTCTTATTCATTAGGGGCCTGTTCTTTGCTGCTGTGGTAGCCTGGATCTTGCTGTAATCTGGCTCTCTCCTAGACAGCAAAGGTGGTGGAGTATCTCATCTTGATGTCTCTCAATGAAATAGTCCCATGTATGTATTTCTGGAGGAATTTTGTGTGAAACTTGTGTAGACCAGCTCTGGGTCTCTCCAAAATTCATGGTGAGATCTTCAAATAACTTCCAGGGCACCATAATGTGGATCTGCATGCCCTAATTTGAGGTTGCAATAGCTAAGCCTATGTGAATTTGTCATCCTCTCTCATGTTTCTCAGTGGCTGGTGTGGCAGAGCACGTGCTTCTCCACAGCATGAAGGTGTCTGCTCAGCTTCATCCACAGGAGTGACATACCATTTTCATAGTGAGTTTTAAATGTAACAGAATCAGCTTGGCTACCTAAGTAGTGCAGAACTATTTGATTCAGTATATTTTGGGAATCTGTTCTTACTTACAGCCTCTTTACATCTATAAGCAGTGCAAAAGGGTATTACAGCAGAGGTGGTTATGGCTTGCTGCAGTTAAATCAGCTATTTCCCCTGGCCAAAGAATCCTCTTCCCACATGGACCTTGGGAGAATGAGAAATTAGTGACTCATTGGTAGAGTGCACTGATACTCCTTCCCAAGGTTAGCTGGGTACCCCATCTCATCACCTGTAGATTCTGAAACTGGCAGATATTTATCACCATAATGTGTGTACTCCCACCACAGACATTGCAGGGCCTTTATTATCTCATTTCATCAGTAACACTAGCACAAATCACCAGGATGAAAGAAAATTGCAGTGATGAACATACACCTCAGAACGTCATCATACTGTTCATTAATTGCCAGTCACTCTTCGGTGATTAATTATTTAGCCGAATTGGAAAAAATTTCACATGAATGAGAAGATGTTTACTTAATAAAGCAGAAAGCTCCTAGAAGCATGCCCTTGTTTTCCTCAATTTAGCTGTACAATAAATTTATATTCTCCTGATTTACAGCGCAGTAAAAAACCCACGGTGCTGTATCAACTTGTTGCTGTTGGTTTCCATTCGGCCAGTTCATCATCAGGAAACCTGATTATGCTCAATATATACATTTAAGATATTTAAATTGAATGGTAGATACACAAGCTGGTGGTCTTGGTTTGTTATCTGCATCTCTCTGCGTGCACTGAGCCCTTGTGAAACATTGGTAAGGAGGAACAGGAGAGTGCTGAGCCACATTCCATCATGAGGCTTGGCATTTCTCCAGCATTAACTGATGGCATCAGGGTCACACTAGAAAAGAGGAAGAGCCCCCAAGCCCCTTGTCCTGGCAGCAGCTTTTGCTTTATAGGAATTCCCCTGAAGGGCATTGTGGTGGTGCTGGGACCAGACAGATCTTACCTTTGCAGTGAGGTGGGATGTGCAGGAGAGAGGAAAGCCAGTGGTAGCACTGGGAGATCCAGGTACTGATAGTGAAGCAAAATCTTGGCATGTTCCTTGGTGACATTGGTGTCTGTCCAGTATCTTTCACCATGGCTAATTCTTAAAAGCAGTCAACCACAACAACAAACATGTGACGAAGATAGAAACACTAAGAGAGCCCATAAATGGTAAAGAATTAGTAACTTTCATATGGTTCCATAAATAATTAAATACTTAGGCTTTATTTATGTTTTTTATTTATATACTACTTCTGTTTACTGATCTTTTCAAGAAATTGGTTTATTTTAAATTCCTATTTAAATAAACAAATTGTAAAGTTTTTCCTACATGACAGAACATGAAAATTGCATTATTTCACTGATACTTTTAGTTCTGATCAGAAAGATCAAATTGTACTACTTTACCTATCTGTGATCAAACAAATATTAAACTTAAATTCTGATTTCTTTTTCAGTACTTCATTACAGGAATTTGAAATAGGTTTTTGGAGTTACCAGTAAAAAACAGAAAAAGCTTCCTGCAAAATTGTCCATAACAATGATACGAACCCGGGCAAAGCGGTGTATTTAAATTCCACAGTAACTGGATAAATATACTGAGATTATTAAAATAACCAAGATCATAACATTTTTAGTGGCTCCCTCACTAATTTTGGCACAAACCCGTGCAGTGCAGAGCCTGTCTGAAGCTGTCAGACACATCCTGCTCAGTCTGTTCTCCAGGAGAGTCTTTCTCATTCAGCAGAAGGACTGCCTCGATCCTCCCAAGGATCTTGCTCTGTACTAAACTCTCTGCTGTGGGTTTTCAGCAGTGCTGAGTCCCCCAGCTGCCTGATTTCAAGCCACTAAAACTGCACAGCTCAGCACTGCTGACAGCGAGGTCGTGGGACTTGCAGGGTTGGTAAATTAGAGATGCTACTAATATGTAGTTAAGTCCCAGTGTTAGAGATAGCTCATGTTTCATTCACACTCAGACCCCAAACCCCAGAACAATTGAGTTTTATAATAATGTGCACATCAACATCAATGTGCTTGAACAGAACTGGGTTATTGCACACAAATAAGGTTTGCATGCACCTAAGGTATGCTGAAGATCACATCGTCTCTGGTTGTGCTGATTGCCACCCAGTTTTAGCATCTCTCTGTTTATTTAACCTTTGTCCAAATTTTCTTTGGTTTCTTAGAGCTTTTGGAAAATAAAAGATCACAGGAAAGAAAACTATTCTTGTGTTGTGGCCTTTTTCGTGCCACACGCATTTCCTTTTTGCCACAGGAACGCTCGAGTACTGGTTCTCAAATTTATTTCAGTTACAGTTATTTGCCATTTCACTTGTACCAGGAGAAGAAAAAAACCAGTCTGGTTTTAGGAACAGAAGGTTTAATTGTAGCATTTTAAATGTATTTAATGACTTCAAGAAATGAGGTTGTGTGAAATCATCTGGAACTAAGTCTTCCTGTTCCTCCCCTATTTGGTACTCACAGAGCAGCATCTGAAATGTGGTGTTAAGTTTTGGGTCTCCTAAATGAAGGGGTGAACCACTGATAAACTGGGCCCACCAAGGGGAGTTTTGGGGCTGGTGTACAGATCTAGTGAAGGGGGACTGAGGGAGCTGGAGAAGAGAAAGCTGAGGAAGACCTTGCTGCTCCCTTCTACCACCCAGAGAGGACTGAGAGATAAGGTGAAACCACACCCTTAGAGATACACAGTGAAAGGATGAGAGACAAGCTTTTCATGGAAATTAAGGTAGAATATAAGGAAAAAATGTTTCACAGGGAAACAATGCAAAAGTGGAACTGGACCCAGGGAAGGGGAGAATCATCATCCCTGAGGATTTTCTAAACTCAGACAAGGACCTGCATATGTAGCTCTGCTCTGGGCAGGGACCACCACCCCAAGTTATTCAATGATTCTGTGACAAGAAAATCCAATTAGTCTTCTTATTCAAAGTTCCTAACATGAGTGTTGAATGAAGAACTAGCTCTCTATTTGGAAACCAGAGGGACAGCATTGCACAGCGTTACCAGAGTTTTCCCTTAGAGTGCATAAAAAGCCAGGCTTAGCTGGGACTGTTTGGTTATTGTTTCTGATTCCCCTTCACATCACTTTGGTTTGTTTCCTTGCTTCTGAGTATTGTTTTCTTGGACTTATTCCATGCAGCATTTCACAGGCTGCTTTCTGAAATCCTAAGCTGCCATTTGATTAACATTTCTTTTTGTTCATGGTGTGGGTTTAAGTCACCACTGTCTGTCCCTGCTCAGCTGTGGTGATGTGGTGATGCTTGTATGGTGATGTGTGGCAGTGCAGTGAACCAGATTCTGGCACTGATATGGGTTAATATAACAACTCCCCCCAAAAAAACCCCAACCAAACAAAATGAAATGTCCATCAAATGCTCTCTTAAGGCAGCAATGCAGTGAAAGTTGAGATGCGAGGTTATTTTGAAAGATTTAGTCACTCCTGTCTAGTTCTGTGTGTTAGGTAAATCAAATTTTCGAGGGTAAATCAGGCACATTCAAAGATTGAAAAGCAGTTTCCAAGTCTTTCTGTACCTTTAGGCGTTTAAATGATGGGTATTTTTTTCTGAACCAGCCTTATTTCCTCTATTAGTTTCTGTAAAAGAAATACAAGTCTTTCACTGGCTTGAAATTTCTGTTATTTTAAATAAATTTCCAGTGGTCCACAACACAGTGAAAAGGAAAGTATATCCATTTGTTGCTGTTTCACTGTATTTAGACCATCTTTCATGCTTGTAGAGGTCAAATCCATTTAATCTGGTTATGCTATTTCAATCACATTTACATTTTTAATGCAAAGCTCAGGTTTGCTTCACACTAGAATGATCTCTCTGGTTTTGTAACAAGCTTTAGTTGTCCTGGGCTTTGGAGACTTCTCTCTTTATTTCCCCTCAGCCTTAGACACAGTCTTTGTCATTTATAAGGTAACTTTCCTCCTTGGATTGCCAAAATGCTACAGAATCCTGATTACACATGTGCTGAACAACATTTAAAATTCCATTTTATTGGGAGCAAATTTTGAAACCTGCATGACAAGGCTGTCATTGCTTTGGTTAGCCTAACTTTGGTGCCTGGAATGGTTTGCATAGGTCCCTGCTGCCCTTTAAAGGGAGAACTGCATACAGAATCACCATGTTCACCCATCTCCCATTCAGACAGTGAGCTATCCCAGTGCTTCTCTTGCCTCACAAGGGCTCACCAGTTGACACCTTTTGTGCTCTTACTGTAAGTAAATCAGGCTAGAAAGCCCTTCTTGTGAGAGATATTTGTCATATTCATAGCCTCACAAAAGCTCCAGAAGGAGCCTGCCCTATCTCCTTTTCCTCTATAAATCTTGTGTTTCCTCTTTTCAATAAAAGAAGGTTTCACACAATAAACCTTTTTCCCAAGAAGAAGATGTTATGTGTTAAGAAACTTAGGAAAAACCAAGAAAAGACACCAGACATGTTAGTGTTTTTGGAAGCTTCACTTGCTTCTGAATTTCAACAGCCTACCCCTTCCATTGGCTTTTGCACCAGTGACCTTCAGCCTTCAACTATGTTCCTGCATAATCCCCCGAGGGAACAGAAAACAAGGCCCTAAGTATTTATTTTGTTGACTTGTGACATCACTTACAAGCACACAGGAGAGAAATGGCCAAGCTGGCAGAGGCTTGGCACACCAGGCAAGACAAGAACTTAGTGTATATTATGAAAAAAAAAGCAGAAAGAGACAGAGCTTGATATTTAAAGTAGGAGTCCAATGAGGAATCGTGATCAAGTCCAGACTCTGAATAACAAAACAAGGTTGTTTGCTAAGCAGTCGTGCAGAAGACTGACAACAGCTTGATACAACTTGATACAGAGTGGACACTGATACCTTGATGCGAACCTTGCTCAAAGCAAATGCCAAGAATAAGGAATCAGAGCTGTCAGAGCTGTTAAGAAGGGCAAAAATTGACAGGAGAAATGGCAACATACCATTTGCAGTGTAGAGTGGTAGGATGTGACCAGAAGATAATGCCAAGAAGAGAGATCTTATCAAGCCCCCTTTTCATACTAAGACTTGAAGACTAATTTCCTGATTTCCACAACCAAAACACAGAGGAAAGGGAGAGAAACTGTTTCAATTCAATTTCAGTTACAAGCAAGCCTTCTCTGATCCTATGTATTCTCTCTCTCCTAGAAGACTTCCTTACTACATATTATCATGAGTAGTGGTCCTTAGTGTAAGTGGAGAGACACTGAACCATTTACCCAAAGTTCCTGCAGTATATATCCAACAGCAGTGTGATGAGTGTAAAAGTAAATGCAAATGTACATAGGAACAGAAACAGATCTTTTATCCAATTGCAAAGTCACACTTAATTATTAATGAGTGAAGTGCTGTAGTCTTTCACTTAGCAGCAAAACATACCCTGAATATCTCTCAGGTTATGTTAGATTGACAGAACATCAGTGCCAAAGACAATGTCAACTTTTCAGTGATGAATCAAATGCTGTGTCCAAGAGCAAGAAAGGTGAATATTCAAATGAGAATCTTGGTTTCCTCTGATAATGAGCCAGGAATTCCACATTCAAGAACTGATTGACGGAAGTTGCCCTTGTCATAGACAAAATGGTAAACAGCTTCAGAATAATGAATTACAAGCAGAAATTATACTAGGGAATGATGGAGCAGATCATGGATAGGTCAGTTTGTCCAGTTGTAACGCAAAACTCTTTGACTACGTATTCCTCAGTGTTCTGCATGGTTTATGTATAAATGACCCAAAGACAGCAGTATTTTCACAGTTGTACATCACTAACTGCAGATAGATTTCATATTGAAGAACTTTCTCCAATGCCCTGAAAATTTTGTCTGAATTTTTTTCTTGCTTCTTCTAATCAGTTCTCAGCACAGAAGAGGTCTTACTAATATCAGCTGTTGGAGTAGCAAGTATGACCAGTGAGTCTCTGGGATAAACTGTATCTTTCCTAGCCTTTGTACCAAAGTTTGCATGGAGAAGTTTCTGTTGGGCTTTCCTTTTCCCATACTGAAGTTTTCCCTTGCAAGGGAGACTGTTCTCAACCACAGACAGAAATTGTTCAGTTCCCACAATGGAAGGAAGTGGCTGAAGGAAGCAATACCAGTTCAAGGTGGAAGATTTCAGGGGTTATATTTCAGGTCCTTCTTAGGGAATTTGTATCAAATAAAGCAGTCTCAAAGCTGAAAGAAAGATTATGCTGATGACAAACAAATCTTAAATACAGAGGCTGTGACTAGACTGTGTGTTGAGTGTTGGCCTGCCAGGAGCTCAGGGTGGCTTTTGGGGAATGTGGAGGAGAAATCTAGGAATTATTATTTTTAATGCTCTTGCAAAGTCCTGTTTGGCTATGCTGACCCAGCAAAACAGAGACTGTAAACCCACATGTGGCCTTTTGTACTCTGCAGTGACAAATGCGTAGCTCTTCAGCCCTCCATGTCTTACACGTATCTCAGAGAGAGCAGTGGAGCAGTGGAGACTGCTCTTTCTGAAAAGCAGGCTTCAAGCTTCACAGAATGAGCATGGGTGTTCTTTGGCCTCTTGGTGGTTTTCTAAAAGTAGAAGATGCCCAAGAACTTGTTGTAACCGGAGCTGGTGCTTGCCAGAAATTCTATGATCTATATGGATGAGTGGAGAAAAGGGTGGTGGGAGTGGGGAAAGGCTTTGGAAGGGAAACAGCTGATGAGATACAAATGAAAATTCAATTAAACAGAAGAGAAGAAGAATTCAAACTAGTATTGACACCCTGCTCAAGGCTGCTGCTGAGTCTTGTTTTTGTCTCTAAACCTAGTAAATGGAGAAGGCAACAGTGAAGAAAATAAATTACCTTCCTGGAAGGAGCTGAATTAGATGACCAGGAAGATGAAAACATTCAAATACAGGTCTTCTTCAGTGATATGCCTGGGGCTTGTGACAAATTCAACCAGAACAATAGATCTTGGACTTGCAACCATTCCAAAGCTTGTCCAATGTATGAGATTATTTTTTTCTTATAAAGGACTCAATTTATTTGCCAACTGGAACACTTGAAATGGACAATGAATTTAATCCTGTGTTGCCTTAATGCTGTGTTCCATCCTATGTAGCCATCAGAATGATGCTAGTTGATATAAATCAGAATGGTGACACTGGCATCATTTTGCCTTCAGCCCTCAGTTATGCTGGTGTGGGATGTAGAAAGTGATCTGCTGGTTGTTCTGGTTGCTGCTGGTTTCCTGGTTTGTGTGAGAGGTGTGCAAATGTTCAGTTGTAGCAGAGAAGCTGAATGGTCTTTTCTGTTTTAAGATAAACTGTCATTCCTCCAGAATGTGGTCGTCATCAATTTATTTCAGCTTTATTTTGCTCTTTACCAGCTGTGTGAGAAGCATGTTCAATATAACCAGTCATTCCAATAGCTTAATTTCTCCCCTAAGTATTTTGCTTCTTTTGGGTTGTCACCACAATCCCATTTAAAAGCCTGCTAATAGTAATTGAAAGCCATTTTAAGCTTGCATGTAGTATCAGAGTTTGAGCTGTGTTTTATTTCTGTAAAACAGAAATAATAGTTAGCTATGACAGATACTAGGAAGCTAAACAACAGCCAAGGCTATCATGCTTTTGGAAACCTACATTGCTAGAAGAAAGTCATGGATCCACAATCCAGTGAAATGAATGTGAATCTTCCCAGGGACTTCTGCGGAATTCTGATCAGTTTCTGAGTGCAAAGTGTGATCAGCAGTGGCCAGATGGAGATTAGGCACAAACTAATCTGGAACTCTGCCTTTGTAAAGAGGGTCCCTGGGACTTCAGCCTTTTTTTAAGACAAATGTTGATGTTTCTACGGAAAGCAATGGGCAGTGGAAGTGAAAGGGTGCGGACTGGGTTGGACTAAGCCCTGTTCAAAGCAAGTGATCTTTGAGACCATTTACAAAAGGATACAAGCTTTGTTGGGAAGGAGGAGTCGGCTGATTCTATCTGTTTGATTCCTTGTTCTCAATTATTTTGGCTGATATCATCTGTATGCTAAGTCAATCCCAATGAACAGCATTTGAAACATCCAAACCGAAGGCATTACATTATCACATTCAGGCCAGGGTTTAAGTAAAAGAGATTTGGCTTGTTCTTTACACTATTTGGCCCCTGTCCTGAATGTACGGCCATTATAATGGAGGATTATCTGCACTGGAGGTTTTCCTCATTTCCATTAGGAGAAAAATTTCATTCAGTGTAGCAAGGGCAGCCTGAGATGGCAAGGGGAGATTGGCTGCACGCTGAAGCCTTTGTTATCTGCTGAGCAGAGCCTGACACCCCCTGATACTGCCGGGGCCTTGGCAAGGGGCTGTTATTTATTTCAGTGTATGGAACACATTGTTTTCTGAAAGGGAGGAGAATCAGCCCTTTATGAACAGGAGTCACTGGGCAGTGTAGTCACTGAGCTGCAGGAGCTGAGGTTTGTTGATATAGTTGGTTTTTCAGCAAGCGCCTTTGTTGGTCTTTTCTTTTAGTCTGCATCTCTTTGGTGTTTAAGGTGGATCTAGACTCTGCCTGTCTTTTCCAACCCCTCTGCCTTTTCAACATAAAAACTCAAGGACAGGGACAGAAGGACTCATATTTCTCAAACTTACGGATTTACATAAGGCCCCTTCCCTGAGATATATAAACATCTTCTCACCTCGAGATACCATCTGTCCTGCTGTGGGTTGCCTTAGTTCCAAAGGTTCCTCCAGTCCATATGCAGACCATGAATGGCTCATACTGCTTTTGTAGGCAGTGCTTGCTGATGTCAAGATTGCACTACACCCACACAAAAGGGGCTGCTGCTTGCTGGTTTACAAGAAAGCTGCAGCAAAGCACTGTGACCTCTTCATCATTCAACCCCTTGTAGCAACCCCTGTGACGTGTTTGCTTTCAAGTGGAAGCCATCTGGTGCAGTGGCCTCATGTCTTCCTAGAGCCTAGACACTACACATGTGGTGTGTTCCCCCCTCTGAGAAACACCATATGAACAAAGGACAAACTATGGGAACCCTTTGGAACAGTGACCAGTCTACACTAAATTCAGTTTGCTATCTTTTTAGGGTGGCTGCTAAGGTAGATTCAGAAGGCCAGGTGCCTCGCCATCCAGTTCACCAAATGTTCCTAGTTCTTCACCTAGGAATACATTTTTGCATGAAGATGAGAATATATAAGCATGCAGATCACTTTTGTTTAACTTTTTTATCCTGGAAACATATCAAGAGTAAAACAGAAGGGCAGTGGCCACAAGGAGTAGCAGTAAAATGTTGCTTGCTGACCAGGACTTCAAACCCAAAATGAGAGAACTTACAATCTGTCGATTTGTGCTAAATAATGATTCAGAGCTTGACGTCTCTGGGAATCTTGTAGATAAATATTTTGTCTTACAGGTAGCCAAACCAATTTCATCTGATATTGAATTTTCCATTTCTGGTTGATTTCTTACATTATGAATCTTGTAAGTAAATCTGTCCATGGGTGCTGCAAAACATGGGGAAACAGCTCTTATCACAGCTGGTGGGGGAGAATAACCTGTGTTTTTAATGCCTGAACGAAACATACCGAAAGTGTCCTAGTCTGCTCCAGTCTGGCTGAGGTGTGGGGGGCTCCTTTGGTCAGTCCAGGAATGGAAAGAGGAGTCTGTCCCAGAGGCCGGAATTGTGCCAGTGCACAGTCCTGCATGCAGGAGTCAGACGTGGAAATGTAATCAGGGTGTGCAAAACAGCCTGGTTGGGGTGTAGCAGCTCAGCAAATTCATGAGGTACCAAGGCAGATTTTATGCAAAGGTGCTGTTGGATTATTTGTTGGCAATGCTCTGACCAAATCTGCTTTGTTGCCGAAATAGTAAACATGGTACATGTGAAACTCGGGGCCGTGAGCCAGTATAAAGGGATAAGATAATGGATGTTGCTTGAGCCTTTTACTGTCTTTGTAGTTAGAGCAGTTATTGGAAGGCTTTCTGCCGATTATTGACTTTTGAATGAATCCTCATACACTCTGCAGCAGCAAAACTTGTGGTTTTCAGCTCACTAAAGCTCAATAGAACCAAGACCTTGTCATTTATTTTCACTGTTACTATTATTTTTCTATTTCAAAGCAGAGTTTTCTGCTGCAAATGCCCAACTGTTTGATCATAAAAGCAAGCAAGGGAAATTGTTATTTTTCATCCTGAAGCTTTTGTCCTTTTTACTTTTATAATCCACGTGAGGCGACTTTGCTGGTCATTAGCCGAGTTAGTAAAGGGAGCTTTCTTTGTTGGGTGATAGCAGGGAAACATCAAGTGTCTGGTTCCATGGTAGCAATTTGCTCTTGAAATAAAGCAAGCGTTGATAAGTTGCTACCCTCAGCTATATTTGTCCTAGTAAATAAACATCATCAGGATTTGAGCACACATACATGTTGTTTTGCTCTGTTTAACTATTCTGAGATTGTGTCGGGCTAACAAAATTTCCTCTGCATCAGATAGACTTGTTCTGTTGTGCACTCATTTCGCTGATGATGTGTGTTTCTGCATACCTAGCCAAGGATGTATTTTTCAAAGCATTGATCAGCACAGCAAATACACCTAAAATGCATCCCGTTAATGCAAAGCAGTGTGTGCTTTTGATGGATTTGCTTTTTAGAGGCCAAGGTTTCTAGCAGTGGAATAATTTGCCTCTGCAGTGACTTGGAATGGCAGATTTGCTTAGAGGGAGATGTGGTGTTCCAGCACTGGGCAAGCGGGAGACATCACACCCTTGGTGCCCACACTGCCTATCCAGCTGAAGGGCAGCAATTGCCATGTGCTGGCTTACACAGGTCCTTAGGATCTGTCCTTAGGAGAAAGATTCAAATTTCCAGGATACCAGTAAAAAAATCATTAACCCTTTGGTGATGGGCTATTCAGCTGAAAAGTGAAATTCCTCATTTGAACATCACAAAATCAGGATCATGCTTCTTTTCTGGCAGGCAGGAGGACTCAAAATAAAGCAGCAACAGGAGACCAAGTGAAACACGACAGTGACATTTGTCCCACTTGGAGCAGCAGAGCCACCGCTAATTTGGGCTGGAAGATTGGAGCACATGTCAAGAAGTGGTTTGATGGCTTCAGTAGATAAACATACTGGGTCAGCCCAGAAGCTTCAGGTGCCACACACTCTGCAGTGAGGCAAATCACAGCAGAAATAGGCCAATTCTGCCCCTTTGTCATCACTAAATTTTCCCTTTCTAGAAAATTTGAAGGGATTACACAGCTTCCAGACCAAATCCCAGCATTTAATGGGGGTTTTGGCAGCTTTGACATGCTGCAGGATTTGCTCACTTACACGAACGGATGTCCATACTCCACAAGTTGGCTGCCCCACCTGCTGCACACCTGAGACCCAGGGAAAATGCTTTTCTTCACACTTCTGATTAGCAGTAATTAGATTAGGGAAATTCATAGTGACAGAGGAAGGCTCTCCTCCATGGAGAACCACCCTGTGAAAGTTAGTAAGGGACCAGGACAGCTCTGTTACAGTGATTTTTCCAGAGCACACGCAAACTGTAACCTGAGCAAGTTCCCATCGTGCGAGGAACTGTACATCCAATATGGAGAGATGGCACCTGCTATCACCCAGGTTTCCAAAAATGCTGGGCAAATATTAAACCTAATTACTTGTAGGCAAGTAGACAAACTAAAGCCACTCTGAAAAGATTCTTTACTGAAGCATTTTTTTGACAAGGAAAACTAATTCTGGGCTTATTAGCCAGTTTCAATAAATAGAATCACACTGATGAACAGAAATGCTTAATTACCTCCTATAAGATAGGTGGGAAGTAGAAAACAGGAGGTGAAGCTCCAGGCTCACAGCCCCCTTCTTAGCGCCTCCCCCTCTGTCTGCCTTAAAAACAACAGAGAAGCTGAGAACCCCTTTCTAGCAGGGTTCAATTACATACTACTTTTAGCAAAGTTTCAATATATTATTCTCCAATTTAGGCCAAATTCAGAAGTGAAGCCGAAGATGGTAAGATGCATGTCAGAAGGAAATTGGTCAGAAAATGGCTGTCGGTGGGCGTGAGTAGCGCGGCAGAGTGTAACTCACAACACTTCGGTACTCAGTGGGAGAGCAAAATTGGTTTAAGTGAGAATAACTTACATGGGTTTGGGGCGGGGGTGGATGTAGAAGTACAAACTCTGAAAATGGCCTTTTTCGTAGAGGAGAAAAAAGGGAGAGGCTGGGAAGGGATCTGTTTGTGCTGACAAGTGGATACCAGCCCTCAGGAACAAAAGGCCCTGTTTGCCGGATGTACCCTGAGGAAAATGCAGATCTCTTCCAATCTCCCAGAGCTTCCTCTTTCTCCTTGTGTCCTGGGAGACAGTCTCCCTGCCAGCCCCACACCCAAGCAGAATGCAGAAGGATTCTTAGGGTTTGTTGATTAAAAGAAAGCCACAGAGGAGCGTTGGCAAAGCTGGAGGTGACTAGCAACCCCCAGCCCATGCAATTTCATTTTATAGTTTCCTGAGAGAGGGAATAATGTTCAGTGCTGATTGCTTTGGTGTAAAGAAGAAAGAATTGCTGTAGCGACAGAAAAATGTGGAGCTTAGATTTTGCGTAGATGGCTTATTAGGTCAGAGCTGGAACACACTTTGATTTGTATTCCTGATGATTGTACACAGGCACTAATTGGCCAAAGAAGCAAGGGATCTTTGTAGTTTAATGAGGAAAATATTGTGTAATGTGATGATTATTTTCTAATCTAAAAGCAGAAGAACAAAATGGGAAAGAAAACCTGAGTGAATACAGACTGTAATTTTAATTAATATTTGCTTGTGCTAATAATTTTCTCTGTTCTGAACCAGCTTTTAGCCCTAAATATGTCCTAATGTTATATAAATATTATATAAATTAATATTTAATATTATGATTAATATTATAGAAATATGACCTTTAATATGCTAAGCATTTGTCTATGCATACTTTTGCACACATGCACAAGCTCATTTAAGCCAACAGGACTGGCAATACTAAGGACATATGAGAATAATGGATAGATGGATAGATGAGAATAATACCCATTGAGAGCATTTTCCTTAGTGAATCTGAAAGCACTTCACAGGGGAGACCAATATCAATGCTCCATTTTACAGATGGGGAAACTGAGGTGAAAAGAGTTTGAGGGACTGGCCTGTGCATCTGGCAATGTGTTGGCCAAGCCAGAGGTGAAACTCTGAATTTTCTTTAAAAGCCCCCAAAGGTACATGAACTTGAGAAACCTCAGTTCCAGGCTTTT
>WEIV01015468.1:69694-220751 GCA_013390005.1 Calyptomena viridis
GGGGGGGGGGGGGGAATATCTCATCCTCCTTATCAGCATAGAAGTTGACAATGGACCTATAAACCTTAAAAATCCAGAGATAACTAGAAAGAAGTATGTGTGTTCATCATAATTTAATATAAGAGATTTGAGAAATGCAATTCTTATATGCTTTAGAGCAACAATTTCATATCAATCATCTCTTCAAACACCTGAAAATCTGCAAAACATCTAATAGTCAAAATTTTTTTCTGACTGGTGTAGATACCATTGCCAGTGACCATGGTCATATAGTTGTTACATGTTTCATCCCTTCCTGAAAGTCTTCTACCTTGCATTAGCATGTGTCCTGGAGAAAAGGGCTCTGGTAATCTTGCTCAAGGCAAGAGATCATTTTTCTGACTCTTTGCTCTCTTGGTTGGAGATTGCAAAATTCAATTTTTGGCCCTAAAAACGAGCAGCCCAGAGCCTGCACAGCCCCCAGGAACAGAGCTGCTGCATAAACACACACCATTTGCAGGCAGACATTTTTTGAAATTGCTCTTTCAGAGTATGGCTTCTTCCCTGTAGCCCTTAAATTGCTAAAGTGGGAGTGGTGCCTGCCAAAGAAACCCTGTTTTAAAAAGGGAAGGAGTGGAAGGGGAGCAACCTCATCCCCTTTGCTGGCATTTCAAAGAGGACTTGCCCTCTGAGAGGCAGAGCCAAGGCCAGGGCTGCTTACACTGACAGAACGGGGCCACTGGCCCCCTGTGTTCTTTGCAACAACATGGCATTTTCCTTATAAAATTGCAGAAGTGTTAATTATCCGGATTCCGTAATAGCAATAGCTGTTTATTGAGGCTTGCTGCTTTCCCGCCTGAGCAGGATCTGGATCCCCAGTGGAACCATTCATCAGTGGTTTGACAATGACAGGCCGCTGCGAGGCTTTCAGAGCACAACAAAGATTTCTTCACAGCTCCGAGCGACCGGAGCTGGCTCCCACTGTAGTACAGATTTGACAAAGGCAAAAGCAAGGGGAGTCACTCGCTAGCACGTATTTCTCCTTCTGTACTGCATTTCTTTCTCTGTACTTCTCATAGGACTTCACACAAGGCAGAGAAGTGGTGTTGCCTACATTTTACGGGGGGAAACCAAGTCCCAGAAAGGGAAGGCAACTTGTACGAGCTTTTTCAGCCAGTGACAGTCAGAACAAGGAGCAGGAGCATTGGCCAAGTCCTAATTCCTTGGCAGAGACACATTCACCCAGCTGTACTGAAAGCCACTGTATTTCTGTCTACTTGCACTGTGAGATACAGGCAGAAGGAGAAATACAGGGGGTAATGCAAATTTCTATACCCCTGTTTCATCATCTTCCAAGCCTCTACTTTCTTTATCCTTCACTGTATCTTTTCCTTTGGGCACAGGCTGCACACATGCCAGTACAGTGTGATTTGGGCACATTGCATATTCAAACCAACCAGACCCCACTTTCACTTCACACAGGCTTTTCTCCAAACAATTTTTGCTGCTGTTGTTGCAAAACATTTTAATTAATCAGGAATTTTAATTAATTGTACCCTGCAGAAAATGCCAAGACAAAAGCACAGATATAACAAGACAGTTGCTCAGGTCAGAGCAGTGCATCTTCAGTTAGCTGTACTCTCTCTGAGATCAATGCAGTGTGGACACAGGCACAGGGAAAACACTGAATTCTGGACAACATTTCAAAGTCCTAGAGAAATGTGGTGTTTTTATCAAGTCAGGAAGCCTGTATTGAAGCTCTGATGGTGACACTAAGCTGGCATACTGTTAACTGGAAAGCTGCATCCCAAATGGATGACAATGGCCTACTGCTTCAAACAATCAGTTTCATCAAAGCACTTAAAATGTTCTGTGTTTTTATGAACCTGAAAATCAGGTCATTTCTAGACTGATTTCACTTGCAATGAGTGAATGAATTAGTACAACTGCCTACTTCCACCTTTGGCTTAGCCACTTCCGAGAGACATGTACACCTTGGGATGTTACTGGCTGACAGAGATCCCTGTCTTACTCAACATGTTCAGAAAAGAAAATAATCTCATTCTAGCCTTGTTTTTTGTCACTTGGCTACATTGCCCAGCAAATTGTGGCTCACTTTGGAGTGAATTAGTTGAAATTCATCTATCCAGTGGTACAAAGGCCTGGACCAGCACTCAGCACACAAACTGTCATTTTCTACTTTCTTAAAATGGTTTAGTGCCTTGGTGCACAGTCTAGACAACCCCCAGCACACCATGAATAATAGATTCCAAAAGTCTGTAAAAGCTTTATTTATTTAAGCAACTAAATATTTAGAATTTGTTCATAATATTGGCATATTTACACCACTTCCCCTGCAGTAAAAGGTCTCCAAAGGATTTCCACCTTGTAAACCTGCTGTGAGCAGTATTTACAGCCTGTTTAAGGCCCACAAGTGAAGCAAATGGGATTTCCTCCTAGGTGAGTGCAGCTCTGCCTCTTCTTTTTCTGGAGAGCTAGTGGGATAGTGCATTTTACATCATAGAAACTCCCCTTTAGAAAGCTAATGACAAATCCACAAAGTGAAAAACCCCGAAAACAGGTCTTTGCCCACAAAACAACTTAATTCCTGAACTTTTCTTCCAAATGCTGCTATGGGGCTCATGTGAACCAGTGTAGAGCTCAGAGACCTGGGTTCTTCTCACACCGTTTCCACTGACCCTCTCTTGCTTTTTCTCACCATTTCCCTTCCCACCGTGACACATGCTGTGTCCTGCTGTGAGCAAGCTCGTCTGCTCAGGGAGAGCTGCACAGGGAGCTGTTACCCTCTTGATTGTGGCAGCCTTTCCAGGCTGGTCTGAGGCCTAGGGATAAGCTGTTTGGCGGCTTAGCAATAAGCAGGTGGGAGATTCCAGTGACTCACTGTAGAGCAGAGGGGATGAATGGGAGGAGAGGAACCATGCCCAATCTCAGGGCTTTCTTCTTCTATAATAACTGTTATTTTTTTCTGGGCTCTGCACTTGCTCATGGGCACAGCTGGCCAGGTCAGCTGCATCCCTGGCTACATCTGAGAGCTTTGAGATGAACTTCAACAGGGGCAGGACCACAACCATTTTCATGCACTGAGACTATTCCTTCTCTTGCTGTTACTGATGTAGATCCACAGAGCTCTACCGATCTCTGCAGTGCTGCTTTGGAGGGTGAAAGTGAGGATAGCCATGTGCTATAGCCTGGGGCTGATGGCTTACTCAAATTGATGAGCTCCTTGTGAAGATAGCTCTAAGTGACTCAGCTCTCAATCTGTTTAGACCAACTTCATGGATTGAGGTGGAAATTGAGCCTGAGTAAAGTTACTTCTCATCCCCCAGGTTATGCCTAGAAAGCAATACTTTGCCTGTGCACATTTCATTGTCACAAGTGGTACCTTAGTGGCAAAACCTGCTGCCTTAGAACCACTCAGTTAATCCTTTCCATCATCTGACAGCAAGACTGAGCACTTCAGGGTTTTCCTGTACTGCTGGATTATTGCCCCGTTTCTGCAGACTGCAGTTTCTGCCTGGCATCCTTAGCTGAGCCCGTTCCTCCCAATACAGCCCATGTGAGAGGCTTTCCAGCAGGGGGGCTGTCCGTGCCTTCAGCTTCGGGAGAGGCAGCTCGCTGGTGTGTCTGTGTGTCACATGGGCACAGGCAGCAGCTGAGGCTCAGTTCACTTCTCCTTCTTCTCCACTGTGTGCCATGGATTCAGACAGAGAGGGAGCTGAGTGTGTGTCAGCAATGGGATCCCTGGGAAAAGGTGCCTAACTGCAGGATTAGTCAGAACAGAAATTGCTGTGCTAGGCACTGAATATCTCTTGGCTCTGCAGATCTTTAAGTTGGTGGTCGAGATGTAGGGGAGAGGCTGCAGAAGGTATTGTGACCAGGTAGCAAGCCAGCAGGCAATTTGTCCTGGACAAGGGGTGCAGGGAACAACCCCTACCAGGTTCCTGCTCCCCTTTCCAGGCAGGTGCATTAAATTACAGCCATAAGGAGCACCAAGGGGAAATGCAAAGGATTTTCTTTGACAAAGGAATATTGACACGAAAAGCTTAGTCCTGAAGAGCTGAGGGAGAGGAGACAAGATGTTCTTGGTACAGGATCCATTAGAGGTGCAGAGGAGGGAGACAAAAGGCTGGTATGGGTATTGCAGACTGCAGAGGTTCCTGCACTGGCAGCGGGAGATAAGGAGAAGCATAAGCGGGAAACAAATTTCCCTGTGATCACCACTTCTACCTGACAGTGGAGCAAGCTGGGTTAGAGGGCAGATTGCAAGGCTGGTGCTCAAGGTACCCCCCCCAGCCCTGTATTTCTGGGGTACCTAAGGCACAGAGCTCTTTTTTTCTAAGGAAAGTGCTTTACATGTCCTGGTAATTGGTGCTGAGTGAACACAGCTCTTGCACTACACCAAGAAAAGATGATCATTTGATATGCCTATGGTCACTTCTCTTCCTCTTCCTCCACATAATCTCATTCACATAATTCATTGTCTCTTGTTTATTTTCTCAATCTTCAGGTTTTCTGTAAACAATTGGTTTTGTTGCTTTTCCCTATAATTGTTTTTTTCTTTCTCTAAAATTTACCTTGCATTTTTGTAGACATTTTTTGATTTCTATTATTTTTCCTTCTGAACAGATTTTTTTCCCCTTTCTTTTCTCCTTCCTGTTTTCTTTAGCCACAGGTTTTTGCAGCTCTTATAGCTTCGTTATCCTCTACCAGCCTTCCCAGGAGGGAGCTGGAGCATGCATCCCACTTGCCTTCCAAATGTTGACAAGACTGTTTTGGAGGACGAGTGACTGACAGACAAACACCAGCCCCAAATATTCTGAATGCTCTGTTACTAATAGCTTCATTCTTGTCAACACCGTAAGCAAAATAACCCTTGAAAGGGATAGGCCTTATTTTTAGCCAACCTTAAACTCAGCTTCTAAAAAATAACTTTATTCTCAGCTGTCTGTCTCACTCCATGGCTTCATGTTCCCCAATCAGATATTTAGAGGATGGCTCTTCATGTTGAGGATGCATAATTAGACTTGGAAGCTTGTTTTCTTCAGGCACCTGCCATGCTTCATAGGTGGGGCTCTGAGGCTGACCTGCAGCTTGCAGCTGAGTATGAAATAGAAGGCAGGAGACTTCTATCTGGGACTTTGCCGCATGCTTGGTCCTATAGCTTGGACCTGTACAAGGGGACCAAACAGGGTGAAGTTTCAACCCCACCAAAACTAATTGATAAGTGCCAGGGTTTCCCCACCAGCTGCAGTCACCACCAAATTCAAAGCCTGACTATTTCAACATATCTTGAAGGAGTTAACATTTAGAACAGCTTAGGGAAGATGAATAAGGATGTTTCTGTGCTGGCCTTGGATATGCATGACCTTGCCTTCCTCCTCTCCTATTGGTCTTAGGACAAGCCAGATTAAGGAGTGATCTCTTTCAAACAGTCTTCAGTTTGTTAAGCTTGTAAACAACATCAAGGGTGGAAATCATTGCAAGATGGATAAAGCTTAGAAGTGCTGGGTGGGATTTCCCTGTGATGGGTCTGTAAGGAATGTGTGCTAGTTAACAGGGCTAATTTGTTGTGCAGAGCTGATTTCTGATTCTCCTATGCAGTTCCTCTTCCAGACAGGTCCCTCAGGTCCTCTGTTGCTCACCAAGGCCACCACAGCCTTCAAAAACAGAGGCCCCTGTGGGATGTTATTTGGAGCAATAATGTCTCCCCTGGGAGAAGGGACAGGGGATTGGCCTCCATATTCCTGGCTTGCCTGTGAAAGCTCAGTGATGTCCCCCCAGCCAGGCCCCCAACACGACCTGCCCTTCCAACAGCCGAGCTCCAGGCAGCACTTTGACATCCAGCCAAGCTGAGAGCGTTTCATCTTGGCTGAATTCTGTCTTCATACAGCGCTTGGTGTCAACACATCCTTTACTGGAGCAGGGCAGGATTGGAGGCAGCCTGCTCAGCAAGGGTTTTGTTCTTGCTACTCTTAGGCTGGAAAGAAGCCAGGGATCATCCAGGTTGAAGGTGCTGGTTTGTTGCTGATCAGTTTGGGATTTTGCTCCCTCACAAGGGACACAAACCAAAGAGACTTTTGTGGTGGCAGTGTTAGAGGCTGCTGCATTTGAAGTGTTGACATTAATTTGTAAGGTGTGACATGTTTATGGCAAAACAGCTCGGAAGCAATTATTAGAATGGAAGTGGAAAGGTGCACATTTTTCCTTTATGGATTATTCCCAAAGTTCTCAGTATGAGGGGGAAAGCAAGACCACTAGCTTAGGAAGACAAAGGGATTACAGAAGTGAATGTTGCTGTACCTAAATTTAGTAATGAGGGATACCATCAACAATTATCAAGCACCTTATAAACAGCACCACATAAGACACAGTGTTGAACATTGAGTGTGCAGTGGCTTGCTAAGTGCCCACATTGTTTTTATTGGCTTTCAGATTGAGGGGATGTTTTTCCTGACATTATCTGGTCCTGCTCCCAGTGCTATTCAGTACTCCCATTCATGTTTAGTGTAGTAGTATAAGAAGAGTACAACTCAGAAGAAGATATGGCTCAAAAAAACTGGAGAGGAGCTGCAAGGGCTGCTGCAGGCAGCAGCAGAAACAGTGCTGCTGAAATAGCCCAGGAGAATCCATGAGGTAAAACTCAGTAACAAGTATAAAGGTGCTGCATTTAAGAGGAAGAAACAAAATTGTCCCAGAACTGCAACTGCCCTGTATGTGCTTCACCCAGTTTAAGCCAAGTTCCTATGTGGGTACAGTCTGTACCAAGCAGGTGCCTTGTGGAAACAGACTCAGCGCTTTGGAGCCAAGAGCCCAAATATAGGTGAATACAGCAAAGGAAACCTGCCCTTGCTGGCTGCAGGAGCTGTAGCTTTTCCTTTCTGTGAAATATGCTTTATCCACTGTTCTGCACAAGGAGCAGAGCAGACACCCTTCCCCAAGCATACTCTGCTTTAAGATGCCACAGCTGCACATTCACTCAGGAGGAGGATGGCAAACCATGTCTACTGGTTATAAACAGACTGCTGGGAAGGCTTTTCTCTCCAAACTAAGAGGCATCTTTTCTGCTAGGAGGGCTTTTGCTGTTCTTTTGGCAGTTTCAGCTGGATTTGGAAAATGCAGCCCAGCTGCAGACTTTAAGACATTGTTTTAGGACAAGACCTGTCAGGAAGAATGAGGCATTTTGATGGCAAGTCACTTATGCTGTGACTGTCACATGTGCACAGGAGAGGCTATGTTTGCCTTTGTGCCTGCTGTCCTTTCTGTATCTGAAAAAAGCAAGAGGCAGTGCAGTGTTTTCCTTTGGCCATTCAGCATTGAATGTACCAATAATAGCACAGTCACATAGTCAGAGTTTAGAGGAAGGCACTGTGTCCTCTTCTCACAGGGCTAGGAATCAAGCTGCTACTCACATAATGAACAGAACCTAATGGTCCTCAGCACCTTTCTCTTGGCATAAAGCTTTGGTGCCCTTGGTACCTGTCTGTGGTATAGGAATGTAAATGCTAAAGGCAGGTCAGAATTCATATGCAAAAGCTTCCTCTAGTTTAAGAGGAAAGGTCAGAACAAGTTTCTTCAACCTTCAAGGGAGTGCTGGGGTGAAGGAAAATCAGGTTTACTTTTGTTCATTCCTATTGCAGCTCTAGCCTGTGGTAAGTGGGTCTAGCTGGAATCCAGCCCTGCAGAGTTAGGATACCTTTCTTCCCCCAAATCAAGGAGAGGTTGAAGAAAAGCTTTTGGAGGCCAGGGTGAGATGCCTTCAGACTTCACAGGTTCATGATGTGATGTAATGGATTGCATTGCAGGGCATGCCTTGGGAAGCCCCATTGCTCTTGAATTTTTCGATGAACAAACCCCCAAACCTCACACATGGCCACAAAACTCACATTTTCCTGTCTCACGGACACCCATCCTGTTTGTAGTGCATGCCTGAGCACAGAACACATTGCCCAGACCAATAAAGAAAAAGAAGTTGTATTGGAGGATGGTAGGGACAATTTCTCTACTAAAACTTGACTGGCATACATGCTGCAGATCTCCAGGCAAATTCTTGGCTAAGGGATTGCCAGGTTTAGCAAATGTATGGAACAAAGTCTGTATGCAGGTGTGAGTGAGCATGAGACCTCAGAAGCCAAATGATGGAAGTTCATCCAGTAAGAGGCTTTTGCCACCATGTTTCTTGAGTGGATTTTCACCTGCCACAGATTTTTTTAATTTCTCTGACCACTCTAAGGTTTTCATCCCTATTTTCTATGTATCTCCCATCTGTTCCCACTGTGTGCTGTTTTCTTGAGCACTTTTTAAAGCCTGGTCCAAATCAAACACCCCTCAAGTTCATGTTGAACTTCTGAACCTACCCTGTTCAAGTGAGTGCTAAATCAGGCAGGACAAGTCAAGCCAGATCTAATTCTGATGATAGCAATTGTGCTTTTGGAAAATAATTGACAAACATTCTGCATTTAGACAAAGCTTGTCTATGGGAGAGAGAACGCTTGTATTCTGAAACCGTGGTCTGCAGAGTGCCAGTGTTCAAGTAGGACATTTTAATAACATCCTTCATGGACAAGTGTTTTGCTTGGAACCCTTTTTTCCTCCCTCCACTCAGACAATTGTTAGCAAAGGGACTCACAGGGAACAAAATGGAATTACATCTATTCAGAAAATTAGAACAGCCTGCATTTCTTTCTTTCTGTGCTGAATTCATTACTAGAGGGGCTATAATCTGCATTTTTTTGCCTGAAGCACACTGCCACTCTTACCTCTTCACAGCAATGCTGCTATTCTCACAGATAAACAGGTCTTCCCTGAATGGATTATAGCTCTCAGCCAAAGGCAGGATGATGACAAGGGAAAAACAAACAAATGCATTCTGAGGGCGTGATCCAACTGTTCGGTAAGAAACTAGAGACACTCACAGATTTCAGCAATGTTTCTATCCAGCACTTAACAGCCCCTTTGCTGATAGCTAATTGCACAGGGCCCAGGAAATTTGTGTTGGAAGAACTTAGCGTGAAGTACATCATGTCTTTCCATCATCTGACAGGTAGCTCAGGGGGATCGAGCCCATGGTTCCCCCCCACAGCTGCACTACCAACTGCATTCAGTTGAACTTGGACACGTTTGCTTTCCATGTGACATGATTCCTTCTGCTGCCTCAGGTTTGCAAGCTTGTTTGAAGCTGTGAGTTCCTGGGTGGACAAACTGATGGAAGGCAGGATCCAAATTGCCAAAGGCAGTTCGTGAAGGGAGCAGGGTAGTGAGAGGTGATGCTACATGAGTCAAGATTGACTTCAATGTTCACACATTGAAGAAAATGAGAGTGAGTGAAATAAAGAAATGAGGGACAATTGAAAGAAAAATAAGTCAGAAATATGTATGTTAAGATAGTGAAGTACTGGGGAGGGGACAAGAAATCTGAACTGAATGATCAGGAAATCTTGTTGGTTTTGAGGTGGAAATAGTCCTCTGAGTTGAGGTTGTTCCCCTAGCCCTGGTGGACAGCCTGCCTGCCTTCTGCTCCCACACCAGTGGACCTGTGTCACTCCTGTTCCTTCGATACATCCTTCCATCCCGACTGTTTAACCAGCCAGGTTCTTTTTATTTCTCCCACTCAATTCTTGTGTGCTGCTGCAGCTAGGGACCAGTAGTAATAGGCTCACTGTTGCTTTGAATTAGGAGGACTTTTATCAGCCCACTGTTCCTGTAATTTACCCTGGTTTAGAGTGATAATGAGGATTTGGGTATGTAAAGAAACCCTAAAGTACACATGGAAATCAACACAAGGGAGTGCTACTCTGAGCCTTGGGCATTAGTGGCTATGAATGGGTGAGTGAGTGCTTAGCACAGGAAACCAAAACAGGGGAGACAAAAGCCACACATAATCTTCCTAGGCTGGGAAATGCTGTTTATCTTATTTGTTTAAATGACTGAAGAACAGAAAGCTTTTCTTTGCTTTTGTTGCTTTGTAGCCGTGTTACAGTTTAGCCTTAGCTGTGCACAGTTGCTCGCATGACTTTGGCAAGGAAGCCTTCCTGGGCTGGTCGAGAGTGGGACTGGGAGGTGGTCTGGAGAGTCCAGGAACGATGGGCATGAGGCCATCGCCTCACCACAGAAACCAAAAGAATCGAAGGACTCCTTTCAGTCTTATTATGTCCGTAGAACCACAAATAAAAAACAAGCGGAGGAAAAGTTCTTAAGATTAATGTTCTTTTTGGGTAAAAAATGTGAAATGCTTCCTTGCCAGGGATGGTTTCTAGCAACAAACATAAACTGTGGTCACAAATACTCCTGCCATTGTGAGTGGACAGTGGCATAACTGCACGTGCAAGTGGGGTGGAATCGTGCGGGTTTGCTACCAGATTCCATAATAGTGCAAACCGTTTGTAGCATCCTTGGCACTCAATTAGTGCTCCCACCTATAATTTCAGAACCCTTATTCTAAAGTGGGGGGGGAGGGGAATACATCAAGCCTGTTATTTCTGCTGGCAACACTGGTACTAAAAATAACTATGTGGATGACATTGTGGAAGCTGTTTTTAAGTTTGTCAATAGATAAATTTTGACTGGACAGCAGGAAATATTTCTAAGGGTGAAATGTGTTGTGCCATGGATTATTATTCCTGGAGAAGAAGTTAAAGCCTCATTGCCCATGAGCTTATAAAGAAAGAATTTAGGAACGAAGAGGAGGGAACAATCTTGCATCATACCCTGAGGGATTTGGGGGTCCCTGAGAGGTCCCCCCCCAGTGAAGAACAACAGAAGTCTCACTTCCATCAGCCAGATGAGCTAGCCTTGTGGCTGGTCTGGTTCCTGGGGTTGGCAAGAGTGGACTGGAGCTTCAGTGCCCAGGTTCCCCCTGCACAGGGCCAAATCCTGGCCACTTTCAGGTGTGCATGGTCTGCCTGCTGCCACACATTTCCTGGTGGGAGCTGCTGTGGCCACAACACTCGCAGGCCAACAGCTTGATTGGGCTGCAGTGGTGTTGCACAACCTGCTGCAGAGACTGACCAGATAACTCATCCTGCCCATGAGAGATGCTTCTGGCTGGCCTGGAGGTGTCTGGACAAAGAGGTCTGCTCTCCACCCCTCAAAAGGGACAGCACCTCTGTGCTGGGGTCCTGTGTGTCTCAGGCTCCAGGGTGTGAGGTGTGGGATAGGAGCACAGCCTGCATCTTTGAGACTTCCCTCACACTGTGGTTTGGTCCCAGGACGGCATGTTGGAGCAGTTTCAGCATATGCCATCTTGTAGAAGTTCCCAAAAGACCAGGACACCAAGGGAAGGGAGAAGCTGTGCCCCATCCATACCTGGTCCTGGAGATGCTCATAGAATGGTTTTCCCAGGGGGCCTCTGGTTCATCAGTCTCATTCCAATCTCATTCCAATTCCCTTGCCTCTTTCTCAGGCTCTTTTGGGCATTAGTTGGGATAAATGTGACTTCCAGTTGTCCAGTTCCCAAGCAGAGAAAGTTGTGACAATCCTTCCCAAGTGGGGATGGACTTGTCCTTCCCGCCTGCCTTCCCCAGCCCTGCCTGTGCCCTGCCAGGGCAGCGAGCAGCGTTCAGTGTGAGTTATTCCATTTAACGTTATCAATTGATTGGTTAATGAGCCACTTGTTTGCCATAGGTTACTCAGCACTATTGCCTCTGCTTATAGATTAGGTGCTGCTTTTTATCATGTATTTCCCCATATCCTGTAGGTTGTAAATCTGTTTTATAGATATTAGTAAGGTACGATCATCTTGCTTAAAGGGGACACTGGCAGGGCTATTAGATGCTAATAAGCACTCCCTTACCCATGTTTCCCAAGTTCAGATCACTGTTGTATTTCTTTTCTTCCCACCCACATCCCCCAAAGGGCACAAGTGTTCCCAGCTTGCCTCCTAGACCTCACAGGAGCAAAGTGGGAGCTGTTTATGTTCATGGAACTGCAAGTGAAGGGAGGGAAGCCCAGCCAGAGAAGAAATGGAAGGTCTGCACTGTTTGGAAAACTCAAAAGCTTTGAGAAACTAATGAGTTGTCCAAGTTTTTGTAGATGCTTTCTGGAAAAACAGAAGCCTAGCCCATCAAAATGGTGCATCATCCAAATGCCAGCAGTGCACCCACTACGTGGGTGGGAAGAGAGAGTCAAAGAAGTCTACACTCATTAGACCTCAGTCTCTATGAATCTAATCACACCTCTCCAGAAGGCAGTAATCATTTACACCAGGGAGAGTAAAATAATACTAGAAATAAGCTTAAACTCTGACTATCAGATGTGGAGTACATTTATTATTATGTAGATTTACTGTATCTAGCTGGATACTTTATGAGGTGGTTCAGACAGTCGCTTTGAACTGCCATGCATCTTTTCAGGTACTCTTGGGAAAGACTTACAGGCAAATTTGCAAATTAAATCAATAAGGAATTTCTCAGTTGAAGACGAGGACATGGGGGATGACAAAGACTGATGAAAGCAGTAGGAGGAATACACTCATTTTCTGAGATGTTTGCAACAGCGGTCGCTTCCCAGCGTAATGGGCAGACACATTTACACATCCATTTAAATGCAGCATTACTGTCAGTTATTGTGTCTACCTGGAAACCCAGTGGTGGCTGAACCAGAACAAGTCCACACCCCTGGGACAGCTGCTTGCACCATGGCACTTGCTGCTTCCACAGGGTCTGGTGGCCACCAGGCAGTGCAGCCATAGGAGGGGGAAGAGGAGCCAGGCATGCTCCTGGATGGCTTTCCCCAGGGTCTTGCTTCCCAGCAGTCTCTCCATTGTTTCTTGGTAGTGCAGTGCTCCTGGGGCTCCCATTAACAGAGAATGGGCATGGGAAGGAGAACTTAAGTGCCAGCCTGGCTCTAAGCCAGGCTTTAGATGGAAGAGTGTGTCTGGCCAGGGTAACCCAGATACTTGATTCTTGATCACTCCTTTCTCTGTTGGCAGGAGCTGCTGTGCCAAAAGCTGACATGAAAGTGCAGGGACACATGCCTCATCCAGCAAGTGCCTGAGAGGTGTGCCTGAGGGACAAGGACACCCTACAGATCCCATCGGGGTGGCTGAGTCACCCAGGGATGCAGGGGACCTCCTTTGGTTTCTGCCAGTGGCCAGCCCTTGGACTGCTGATTGTATAGGAACTCTCCCCGTGAGAGTCCTGTCCTTCTCTCTGGCTGCCACCGGGAGGTCATAGGACAGCTCTTGGATCTGGTTACAACACACCAGCTCACTCTGCAGAGTAAGGACAAATAATCATTTGTGGTCTTTTGGCAGTAGGTGCATTCACTGTGGCATATTTTTGTATTCTTCCACTACTGGCAGCACCCTACCTCCCAGTTCCACCCAGTGCCCCAGCAGCTTCAAAGGGATGCACTGACTGGCTGTCCCAGCTCAGAGAGACAGGAGCATGAAGAGACACACAGAGGGACCCTAGAAAAGGTGTCCCCTGTGCCAGGGAATGTCATCAGACACTGAGGACACTCAAGGTCTTCAAATCCATTTTCAAATTGTATTGTGTTGAAATAACTTGACTGAAAAGCTTGGGAAAACACTGAAAAAAATTGTTCCTTCACCTTTCTCAGGGCAATTTTAGGTAGGAGATTCAGAGCTGAGGCATGGCCTTCCCTCTTTGCCGTAGGTAAGGTGCCTCTCTGGATGCAGGTGCTGAGTTAAACCAGTCAAGGTCTTGTCCCACAGCAGTATTTTCTAAACATCAGCCGCATTTGAGAATCCCTGAGGGGTTTTTTGAATCCTTGTGGCAGGTGTCAGGGAAAAGCTGTAAAAGCTGTGCATTTGTCTTCCTTTCAGATAACCTGTTCTCTGAGTACAGGTGTAGAAGATATGATTTAAATATATCCAAATGCATGTAATTAATCATAAGTGCAACATACCTCCTTCCTGCTGTGAAGCCTTATTAGCAGTGTAGGCAGAGTCCTAAAATACCATATCTACCATGTTTCAGATCGAAGTCTTCAGCTTGGAAAGCCTCAGCACAGCGAGCAGAGCTGAGCAGCCAGGCTGGGAGAGCTCAGACATATCACCTGGCATTACCACGCACAGGGGCACAAAACAAGCTCTCACCAGCTCTGTTTGGGAAGGTGCCTACCCCTGCTGTATCAGAGCCATGCTTCAGCTGTAGGCAGTGACTTCCTTGGGGCTCCAGTAAGTACAGACAGCAGAAACTTTGCAGCCCCACTGCAAGAAACAGCACAATTAGATGGGCAAGTTTGATTTTATGCAGCCTACGGCAGCAAACGTGACAGAAGCCAAACACTGCTGTTCCTCCACCTAGAACATCTACAGCAGACATCCCCATTTAGGTTGCAAAATTTTCCTTTGATAGAGGATCCATTGCAGCGTTCAGGGATTTTTCCCAGCAGTCAGATACTCTCGGACTGTGATCTGTGGGGAGTGTTGCTTGATTATATCCTCTAACGGAAAGGCAGGACATTGCAGAACTGGAAACACCATGACTCAAAGATCTCTGAGTTGAGATTAGTGGAGGCTAATGTCAGCTTGGCAGCACACGCAGGGGCAGTGGCAAACACACTGCTCAGAGATGGAGCCCCTGAGCTGTAATCATGCCAGGGAAGATGGACAGAATACGAGGAATGGCATAATCACTCTTTCCAGAATTGATTCCTTCTCAGCTTAACATGTCGAAACATCAAAAGTACTGAAAAACCCCCATCTGCCACCAGACCTAATCAAACACATCAATTATTGCTTCAGAAAGACAGTTGCTGCTGGATTTGATATCCCAAAAAAGCAAAGCTGCTTTAAAGCATCTTTTTATTTTAGCTGAGTGTTTTCATGACAGCACACAATTCCTAATGAGCACTAATACAGCTAGGACACACAGAAAAATATGTCAACTGTGCAAGGATCAGTTCTAGACACAGGAGAGGAACTCCAAATCTCAATGGATTTCTGTAGGGTCGAGGGCTTTGGAACACAGGTTTGTTTCATGGGGGCAAGGAACTGGGTACATTCTACCAAAGCCTTGCTTTGATACACTGAGAGTTGTGCACTGACCTGTAATGTCTGGGTAAAATATACAGGGTTGCTCTGTTCTTATTGTGGGATTTGGGAGTGAGACTGGATTGTGAGGATGAAATACATGGGGCGATCAAGAGGCCATGCATATCTCATGTCTCTCCTATTGTCCACAGAATATTTGGTTATGGAGAGTAACATCTGAAAAGGTTTTGAAAGGCAAAGTCACCTTCCAGCTATCAAAACACTTCAGATGAGGCAGATGGGAAACCAAAAATATTATTTAGGTTTGGGCAGTAAAACTGACATTGAACCCATTTGCCTCATTTTTCAGGCTTTGATGATAGTTAATGACAGCTTACAGAAGTTGTAAGTGATCTAAAAAAGCCATAAAAAGCTGCTTTGTGTCCTTGTTCAGGGGATGAATTTAACAAAACCATTATGGGGCTTTAAAACACTGTTTTGACTTTCTAGAACCAGCTGTGGGATGATCCAGCTGCAGTTGGATCCCCCTTGCATCTAAGAGAACATTTAAGAGGATTAATCCCAATAATTTTAATTCAACAAAATGACCTTATGTAACATTACTGAGGAATTAATGAGAATTCTCTCATGTGGGTCATCACCAGCCCGGTGGATTTTTTTTTCCCTGGGGGATCTTATTGGTCTCAGGCAGAGCATGGACAAAGTAGATTGACTGTGTAACTCATTGCATGGGATGAGAAGATAAGTCACTTGGAGCAGGAACCCTTTTTCCTTTGCTGAATTATTATTTGGGAATGCAAAAAATGGATGCAGCTGTCAGCTTCCACTGGTGCTATTTGAAACCCTTTTGGCTCCAAGGCTTTTTCCACAGAAAAATGCAATCTCATCTAATGCAAATGCTGCTGCAGGAGTCTGTGTAGTCCAGCTGGTTTTTTTTAATCAAAAAAAATCCTGATCTAATTGTTTTTGACTGTGTTTCTTTGCTGTTCTCACTGAGCCAAGCAGGATGCATATTAAAGCTAATTAGGTGCATGTAGGGTATTCAATATTTGATCTTAATATTAAGGCCCCAGGAGAGGGCACATTATCAAAGTTAACCAACTGCAAATTTTAGTTAAACCAAACTGTGCCAGTAGCCTGACATTGCATAAAATCTAAGTCTGCACCACTCCCAGCTTTGTGTGGGACATGTGCCTCTGCCTTTGCCCCTGCTTGTGCCCTTTGTTTCTCATCTGGGCAGATTTGTCTCTTGGGAGCATAAGAATTGATTTGGGGCAGCAAGAAGAGGGTCTCTGTGTTACTTCTGTATCAGTAAGTGTGGTGGATTTTTCTTCCCGTGACTGCATCCCTATACTGCCATCCCTTATCTCTGTGCTGTAGGGGAAGGGTCTGAGGTTTGGGTTTGCGACTGAGTAGGCACTAAATCCGTGCAGTTCCACGCTGGGGGTCAGGTCCTGAGCCTGTGTGCATCAGAGGACCTCTGCCAGTCAGCCCACAGCCTGACCCTCACCAGCAGGCCCCGAGGGGTAAGGAGCTCATTTAACTGTCACTGTCACTTGGGAGCAGGATAGTGCTTCTGGTACCAGGACTCCTCCAGGGACCAGTGGCCAGTGATCTCTGCAGGAAAAAAACTATCATGAGGGTGACTCAGGTGGGTAAAATCACTGGTATGGTTGACTCTCTGCACAAGTAGGCTTGGTGTGGATAATGCTTATTGTCATGGGTAAGCCATGGGACAAGAGGAAGTGGTCTCAAGTTGAACTAGGAGAGGTTTAAATTGGATATTGGGAGGGATAGAAGAGATTGTCAAGCATTTGAAGAGTCTGCCCAGGGAAGTGGAGTCACCATCCCTGGACATATTTAAAAGACATATAGAGGTAGATGTGACACTTGGGAACCTGGTTTATTGGAGGACTTAGCAGTGCTGGGGTAACAGTTGGACTCAATGTTCTCAGAAATATTTTCCTACCTAAATGATTTTATGATTTTCCTGACCTTTAAGTGTTAAATTTCAAAGAATTGACTACATCCCTATTGAGTTGGGTGGAGTACTAGCACAGTAGCTGAGTTTGCCCTGACTGCTCAGCCTTGCCTTTTTTTTTTGAAATATCAGAACCAATGTCTTTCATTCATCAACAGTAATTAATTACTTTCAGGATGCAGTAGACTGTTTACACTCTTGAAATTGTTTTATACACACACTTAAAACCAAAGTATTTCATTCCACTGCTTCCTTTTGAAAATATAAATGCTGAAACAATTCTCACAGAGCAGAGATGGGAAGGGTCGTTGGTGCATCCCAAATGTGGGGTGCAAAAGCCAACCCAACACCCCAGTCTGATGGAGGATACATGGCAGGGACCTCAGCATGCAGTCCAGGAAATCATCTCTCCTCTCAGCTACAGCATTCAACCGAAGCAGGGATCACCCCTCAAGACAATCCAAAGCCAAAATTAGGCATTGATGTAGAACTCAATTAAAAAATAATAATAATTAAAAGAAGACTAAGAGCTGCTTCCAAAAAGCCACAGGGCTGCAGGGACACAGCACCATGTTGGGAGTGCACTTTAGTGCACTTGTTTCTGGTCTAGGTCTGTATTAGACTGGAAATGAAGAGCATTCTGCATATATTTTATACAACTGAAAACAAGCTGAAATCAAAGGTTTTGGGGAAGATGCAGTATCTGGCCCTTACATGTCTGGAAGTTAATCATTATTAGCTCAATAGCTGCTCCTCTACAGCCAAAATAAGATGGTGGCAATGTCTATTTTGAGCAGACACAAGAGAGTTTCTTATAACATCATTTCCAAGTTTTTTGGTCAGCAGTTAAGGCGCGGAAGTACATGTCTGGCTTTAAAGAGATGCTGTGGAGGCATCAGAGTGACTTACAGGCATTAGGCACAAATTTAACTGCCTTAGAGGAGCAAGAATGCTTCTGCCTTGCCCAGGTCCATGAAACTTCTGCAACTGATTAGAGTAAGCTCAGCCATTTTTAGGGCTGTAGATTTTGGCAGCATTTCAATTGCCTGATGGATTTGCTTATTTTTTAATGTGAACCATCTGGTTAGTTAGAATAATATCTTTGCATGCAAGAAATATTTCAGTGGTAAGAATTCCGTTTTGAGTGACCCAAAGGTATTTCCTCCAGAAAGGAGATTTTCCTCAGCTGGGAGTCTATCACAGGGCTCCATCAGTATTTCTTGGACCAGTGTTAAAAGTCCAGGTTGAAAAAATTATGCTTTTTAAAATGAGCTCCATTTGCAGTTTTTAGATGACCCTGACTAAGGAAGTTGTTTTTCTTCTCAAAAAAATGGGCATGTAGGCAAACAGTCATCTTAATCTCCATCTCTGAGAATTTCTTGTGGGAATAGGATGTACAACATGGCATTCAAGTGCAGCCAGGGGGAAAAAGAATGAGAGTTTAGAGAGATTTGCACCCTGTCACGGAGGTCTGAACTGTGCCTTTGCAGTCTTTGAAACACAAGGTCATGGGCATCTGCGTTGATTTAGTTTAACATAATCCAGGACGTTTTAATCGCATTTCAGGCTATTAAATGAGTGAGAAGAGAATCACTGGAATTTAGCTTCATAACTCCCCTGTAAACAAAGTTTTAAACCTCATATCACGATAAAAATAAATTTAAAGTAGCTGATTACCTCTAGCAGAAGATTTTCCATCAGAATCTGATCATCTGCCTCCCCACACATTAAAGTCAGGTTTTTGCATTATTTTTTCCCCATTTTCAAAGCTTGCACAGTTTTCTTCAGAACTAGACTTTTTGTCTTGACTCAGGCTCTGGCCAGCCCCACCAGAATAACCTGTCTGGAAACAGAAAAGATTATTTTGGAAAGAAAAAGAGGGGGGAAAGGGAGGAAAAAAAATGAGAAAGGTTTGCCGAGCAAATGCTCCGTTATCCCTTTCATGCCGCCTCCCTTCTGCCTCAGCCCAAGTCATCTCTTCCCTTTTAAGCAGCACTTTACAGCCATCAGCAGCATCTCACACACTTTGCATTGTCTGGGAGGTTTTCCCTGCCCGCGGACTTTGAGCACTCGGGAGAACTGAGCTTTCCTAACACGGGAGCACAAAGCCACCCAGGCTGAAGGGGAGCTGCAGGTGCCACACTGGGGGGGTGCCACTGCCAGCCCAAAACAGCTCGGTGTCCTAGAGCTGAAACTCATCACCAAGGCACAAGGCTCTGTAGGAAAGCTGTTCAATGACCTCTAAGTAGTTTAATTTGTCCAGTTGAAGGTGAGGAGCTGGACTGCTCTTACAGGAACCGAACCGTTCATTTGTAAGGTATTTGCTTGCAATACACTCGAGTGTAATAATGTCCTGGTGATTTCTTGCCTGGTTTTATTCAAGCACATCACTGTAATTGTAGGGATGTGCACTGATATGGGAAAACTTCATTCGGCTGGAAACATCTTGCTGATTGAAAGTAAATCACCTTAGGTAAAACAGAAACAGTATGGGATTTATTTTCTCTGGTAGGCAATTGAAAGTCTCTGTGTATGTCTTTCACAGTGATGCAGACAGTTTGAAGCCAAACGAAGTTCCCTGAGTTTTGCAGGAAATATTTCTGAGGCATTGACTCAAGGTTTGGAGTGCTGACAAAGGGCAGGAGATGAGGCAGGGCTGTATCAGTCAGGACACAAGAATCTGCATGTGAAGCTGTGAAAGGGATGGAGGATGCCAAGCACTGGAAGCAAGAGGGGGAGCAGGGGTGTCCACATGCTCCACTGCTGAGCGTGCCATCTCCCTCCTTCTGGCACAAGAAGGACAAGTTTAGTAAGATTAAATGTCTTCAGATCAGCCATGTTTAAAGCATTTCTTAGTACATACTTACAGGCGCCATCTCAGAAATACAAACACTTCTTTTTGAGAGCTCTTGGAGGGCAGGTGAGGCACAAGAAGACAAGAAAAAATGTAAACATGGTTTCTATCTCTAAATATAGAGGGGGAAAAGAGGAGTAAGAATTATAGACCAGTCAACTTCTAGAAGCTTTCAAGAGAATTGAACTATCAATCAAACAATTTGCAAGCACCTAGGAGATGAAAAGGGAGATGAGTGACATCCAGCATGAGTTATACAAAAATGAGGCATGCTAAACTAATCTCATTTGATTTCTCAGCAGAAGTAGGAGTGGAATAGGTGGTTCCATATCTAGATTTTGGGAAGGATTTGACATGGTCCCACTGGATTTTTGTAAAGTGACCTGGAAAAATAGTCCAGATAAAAGTACTTCAGGTCTTACTCAAAAATGGATGAGTAGCACAACTCATTCCCAAAGAATACAATTATCAGTGGCTCATGGTCAGAGGAGAAGACTCCATCAGCCAGGACTCCACTGGAGTCAATTTCCTTCAAAGTTTTTAGCAATGAAAAATGGATGAAAATACATCATTACCCCTGGCAGTGATGAGGAGCTGGGAGAGGTTCTTCAGCATATCAGAGGATAAGCTTTACAGCTTCTAATGATCTTGGCAGGGAAGAGAAGTGAGGACTGGACCTACTCTGGGACACTGTGCTTCAAAGAGGAGGAGGTCCTGCTTGGAGAAGGTATAGGGAAGTTTCAGTGTATTTACTAAACCTGGCTCAGGTTGGAAGGGCTGGAAGGAAAGCACCGGCTGGAACTGGTGTATGGGGATGATGATGATTGTAGCTTCTGCTCCAGGAAGTTTTCAGGATAGATGGACAAGTACTCCCCTCAGGAGTGACCTGGGCAAACTGGCTCGTTGGTGGGATCAGCCCCCAGCTGAGATCCAGCCCTGCCACACTGGAGCTGTCATGGGCTTTGTTCAAAGCCGCTGTTTCACAACCGCTGGGGCAGTGCGTGTCAAAGGGACAGGCGGCAAAATTATCTTTGGTTTTGCCTTTTTAATGCATTCGTTTTGTAGTGAAAGGCTGAAGGCATGTAAGTGCTTTGTTGAACGGAAGCCAAAGCAAGCTGCTACGCAGAATGCACCCCCTGTTTCCAAGTATTTCATTTATTTTGTAATTAAGCAATAATCGCTGAGGCACTGGGCACTTCTTCAGGATTAATGACTTGCTGGGGGATGGCAGAAGATCTGATCTGTGGTAGAACCATTTTCCCTAGCAAATACCTGTCTGTTACTGCCATTCTGAAATGAGTACAACAACATAACATGGCAACATATGGGGTTTGTTGTTAGCAGCTGAGGGATGAGGAGCAGGCATTAATGGGTACCTTAGGCAATCAGGTTGCTCTCACCATTCCATTCAGAGCACACTGTTTCATTAGTCACTTGGTGAATGAAATGGCTTTTTAATTGCTCAGAATCACTTTTTAAAATTACAGCATTCTCTCCCCCTTCCACAGCCTCTAGGGATCTTCTTAAATCCCTTTTCTTCCTTTGCCCTGGAGAGAACCAGTTCTAGTGTGGCAAAAACTGCCTGAAGCAGTTTCGTTTGTAATACAGACACAAAGAAAAATATAAGCTATTTAGAAAACAGAGGATTCACATTTTTTGTGCTGAAAACCCTCTGTTCCCATGATTTGCAGGTTGCTTAAGGAGTAGCCCACCCTGCCTAAACCTTTAAAGACTTTATAGTCTTGACACGCTGCTTACTTCTGTTAGTTCCTACACCCGTGCATTTTCTCTGGTCACAGCTTGTTACAGCATCCAAACCCCACTGCTCCTTGTGTCCTGTGGCACAGGAGTTGGCTCAAGCCATGTCCCACAGCAGTATACCTCCCAGTAGGGGTGTTTGAGCTTTAAATGTACTCTAGGCCATAAAGCACAATAGTAGGCAAGAAGAAAGGTGTATCCTAAACAGGTGAGTGGCAGCATGAACACTTCCAAAGGACTATGGAAAAAGCTGCTGCAGAATTTGAGCCATCAGATTGCCAAGACAAGCAAACGGAGAAACATTTGCAAAAAGCATATAGGACAATAAACCAGTTCACTGTGTCCTAGCACGCTTTGGAACAGGAGTCAGTGGGGATTTTCTTGCTCAAATATTAGGTAATGTGCTAACTGCATGATTGATTCATCTGTAGGTACTTCCTACAGCAAAACTTCAATACTGGTATCTGCAGTGCTGCTTTCAGTCGCTGTGGCTGCATTCCCAGAGAGACTTCACACAGGAACAATCGGGGTGTTTTTCTGCCCCCTTTAAAAGAAACACTTTTATGTCTGTGCTTTGAACGATGGCAGCGTGTTGCCCAGCTGCAGTATGTTCACTGAGGGATCCCAGAGCCGCTCTCCATCGCTTAATTCTGCCCCTTCAGCACAAGGAGCCCTGTTACTCGATTGGGAGCTTACTGGCTGGGAGTACTTAGGAATGAAAATGTCAGGCACAAGGCCAGAGACAGTTTCAACTCCAAAGAAGACCAAAGCAAACCACTTTCTTCATACAAATGTTCAGCCAGCCCTCTTTTTGCCTTCTCAGTTCCTGAGTTGATGCCTGTCACTGAAAAGGCAGAAACAAAGCCAGCCCAAGGTGTGGGCTCACTTCCATCTCCTCCAGCATGGTCAGCGGCTGGACCAAACAAATTTCAGCAGCATCCTCTGGAGGCCATTGCACTGCCCCCTGTGCCTGTTCTCACCACTTTCTTTTCCCCCTGTTATGTTTCCTTCTCTTAGTCACCCAAACCCAGCATTTAGTCTTGCTTGCCCAAAATCCAGCTCTGAGCCAACCAGCCAGAAAGAATTAATTATTCCTGGTGATGCTTTCACTAACCTGCCTGCCTCCCATGGGCCCCCTGCTCTGCCGAGCTTCTTGCTGTTGTGCTCATAGCTGGGAGGAACCAGTGCTGTACAGTCTCTCTTGAATTCAAACAGGACTGATGCAGATCCTTGTGCTTTGTGCCAGCCATAACTCTTCAGGTTTGACTGCAACTTTTGGCAAAGAACACATTTCCCAGAGGTTCAGCAACTTGTCCGAGCACCAGTAAATGATCCATGAGATCCAATGTTGACACATGCTGCCCCTCCTCCTTCCCCATTACTCAAATGCTACTGTTCCAAACCTTGGCAAAATAAAAGCTAGAGATTACAAGGTCTGCAGTTGCCCATAACTCCATCAAAATCAAAACTAGCTTTGTGACAAATTGGCAAATCTGGATTTAATAAGTCAGAAAGGTTTTCATCTACCCCTGTTCACCTCAGCCTAGGTGAGGTGAACCAGCAGACCCTTGTGCCGTTTCCAGTACACCAGCACCATTTCTCTTTCCTGGAGAGTACATGAGCAGGGAGCTCTGCACAGTTCCTCAGATCAGTAACTTTAAAGTTTCCTGGTCACCAAGGAATTTGAATTATTGTCTCTCTGAGCCTGTCTATGCTTTTAGTTGTATTTTTTCAGGACTGAAAATTTTTTCAGGATTGAGCAGCTCCTCCCAGAAACTCAGTGTTCAGTGTTGAGTGATTAAAGACTGTGGTGGGGACAGCAGAGAGTCAGTCATTTGTGTTAGAAAACCTTTCTGTGAATTTCACATCAGGGGAAGCAGATCTCTGTCTTGGTCAGCATGTTTCTACCAGCCTTGTTCTTCGTGTAGTCATCTGTTAATAACACAGGGCTGGCATCCAGCCCCATTCTCCATCCCAGCACTGTATCTATTGCAAGCTCACAGTGATCCCTGTTAGTGCTCCCTCTCCCCCAGGGGATGCCAGCACTGGTCAGGACCTTGAAATGTGTGTATCTGGTTTAGAAAAAAAGGAATCAAGAATCCTTTTACAGAGAAGGTGCTAGGTGTTATCAGGGACCAGATCTGTTACTGAAGGACTCGTTTTTGTCCAGTGACATCTGAGGATGGGCAAAGAAGGATTTCATTTTAACTAAGGAGATCAACCTCTTTTCTGACATTTAAGACAGGATCATAACTTATGTCTTCACTGGGAAGAATTATTGTCAAACACAATTAACTCTGCAAATCCTAGCTGTTTTCTAGACATCCAGGCTTAGTTCTTGAGTTATTTAGAGATGAACAAACTACAGGGGTCAGTCTTCTGAGTCTACTGCAAGAACTCAGTCCATCAAACAGTTCCTTTGCGGAGTTTAAGAGACCAATGCAGAGAGCACTCAGTGTGCAGAGCTGATAGGACTGTGGGTCACATTCCCATCTTGCTTTGGGAAGAGATAACATAACATGCCTTAAAAATCACACCACTGTTTCTAAAGGAGAGGAAAGGAGTGGGGAGGAGGTGTGGAGGGTTGTAAATACTTTCAGTGCTACATAACTAAGTCACTTTCCCTGTCCATGCCCGTGTTCCCATGTGCACAGGGGTACTTCAACTCTGGTTCCTTTCATAAGCCACCCCAGGAGTTAATATTAAAAGGGCTAGACAAGAACTAGGATTTTCTGTCACTTGTTTCAGTGGTTAAGATCTGATCTGATGGTCATTGTAAAAATTGAAAATATTTCCATAGACCTTGACTGGGAAGGTAATGTAGGACCTGGAAACCTCTCCCCTGTGACTGGTGAGCATGGGAACATGAGGTGCTGCAGGTTTGATGCTCCAGGCTCCTCCAGCATTTGCAAAAAACATCCTTGAGAGAGAGCAAAAGGAATGCTAATTCCAGCACTGGGCTCAGACACACTACTGGTGAACAACCAGAAAGGTTTAAAAAGAAATGCTGACTAAATTAAGTGAATCAAGCTAGCAGATGTGCTCTTCAGAGGAGCACAGCTGTCTTTTAAATGTGTCCCCCAGTGAAATTACACTCTCAAGAGTTTTTTATCCTTTGCATTTCCTTCAGGATCATACATGAGGATGGCTTCTCTGGAGAAGACGTGAAGCAGTACAAGCCAGTGGTCTACAGCAACACTATACAATCACTGGCAGCTATTGTCCGTGCCATGGATACCTTGGGCATCGAATATGGCGATAAGGAACGACGGGTAAGTTAAAATCACCACTGCTTGGGTACCGACAGCTGAGCACCTCCAGAGCACGAACAGGAGACAGTTGTACCTTGAGGGAAGGCATCTCAATACCTTGGAGGGAAGAGGAGGGAAGGGGAATGATTTACATCACCATTGTATGCCTATTGCACATGCAGTTTGTGCAACAGATGCACAACTGCATTGACATGCCATTTGTGTAGCCCTGGGGTCCAATGTGTCACAACAGCCACAATCTCTCATGCCCTGTCACCAGCCAATCCAGGGCAAAAAAATAATCTGTTGTTTAGGGACAGCCTAGACAGAGATACTGACAGATCTGGGAAAACAGTGAGGACATGTATCCTGTCTCCTGTGCCTGTGTTGGACACAGAGGCTGCATGGAGAGATGAATTGGGAAGAAGTCTTGTTGCTCTTCAAAGCCCTTACACCAGCCTGATATTGTAGAAAAGCTTGTAGGATTAACTTGATTTGGGCTTGACTGTCTTTTACTCACACCCTGCTCCCCCCCTTTCCCATTTAAATGTACCCAAACAGCAATTTCCCTTGAAAACAAGGGAATGTATTACTTCAGTGAGGTTGGTATGGACAGGCTCTTAGGCAGCAGCATTGGCATGTGTCTTATCAGAACAGTTATGCGATGCCTGGCAGCCATCTTGTGCCACACACCTAGGCCAGCCTGTCCTTTTACAGTTGCTACTCTGTGGTTATTTTCACCAGCTCCCTATTTTTAAACAGTGGCTCCTCTGTGAGATGCCCCTGTCAGCCTCTGCCTTGCCTTTATGCATTTTTGGCTCAGACCAAGCCCACACAGAGAAACTCAGAGCTCTAGAGAGAAGTCAAGACCACCCTTTTTGCATGCTGCCATTCCAGAGAATATAAAACAGCTTGGTTTCATTGGAAATATAATAATTTTAGATTAAAGACCTAGTATAGGCAAAGTCCAATATGCCACTGAGTTTGTCATGACTATTTTTAGGTAACTATCCAATGACAGATGTATGACATACCCCAAACTCCTTATCTGAGGGTTGATAATAAAAGCATTCACTAGAAGGGATGCCAAAATCCTGCTATGGTGTCACTGTATGAAGAGGTACCTTATTTCTCCCAGTCTCAATGAGGTATTTTGGTTTCTTTGCATCTAGGGATTTTCCCATAGGAACTCTAAATCCTGGAGACGTTTCTATCCCAAATGTAGAGATGATACCATAATGGAGCTCTTGTGAGCTTGCCGAGAACTAATGCTGATGGCTTTCAAACTGAATACATTAATCTGTTGATTACTCGGTGACTCAGCTCTCAGCAAGGCAACGTATCTCGTCTCAGCTAAAAACCTATGCCCAGGAAAACAGAAACAAATCATTCTCCATGTCTGATAAATAGTCTGTGGCAGACAGCTTTAAAATGTAAAATTTCTTTTCTTTCTTTTTTTTTTTTTAATGCCTGAAGTCCTAATTCAAGGAGGGAAAACTCATCATGCTTTAGTGCCAGGCCTGGCACAGTACAGGGTGTGGAGGGGAAGAGCTGTTATCAGGACTGCCAGGAACAAGAAGTGGAGTATTGGCCTGCACAATATGTCATGTCCGTTCATATTCCTATGGAAAAGATGCCAAATGTCCCTAGGATCATATGATAACTCAGGCTGGAGAGGAGCTCAGAAGGTGTCTAGCCCCACCTCCTGCTCAAACAAGGTCAGCTCTGAGGTCAAACCAGGTTGCTCAGAGCTCTACCCAGTTTGGTCTGAAATCCTTCAAGGATGGAGATTGTGCAGCCTCTTTGGGCAACCTGCTCCACTGCTTTACTGTTCTCATCATGGAAAGGTTTCTCCTTACATCTAGTGTGAACCACTCTTGTTTCAATTTGTTTTATGGCAGTAGGGGCCCTGCGTTACACCTTGCAAAGTAAAAGCAAGTTAGATTAAGTTCTCCCCAACCTAGATTCCCCTAAGATATGTAGTCCTGGAGGAATTACTCCTGTCTTACAGTGGTGTCATGCTGACTGTGTCAGATAAGGCTGCCACAAACCACTATAAACCAAACCACTGTCTGGAAGGGCTGATTCAGAGTACTTGCTCCCTTGGTAGATGGCAGAAATATTTCTTCATTCAGCAGATGAGAAAGGGAAAGGAAACTGAGTCTCTCAGGCCATGGTCTTCCACTTGCTCCTTTCTCTTAGGCAACGTCCACAGAAAGCTGCTGGTATTAGCATGAAATAGTATTTATTTTAATCTTACAGAGAAGCACATGGCTTCTGCTACCCTGCTTCTGTTATTAATGCACAGCTGCTATAAAGAGAGGCCATTAAACAGGCGATTTGTTGAGTATTATGCTACGCGGTTCATCTCTTTTCAGGCAAAGCTTTTCTGTTTTAAAAGTCATTCCTCGGCCAAGAGTTTTCAATGCAAATCTTTTAGTGGGGGATTTTCCCCTACTCATCGCTTAAGCCCCCAGGAGAAGAGAGCTCAGGAAGGGGAGCTAGGGCTGTGGCTGCTCAAGCCTGATTCAGCAAGCAGGGAAGGAGGGGAGATGGCCCTGGGACAGGTTTTCTCCAGGGACTTCTTGGCTATTACCACTTGCCCCATCTCACTTCCTGAGAAATGCATCTGCCCCTGTATCCCTGCCAAATGGCAACCTGACCATGTTCAGAGTGAAAAAAAAACCCTCCTCTACTTAATATGTGAATGACATGATTTGTGCTGTTCTTACTGAGGGAAAATAACCAAATCCTCTCTTACTGTTCTCATTTTTCTCCTGTCCATAATTGTATCTCCAGTATTTAGTCTAATAGAAGGGGGGGAAGAGCCCAGACTAAACTCCTTAGCTTTTGGCAGTCCAAATGAGATCAATGTAGGAAATAGGAGCTAAAAAGACAAAATAAATCACAAAAAGCTCTAGGTCACACTGACCCTCTCTGCTGATAAGGACCTGTCCCCAGGTTAAGAACAAAACAGTCTGCATGTAGGATTTCCCTTTTATATGTGCTCCTTGTCCAGGGCAGTGGGTTTTCTTGCAGCTGTGCATGGCTCATGAAAGGTTCTTGGCCTGTGGGCAGCCCCCAGGTCCTCATCTTGTGTTCTTCAGCACAGGGAGGCAGGAGCACTTCCTGACAGCTCATGGCACGTTGTCACTGCACACAGCATGGAAGGTCAGCCTGAAACTCCAGAAAGGCTGTGCAAGTGCAGAGTCACAAATTCTTTACATGTTACAAAAGGGAGGGCAAAAAAGGAGCAGTGAGGAGATGGGAGCTGGCTGTGGGAGGAGCAGTGTCCATGGATGTTCCTCTTTTCCAGGGCCACCATTGCCCTGGGTCTGGATCCCCAACAGGCCAAGCCATTACACAGAGGAAGAGAGACAGAAGCTTAGTCTCACCTGGCTACTCAGGAGACCATCCTCCAGCTGGTCTGTGGGGCACTACTGACTCCTTACATTTATAATCAGATTAACAGGCAGGAAAGAGTCAGGCTGTAACATGTAGCCTCTGGATTAAATGGTCCTCTAAAGTGCAAATGTATTAATAAAACAAGCTCCTCACTGATTCCATTTCAGTGCACCCTGGCAGAGCAAATGGGAAATGGAGATTCAAAGCCAGGAATCTAGAAGTCAGTCCAAGTGCTTGGAACTGATCGAGCAGGAAGAGCAGGGGAGGGATGGATTTTTGTGTCTCAATTTGAAGAGCTGGTTTCAAAGTCCGGTGTCAGATATTCCAACCAGAAGAAGGATAAAGTCTCTTCCTCAGTGGGTCAGTGCTGACCCCCCAGAAGCTGCTTGGAAGTGCAGCACCTGCAATCCCACTTGAGAGAAATGCCAGAGCTGCAGCCAGGCAGGGAGGCCTGGAGGTGTCTGCAGATTGGAGTGGTCCCTGGCTGCAATGAGCCTGCCCAGGCAGGCACCCTGCCCTGTGCTGACTGGTATGAAAACAGCTGTGGAGCATGCTCATATTTTCATAAACCAGACACAAACAGGCTGAAATTGTTCAGGGAATCCAAATATCAGTTGTGTTGCTCAGATCCAAGTGTCTGAGGTGGCAGGTCACAGGTCCAGTGCTTGGGATCTGGAGGTGGCAGGCAGTGACCTTCACATTGATCTTTTTTCCCAGTGTGAGTCTGGACATGTCTCTGCTTCACCTATGAAAGGGAAAACTAAAAAGCTGCTAAGTGTTAAAATATTTTGATAGACTTTCTTTTATCTTTCAGACTTTGTAGCAAAATGTGTCTGTGGTGACTTTCTGCTGTGTACAGTGTGTAACCCCTGAACTGTGAGACAAAGATATGCTGGGACATTTTAAAATACTGGCTAGTAGCATTGAAAAAATGTCTGTAGTGTAATTGAACAGCCCACACAAGGCTGCTGGCAAAGAGGCCCATGTCAAATCTGCTTCTGAACAGTGAAGTGCCTGCAGACACCCGGTGCCTCCAACCCTGTATCCTCTGCACATGCTGAAAGGAGATTTTAGGAGCTGCCCTTTTCCTCTTGCTCCTGCTTGGCAGTGGCAGGAGTGGGGTTGCAGCTGCTGTCACCTGCAGCCTTCCAGGCACTGGAGGGGAGCAGTGTGGGGGAGGATCTCTCTTTTGTAAGACCTGCTCCTGTGTAACTGGCTTTTTTCACTTGTCAGCTCAAGATATTTGTGGATGCTACTTCATTTCAGTCAGGTATCTGTTTAGACCAGCTCGCTCCTACTGCATGTCACTAACTGAAGCTCTCAGAAATGCAAAAAGGCTGCTAATAACTTTGGGGAGGGCAGGCGAGGTTAATCAGGCACTGCTGTGCTGGTAGGAAGCCTCTATTAGCTGGCTGGATGATGTGGGGGATGGACACAGGATTCCTGGGTTTGCACTGCTTGGCTGAGGATGCAGCCAGCCCTTGCTGATCTGCTGTTGTGAGCCATGAGAACTTCACTATAGTGAAGCATAACTTAGAGTTGCTTCGTAGAAGAGCAGGATGGAGTGGGAGAAGAGGAAAAATGGAATAAAGGGGTGACATTAGACACTCCATTTTTGCATGGTGTCAGCATTTGTCTGGATGTCCAGCTGCAGCTGAAGTCTGTTTACAATAGCCACAGTATGCATATAATCATTCCCACTGTAATGGGTCTGCTGGTCCCAAACCCACTACAAATATTCAAGTAACAGTTCAGGATAAATGTTTCAGCCGGCCCTTCATAAAAGTCTGTCACTCTCTTCCATTAAGGTTGAAGTCATCTTTCTCACACACCTCCCTCTTGGTCCCTCCATGAGGTGCATTTCAGTTGCCATCATTCATGTTTCTGAGCAGTGGGGACAAATAAAAGGCAGGGCATTTCTTGAGAGGTGCGAAACATGAAACAGAGGAAAGCGCTTGTTATTGTCACAGCCTGCCTTGTTGCCAGGGAGATGGTTGGCTCATTCAAGAAACACTTGTGGTTGCTGGCCAAGATGGCCAATGTATTTGGAATCTTTGCTGCAAAATGAGGGTGTGAGAGAAAGAGGGAGACAGCAAAGAACAAGAGAAAGCCCAGAGTAAGCTCTGCCTGCATGGTCATGGTACATGACCCACATGCTCCACAGCATCACTCTGGAGTCTTTCTAACCAAAACTGCACCTTCCACATCCCACTAATATATTTTCCTCCTTTGGAAATCCCTTGAGCCCCTTAAAATACAAAATCTTTCTCTAGTAAATGATTGAAGGAAAGTGGCAGCAGAGCCTGAAGCCATTATGACAGCCCATTTTGCCGACTAAGACCCTGAAACAGTCTACTTCCATGCCTTTGCTCTGCCTCTTAGGGAGGGTCAAACTCTCTCATCACTAGGAGAGATCCCAGCCAAGTCAGCTGAGATCTGTGGCTGGACCCAGCAGACCTTGCTTTGCTGCAGCAGCAGCAGCACAGCCTGGCCCTGAGTCAAAACAGAGCTGAAGTTGCGACCATCAACTCAGTAACACACAGTGATCTTCATATAGCTGAAAAGATCCCCCAGAATAAGTGTCTGGATCACTGTAGTCATGCTGCTAATAAAGATAGCCATTAGAAGGGAGACAAAAGCAGCTGGTGTCATGGCCATAAACATATCATGGCTTGCTCTTGCAGACAGAATTTGGCCTACAAGAGCCATCCAGTTTAATAAGCAGGTTGTAGGGTCAAGTCTTCATATAGAGTTCTGCTTAGGCTATGTGGTACAGCAGTCTGTCCTTTCCAACCTGGGTAATTACAATAGAAAACTGGTAACTCATTTAGGGCTAAAATGTAATCTTAACTCTGGCACTGCGCAGATTACGGCTATTTACAGGGCTGCAGGAGTGATGACGAGCAACAGTCAGAACCCCAGGCTTTGCAAACGTGTAGCAGTGCTTGTCAGCAGGGAGACTTTGGGAGAGAGATTATATCAGCTCATAGGAGAAGGGGAGAGATGAGGATTCAGACAGAAATAGCCCAGAAAATGTAATAGTAGTAGAAACAGATGGGTGCTCCAGGCAAGTGACTGAACTGCATGGACAGCACTGCACCCAGAGGCAGTACCAGTAACCTTTCTATCAGCAGAAGACTGTCAATCACTTACAAGAGCTCTAAAAACCCAGACTTCTCCAATGTGCCCCATTTTAGTTAAGAATCTGAAAGAATGAGAAAAGACCACTGGAAATGGAGCCAAAAGGAGACAGGGGATTGTGGGCAGCAGTCGCATTGGAAACGCGTGTCGTGTGGAAGGCTGCTCACTGAAAGGTGCCACCTTGCTGAGCATTGATGTGCCAGCATGATGTTTTTCACACTGGTCCTGCTTCAGGATGATATCCATGGTGTTGGCACAGCAACATTTTAACCTTCACTCAAAAGTAAACACTGGGTCTGCATTTTGGGTTCTCGCAGACACTGTGGGTTGACGGTGAATGCCATCAGGGGATGGGGTGGAATGGAGGTTCACCTGATCTTCCAGTCCAACCGTGCAGTCAGAAACATGTTCCTAAGAAACACATTTCTAGAGAAAAAAAGTATTGTGAAGCACTTCAGCACCGTTTCTAAGTGAACCAGATGAGAATAAGTTGTGATCAAACCTTGAAATGTTGCTCAAACCTGTTTCTTCAGTGAGCACTTGGCATCAGACAGGCATTGTAGGTTGGTGATGCTTGATGTCCGTGCTGCCTTTCCAATTCTGAGATCAGCTTTTTAGCTAAAAGTCCTACAAAAGCACTGATCAGAACAGATGCCATTAATTAAAATAGCCTTTTAATTTTCTTTTGAAGAAAAACAGAAGAGATAAAGCAATGTCTCAGGGGATCATTGATAAGAGAGAGACCACAGTCACCTCACTCCAAGTCCAATCTCCAGATTCAGTCTAATCACATCTTTCACCACCTAAGAGGGATTTAAAGATGGTGCCTGCATCTTCCCAGAGAGACACAGTGAGAGGACAAGGCAGCAGTCACTGGTGCCAGGAAAGGGAATTCCAGTCGGAGATGGGCTTGGGCTCATAGCGCTTTCCCTCTTCTCTCCATGGTGTCAGGAGAGATCAGGGTGGTCTGCACTTGAAGGGCCACCCATACCTTTAGGAATTAGAAGAGTGGAAGGATAAGAGAGATCTGAGGATATCTCTGTATGGGAGGATCAGTGAAAATAGGAAATACCTAAAAGGTGATTTTTAAATTATGGGTATTGCCTTCCTCTTCAGCCAGCTGCCAGGGGAAGTGCTTCTCAGATGAGTTCTTCTGGTGTTGTCTGCTCCATGGCTGGTGGAAAACACAACCTTATCAGGTACAAATCCATCTTTAGAGGTGCTAGTTTTTTCATGGTGCTTCTGCTGTCAACTGCCATTTCAGGCCTGATGTCTGGGAAATTAACCACACTAGGACCTCTAAAGGATCCTCACCTCCCCTAAAACTGTCTCAACACCCCTATTCACCTGTGAAAATGCAGACCCCGTGCCATAGAGAGGTTAGACTTTCTGGGTCCTTGTGTTCAAGCTCTCTATTCACCGAGAGCGGGATGTATTTTTCCTCCACGAGCATCTATGTGTTTGATACTGATTTTTTGGATGATGCAGGGAATATTTTTAGTTTGAAAAGAAGAAAAAACCCCACCCAACCCTGTTCTGTGGAAGAAGGGCTGCCTGCCCTCCCCTGTGAGATCTGTGATTCAAATGCAGCTGCAGTTAGGCTGCCAGGGTGGTGGTGTGACAGGGAAACACCCATCACATGGGAGAGCAAAGCAGCCGCGGAATTGTGACATTTGGGGTGAATTAATGAGGTGTGCGGTGCTGCTTTCCATTCCCACAAGGTACCGTTGGAAGTTGTCTTCTCTGGGAGCCCCTGGAAAGCACCAGAGCAGAACAACACAAAAGACAAGGTGTTCAAAAATATTTGGCAGAAGACCTCAGCTGGAGCAGAGCCCTGAGAAGGTGAAAACCTCCTTGTTGCATGGCTTCCTGGCAGCTCATGGATCCACGGTGGGATGTGGGTGAGGTGAAGGCTGGTTCCACACCCCCATCCACTCCTTTCCAGTGTATGGTACAGCCTGGCCAAGGTGGATTTGAGCTCATCCAATGGGGCTCAGCTCAGCTGCTCCCGCAGGGCAGACAGCAGTGGCCTTGCCCTGGGTAGTGTCTGGTGTTGGTGAGCACAGTCAGATACTGTTTGTCCTTCACTAGAGCCTTTCTGTCCATAAAGGGATTGAAGGGCCTGTAAGCCAGAAAAAAAAATACATCTAGTTATTTGATGTACTGCCCAACTGAGGCATTGAGGCTAAACACTGACACACCAGGGGCTTCAAAGATACTTACACGTTTCTCTCTTTCTGGTTGATCAGGCACTCAATAAAATCCTTCCAGAAAGCCACCATGTTTGAGTCTGAGGTTCAGGTTGCATCTGGCTGCAGCCTGGTGCAGGCAGGATGCTGCCTTCAGGTACAATTGCAAGTCAGCTCTCCCAGCAGCATTTGCAAATAACTACAAACTACTCAGCACATTTCAACTACATGTCAGTTATTAAGTGGATTTATTTCCATCTCCTCTGGGAAGTGTTGGGAAGTGATGCTGAGTCATGCTTCTTACTCACCAGTTTTAGGAATGCCATTTAAAATATTTGTTTTCCACATGCCTTATGTGATCTTCCTATTATTTGAATGTCTCCAGATGTAAAATGAAAACATTTATATAGGGTGTCCCTGGTCTTAAACAGATCTCTGGTGCATAACTCACAAAAAGGCATAAACCAAATATGTTTTATGGGTCTATCTTAATGTGTCTATCCCTTGGCTCTGTTGTATGATACTTATTCAGGAATTGTGGTGAGGGATAATGCAGTCTTTGCTCCAAAATGGCAAGACTACAGGCAGGCTGGGCTTGGGACAGCTTGGGAAGGAGGAAGGAGAGTGTGAGCAGCTGCCTTGCTGTGCCCAGGTACGTGAGAGAGGAGGGATGGGGCACATGGTCCTTGCTTACATCAAATGCTCATAAACTCAGGTCACAATATTCTACTGCCACAGACCCCAAAGCAATTCAGCCCCCCAAGAGACACAATATCATGTGTCTTTGCAAGAGCACCAGGTCCAAGGGCACGCTGAACCTGGGTGCTCACCCACCTCGGGCTCTGTGAGAGCAGGTGGCGTTGTCAGCTTCAGCGGGGAGGTGTTTGAAAGCCTCGTTGACAGCCCAGTCCCTTCACACCCTGAAATTAGCCCAGACAAGGGAACAGACTGGAGCAGAGGAGCCATTTCATGGCCTGTGGCTGTGAAGTCCCCTCCTTCTAAAAGGGGAATTTTGCTGAGCTGGCAACACAAGGAGACAGAGCTTGCAGCTGGTCACTGCTCTTAGGGAAGCTAAAATGTGCCAACACTGTGCCCAAGCCCCACACCACCCTGCTCATCCCAAGGGGAAACCTGTTCCTCCAAAGTTGGTGGTTGCTTCTCGTAGACCAGGTCAGCCGGCTGGGGAGAGAGTGTTGGAAGCTGCTGTGGGAATGGCTGCTTTCCCTCACACAGAGGCACAGTGGGATGACAGCACCTCAAACGTGGCCCTTGTACTGCATCAATCATGGGGATGGCAGGAGTTCTGTCACATAGACTTTATTACCTGAATACATGTTTTACTGAGGCTATTAATCAGCATAGTGTACCTTGGTAATAACTGATTAAAGATCCCACAAGGGAATCCATTTAACAGCTACGATTACGGCTTTGACCTCAGCCTCCCCCACTCAGTAGGATGTGAGGATCCATGGCTGTGCAGCAGGGACCAGCCTCACCCAGGGCTGCAGGAGCCCAAAGATACCATTCACCCAGGTCAGGACTACTGTGGCAGAAGCTGGATAGGAGTTCTTGATGTTTCATTCAGAGCAAGGAAAGATCAAGCTCCACATGAAAGTTGGAAACAACAAAGCCTCAAGAGCTGCTGTAAAACACTATCATTTTGCACCAAAGCAATGTTTAGCCTTGTGGTCAAAGTCACAGAGAGAAAATGTGGAGTTAAAAAGCACAGAACACGTGAATTAGTCTGTGTCTGGTTTAGGAGTTTTGATAGATAGTCGCTGGGGGCCCCAGGACGTCTCATCCTTCCCCAGCAGAGACCCACATCTGCATCACGTCACCCCGGAATCGCTCCAGGCAGCACAGCACATCCCTTCTAAGTGTCAAAACCCACTCAGGAGCCAAAGAAAATCTCACCCACAGGCTTTGAACAAATTTCCTCCTTTCTGCTGTGCGCTTCGTTTTCCAGGGCTGTAGGAGTTTCTGGTTTGCAGCATATTGTATCTGTGTTGATGACATGACTGTTGCTAGATACTTTTCCCTTGCTAAGAAATAATTCCCCTAGGCTGGCTGTTTATAATTAAGTCCTTATTTTCCTATAGATTGGTTTAAGACTACATTAACTCCATTGATTAGATGAGAATTACTCTTGATTTACACCGAGATCGTGAGAATGGAGAATCAAGTGACACACAGGAGCAATCCCACAGTAAATGGTCGGATCGACTATATGGTTGTTTTCCACCTTTCTGCATTTTGAAACTCCCTGAGCAGATGTTTGCTCCTTTATGTAAAGGGGGGTAGTAATTCAATATTACGTGCTGGATACACCTTACAGATGTTCTGTTTGGTATCTAGGCTATTGGGTCATGTGTTGAATACAACCAGTTACTCTTTAGTTAGCCTGATAGTAAAACAGGAACAAGACTGTACTCCAGATAAATTACATCCAGTTTGAGGAGATTTTACAAGAAGGGATGGGAGGAGAATGTATTGCACAGAGGAAAGGAGTATCCAGTAATGAGAGAAGATACAAACAGACTTACATATCCAAAATAACTCTTTACAGGTTTGGGAAGGAAAAAGGGTGCCATCCTGCTCCCTCCTACCTGCCAGCTGCTATGCTCCAGAGGAAAAACCTCCTTCCCCAGCCTTCCTCAGGGAGGGCACAGCAGGACACAGCCATGCACTCCCTTTGGAGTGCAGCTCAGCCCAGCTCTCATCCGTGTCTCTGTGCCATCAAAGCTGAGCAAAAGGAGACAGTGGCAGAGAAGAGGAGCTTTCTGAGTCCAGGAGAGTGTTTGGCTTACCAATTTTACTGAGTTTTTATTTAAAATTGTGAGAGCTTTTAGTGCTGGTAGATGATATTGCAGGCAACAGAAGATTTTTTTTCTGAGAAGAAGAGGATGCCAGTAGCCACCATCCAGTGAGTTTGAGTTAGTTCTGTAAAGTTATGAATTAGTTTCTTCCAAGTGAGGAGTAGGTCTCATCTCTCTTTCTCCCTTCTACATGTCATCACATTTGTATAATTTTTTTCTGCAGGGCAGGTTTGGCAACACAGCTTATCTGGAGGTGCAGTGTGACATTGTGGATGCCAAAGACAGGGGAATTTTAGGATAGTTTTTCCTCACCACCTCACCAGCACCTTAGCCAAAGATCTCCAAGCCATTTATCTTCCAGCTTTTATTCTTCATAATTGCTGTTATTGGCACTATAAGCTTCAGAATGCTTTTCTCTTGCCAAGTTCCACTGCCATATTTATGAGGCATGTTTCTAACTAGTGATATCTATGCTGTCCTTTTTTGAGTCCCTTAGTTTAAATAGGCTTTTGTTTCACTCCAGCTGCCCTTGATGCATATTGCAGGCAACCCCCACCAAAGTGCACGCCTTTTGTGAGTGAGCAAAAAAAAGAAGTTCTGCAAATCTTTACTGCTGTGGCACATGCTCACTTCCACTGATGAGATCCTTCACCCAGGAAACGGCAGGAGGTTAAATCTGCTGTTTGCAGTTGGGGTGTGGCTGCTGCTGTTGCAGCCTTTTTTAATTTGCTCTAGAGGCAAAAGATGTACCAAGGCTGTAAAGACCATATTCAGCATTACAGTGGATCGTGAGCCAAGTTCGGGCAGGTCTTGTGACCAGTGAGTAGGCAAAAATCCTTATTTCCTGAACCTTCTGTCCAAAAACAAAGCCTCGGGAAGGCTGCAGGACGATTTGTAGCAGCATGTAAGGCTCTGCAGGGCTGAGCTTTTGGCTCAGATGATCTTCATGTTGTTGTGGACTAAGTGACGAGCATCGTCTATTTCTTGTTGGTGATGGAAACAAAAAATTTACACATGCAAAACTGCTAAAGCTCTGCACTGTGTACCAGGAGGAGTACATCCCCCAGCATGAGGACTCTGAGCAATTTCAGCCTCAAGGCTCCTGGGCTGTGAGGTTTCAGAAACCAAGAGGCACCAGACCCAAACCACAGCTCTGCTTATTTCAGTCATGGGTTGTAGGCACAGACATTTTCCATACTGAATCAGCTTAAAAGCCACTTCTTGGGGTGACTCCCGTTTTCTGGCTGCCCTCTTCCCATTCCTGAAGGAGCTGTAAGGTGCAAAGTTTGGCCCTGTTGAGGCAGTGCCTGGACTCAGTGTCCCCCACACGCCAGCCACACCACCACACAGACATCTCTGGCTGTCCTTCCTGGGCACTGCTGCAGTTAAGGACAAGGAGCAAGCCATGCCCACCATAGTTCAAACCATCAGAAAGCATGATCAGCTGATACATTTATTTATAAAATGAAGAAAGATGATGAGGAGAGAGCTGCTAAGAGTAATCCACACAGGCAGCAGCTCTGATCTACCTTTGCACCACTGATCATCTGTCCCCTAAAATCCTGGACAGGAATGACCCCAGTTCTGGGGCACGCTGCCTTTCAGCATGCATTTTCAGCTTCATATCTCCAGGCCAATCCAAGAGCACAAAGGATGGAGAAAGTGAACAGGCTGTTGCACTGTGTCCCTTTCTCCTTCACCATTAACTTTGCAGAGAAAGAGTGGGCAGCAAATAAACAGTGAAGGCTGATGGGGAGGCAAAGCCTACCAATCCACACTGTCGTTATCTGACTTCCCTTGAAATCCTCCGAGAGATCACCAGAAATTAGTTCCAGTGCTAGAGAGTCTTCAGTGACCCTTTAGGAAGAGAACTGACCTGAGGAGCCAAGTCCATCACAAAGCACCAGGTTTCTGTGAGCTAAATTCCAGATGTAAACAGATGTTCTCCCCAGCAGCCCTTACAAACCCTATTATACGCATCAGGCAGCACCAGCACACCGTGCAGTTATAAGCCCTTTTCCGTAAGAAGCTGGAGGGTATTGCCTGGGATCAGGAAGAATTAGTCCAGCAAGTTCCTCGAGCCAGAAAAATCAGATTTTGCTTCATACTGATTATGCAGCTCCTGGTTCAGACCAAGAGTTACTGATCAGTTTGTTACACTCAACTCTGCAAAGGAAGTTTAATAGTGCCAGGACAGTTTCCAGTGAACCATTTGTCCCTAATCCCACCCACCAGCACTGAACTGGGTTCTTCTCTTTGGTGTTCTAGCAAAGGGTGATCATCCATTGGCTAAAGAGTGGGATCTTCTCAGGTGGGCAGAAGCAATGATGACTTAGCTTTGTTTCTTCCTCTCTGAACCAGACAGCTCCACTCCTTTCGGGCAAAAGCTGGGGGAAGTATCAGTGCTTCCTTCCAAGACAAGTGGCAGGATTTGGGTGAGCTTTGCTTAAGTAACTTCTGCAAATGACAGCCTAAGTCTGGGCATACCACAAGGAACACTGACTTGATTTCCATTTCCTCTCAGTTGCCCTGGGAGAGAAGGCTGCCAATGAAAAGTGCCCATTAATACTTCTGGTAAAATTGGTAGCTCTGAGAGATTAAATTCTTCCAAAGTCACAGAGACCCAGCTGTTGGCCTCTGTTGGGGGTTACCATAGTCCTGGCTTTAACTAGAGATCACTCTTGTGGGAAACAATTAGCTGAATCACCACCACCTCGGTGCACACACACAGAATTACAGCTGTAAATCCAAGGCTTCTGAAACTGTGCCCAGCACCTAAATCTGGATGGACATATGCTAGGAGTGGTCAGAAGTAAAGGGCTTGATGTGCGGAAGGAAAGGAGATTCAATTTCATGTGCAGGACCACCAGCAAAGATTCTTAGATGGTTGTTTCCAGCTCTTACAGGAAAAAAAGGGGCAGTAGGTTCTAGTTGAATGCTAAATAGAATAGCAAGTAGTGGAGTGATAAACGTAGCATCTCTGTAACTGTAAAAGGTTGTTCTAAAGGTCAGATCTGCATGTACTCTCCTAGCTCTGTGAATAGCTATTCCTTTCATCCACAAGTTGAGCTTTTGGCTGGGACAGGCTGAAATAAACAGGGCTAAAGCTGTCCCATCCATTATCACTGGGAATGGCTTGGCTCCAAGAGCAGGCTCTGCCTCTGCAGATACAACACACAACATGGCAGAGAGCAACCCAAGAGGGCAGATGGCTCACGTGGACCATCCTCACCACCAAGCCTTCATATCTGAGCTTCAGAATGCTACAGTGCCCCTCTGCGGAGAGACAGCGATGCCGTTGTGCTCCCTGCCAACACACCCTGAGCACAGCCCTGGCCTGCTGGTCAGCATCCCTCTGAAAGCACAGCCTGCAGCCTTTTGTTCTGTACACAGTGCACCAGACTGTTTATCTGGAGTTAGGCTTGCTTTTCTACCCCCAAAGGTAAGATGTCAGGAAAGAAACCCTGGTAGTCCTACCTGTGTGTTTCTCTCCCTCATAAAAAAAGTCAAAACAGAAGGGCCCCACAGCCCTGGTAGCACAGACAGACAGATGAGGCTGGGGGTAATACAATGCTGCTCTTCCCATGCTTTTATGGATGTCCTTCTGTTGTGGTGGCACTAAGGCACTTTAATTGGCAACTAAGAAACAAAACTGAAACCAAATCAGTTTCTTAAATGTCAAACCAAGTCGATGTGTCTCACAGAAATGATCCCAGGACACCAAGACTCTCTGGGTGTTCATTCAGGAGTAGGGTTCCTGTAGCAAACAGACAGCTGTGCCACAGAGGAAGGGGAAAGTTCCTTTGGGTCTGCATATTGGAAGCTCACCCAAAGCAGTCATCCTGCCTTCCTCACATACCAGTGCAGGGATGATGAACCTTTCAGGCCTGAGGTACCTGTCCCAGCAAAGCCATTCCTATGTTAATGTGTAGGTAGAGGAAGCTCACCAAAGCCATACCTATGTTAATGTGTAGGTAGAGGAAGGCAGATATATTTGCAGGCTATGCTAAACCCCAGCAGCCTACACAGTGGGGTTACACTGCTGCCACCATCTCCAGGTGCCCCAGAGGGAAAGTCCTCAAACAGGTGATGGAGCCCTGTCCATTATGAACAGAGCATCAGGTCCAGGAACCCTCAGTATCAACAACCCTCTGTCTTTGTTAGGCTGATATAGGTGCAGTAGTTTGGGAGATGATTCCTCAGTGAAAGCAGCTCATCTTCAACCAAAAACTTTAAAAATGTTGTCAATGACTCCTTAGTCTCTGCCAAGAAGAAAACATAAGCTAAAAGATTTAATATGGGGTTGTGGAACTAGAGAAACTAATCTTTGCTATCCTAGGAATCAGCTATCCAGGGCTTGAGCCAGGAAGATCATAAAAAGTGCTCCGGTTTCTGGTGAAACAGCTGATCCTGTAATACTCTTTAGCATCACAGGTTTCAAGAAGCAACTTTTTGTTGGTCTATCCTGCTGTCCTTTTTATAACCAGCTTACACATAATAAAAAGTGTATAATACACAGTGCTTTCTAATTAAATGTTGTAACTGCAATCCTATTTCACACCACTCTAATTTGCTCCATCACAGTATTTTAGAATTTTGTATTAACTATATCATGCAGGGCAAACTCTTTAAGCATTTGAAGCCAACAATTATGTGCCGCTTTGATTAGTACATAAAGCTGATTTGAGTTCACATGGCAACATCCCATCACAACATCCGAAGAACTAGGATTAAAAGACACTGTTGAAGCTCTGTCCAAAGTCAGGAGTCACTTGGTCCAAAGCATGGACCAAGCAACACTTGGCCAAGCAAGCTTTCCAGGCTAGAGGATATTTTGCCATCCCAGTCACTTCTGACCTTTCCAAAGGACTGAAATTTTGAGGAGTCCATATTTGGTAGCTCTCCAGAGCAATCTACTCTAAGTTTGTGGCTGACATTCAAATCTCTAAAAATGGAAATGGGCCTTTGCCATATGAGCTTGAAGATTATTCATGGTAGAGGGAAAGATCTTGAGAGTAACTGGACTAATGTAGTTAAGCAAACATGACAGGATTAGCACAGGGCAGGATTAGACATTCCCCATTAACACACTGGCATATGCAATAGCAGAAGAGGTGTGGGCTGATTCTCTGTGTTACTGTAAGTGACTATGTGTGTACAACTGCTCACCTTGTCTGCGCAGATCAGATAACGACTTTGGCTCATTAAGAAACTCCTTAGTAGGTGTGAACACCAAAGATTCGTTAAATGCAGTGACAAAATTAGCCACTGTTTTTCTATCCATGTTTTAACCTTGGACCTCTGGTTTGCTCTTTGCAAGTGTATATTAAAAAAAAACCCAAACAATTAAACACATTTTCCAGTTATTCATTGAGTGAAAAAACACAGTAAGACTGTAGTCTCCCTGTGATATTTTCATGAGCTGTTTTCAGCTATCTGTTTAGCTTAAGAGTTCCAACTTGGGAAAAACAACAATTTTTAAAAGTGCTCTGTATCTGCCTTTGCCTCCACCTCTCTCTTAAAGACCAAAACCTTTGCAATCCACAGATGCGTAGCCGTGCCAAGCTTCTACATTAAAGAGAGCAGCAGCTCTAGGCTAAGGCCTTCCTTAGCTGAGCTGTTGGAAGAAAACAGCAAGAAGGTGCCAGAGGATTGTCTCTCCCCTTCCCCTCTCTCCTCCCAGCCCTCCCTGTCCCAGCAATGCCAGGCATGAGCATCCCCACACACAGGGATGATCCTCAGCCTGAGCACATCCAGCTCCCTTGGAGTCAATCTGGCCCCAAGGATTGTTTTGCTGTTTTACAACAGAACAAATAGAGCAACATTTCATAACGTTCTAATGAGGTACATTGAGGAATGCCCAGGAGACAGAGACAATATCAGTGTTCCTTGGCACGGAGAGAAAATCAAAGGCATTTGTTTGTTATCTGAAATGTCAATCTGTGTTCCTTTCAGTGATGAGCAGACATTTTTATAGTGTAGGTTCCTGGAAATACTCAGATGTCACTGTCAGTGTGTTCTAAGAGCATTATTTATTTTCATATATACCTATAAAAACTGAGACTGAAGCACAGAAGTATTCAAACCCATTATAGGATTATTAAGTTTTGAGTAGCATTTTGCATTCTGCATGGCCCCAAAAGACTTGACATTTGTGGACCTGTTCTCCCCATTGAATGGGAATTTTATCGTTGATTTGAGAAAGCCCTAGCGAGAGAGGATTCTTTGCCTACTAAATCACACAGGGTGGAGCCACTCCAGCAGAGATCAAACTGAAAAGACATCAACTACATCTGGCCTGGACATTAAGGAAACGCCATCTATCCTGTATGAGCAAGCATTTGGGAGCAACTGGTCTTGAACTCTGCTTGATATGTCAGAGTTTAAACCAATGCCATTAAGAGGCATCACTACAGCCACGCACATCCCACTGTGTTACAGTACAACTCAGCTCACAAGCATGGGGTCTATCAGTGTCCCAGCATCAGCCTCTTCCTGGGAGCCAGCAGGGTCCACATCTGACACCTCTCTGAGCACTATCATCACCCTCCTGCCTGCAGAAAAGGCTGTGTGTGACAGCTGCTCAAGTTTCACCTATGATCCTGATGGTGCCCTTAGAGAACCAGAGAGTCATAGGGTTGGAAGGGACCCATGAGGATATTTATGTCCAACGCCCTGCTTCTCACAGGATAGTCTCAAAATAAATCATATGACTTAAGATTATGCTGTTTATTCTGTCAACCTTTGTTCTTTTTTTAAAGTTTGGACACTCATTAAACATCTTCCGCTTCTCTAGCCTTGGTAATCCTAGACATATCCCAAAGGCAAATTACCAAAGTCAAAATACCTTTGGAGTCTGGCTCAGACTTGTGCTGGAATAGGGACTGGGACTAGTACTGGATCTGTTTGCCAGGAGGAGCTGACATCAGGTGACCTCAGATGAGTCACTTCAGCCTTAGGCTCAGCAGGCTCTTGAGATCTGCCCTTCAGGAAAGTGGCAGAGACAAACTGGGCTCCTTCTCCTTGCCTTTGCCGACTGAGGGGTATTTGCCAGTCTGATGTAGCTGCTGTTACAAGTGATAACAGGAGCGTTTGCTGCTGCGTGAGTCTCTAAGGAGATGGGCACATCCAGGCTGGCTGATCAGAGGGAAGAGCTGAAGCCCAAGGAGGCTGAGCTGAGCTGACCTATTCTTCAGAACAACTGAAAAGATCCTCTTTAAGCTTTTGTACAGTAAATGCTGCTGTATTACTAAGAAGCCAGGCAATTGGAAGGTATTACCCCATTAAATGAAGTACATCTCCTGCAAAAAGCATTCCTGAGCAAGTAATGCTGTTCTTCTAAGGTTGACCTTGACAGAGATTTCTCCATTCTCATTTGGATCTGGGAAGCAAGTATGTTAATAAACTCGCTGCTGAGAAACTTAATGTTATTCTGTACACTCTACTCACTCTGGAAGTCCAATTAAGCATAGGAGAACAAGGCTTTTTTGCCTTTTTAATAACATTTTTTTCTTAATCTCACTATTTAAAAAAAACAGGAGATGAAATAGCCCCCCACCCTTCACTCCTCCACACCAAAGCCAAAATTAGCTCAATTAGGTCAGTTATGTTCATTGTGGTTTCTCCAATTAAAAAGCTATCATGCTTCAGGATTGTAATCATCAATCCATCAGAACTCTCTCAGCCATCCAGCTTGTAAAAATGAACACTTGCCTGTTATTTTTGAGGACACACAGGCTGTTCCACAAGATCAGCTCGTGCCCACTATTTCAGAATGCCTCTGCAAGAGATTGAAAAAAAGGAGAAAAGTGGTTAAAAAAGGCAGTTCAGACATTAACAATGTCATGGCAACAGCAAATTAGAGCCTCAAAAGCAGAGCTCAGCTTGGGAAGGTTTAGGGAGTCACTGCACTGCAGGACTGAATGAAATATTCAGCACATAAAAGAGGTCCCCAAATGTTTTTTGTATTTGGGATAATGATGCCAAGCTGACTGCTATTTATGTATACTTTTGCCTAACCATCAATTTTTTTCCTTGCAAAAGATTTTAAAATAGTATACTTGTCAGGTAATCACGGGTCTATTTTGATTCTTGGGGAACTTTGGCATTTGGAAGTGTAATCATAAACATCAGCTTTTGCTCAAGCAGAAAGCTACTGTTGTAGGAAAAATTGACAGAAGGAAAAATTGAGCATTTGAGGAAAAGTTACCCAGCAAGAGATTTTGTGTGTTGAGTAAGGTGATGTAATGTGAGGTGACAGCCTGACCCATAACCAATAGTGAGATATTCAATCTCAATTTCTGTGTTTTCACCTAATGCTCTGCATGTGTGGAAGTAGACAATAAACCTTTGCCATTTCTTTTCGCTAGATGCCCTATAGCTTCTCATCTTGGTTTTTCAGGCTTTTTCTTCCCCATGAGGTCAATCACGTCAAGCTGTCCAAGTATCTAGGGGTCATTCCCACCTCCCATAAGCTTTGCTTGCCTGATCTTTACTACAAGTTTCATTCCAGTGCTTAGTCTCTTGAGTATAGTAATTACCCACAGCCAATATCAGTATTGGGATGGGACTGAGGGGAAAAAACCTGCATTGCAAAAAATATCCTTTAGCTTATGCCAGGATGCCAGGGAGAGAAAAAGTCCAGCAGAGTATGTTCTGTATACTGTAGAAGACTCAGAAGTGAAGCACTACTCAATATTTATTTGTCTTGGGCTGTATTCTTATTTCTGACTTTTGTCTTCCACATCTCTTAACTTTATTCCCCTTTTGCCTTTGCTATACTAGCTTGGGAACTTGAAATAAGTTTTGAAGTGCCTCAGGACTTTGTCTATGTAAGTGATCTCTCATGGGACACTCCATGCTGGTGGTCTACAGGGTCACTGCTAACATTTCCAAACTCATCTGCCTGGTACTGGGTGGGAAAGCCTCTGACCATCTGAGGCTGTTGCAATATTTGCCCACTTAGTTGGCACATCTTGAGATTCTCCTGCCTTTGAAGATGCTGGGTGTCTTTTTCCCATTACTCCTTAGACTCTTTCAAATAGTTTCTCACAGTGCTGGAATCTTCTGGTTTTGAACTTGACCCTAAAGTGAAACTTCATATAGTGCTTACACAAGCACCCCCTGAGTCATAGGGGTCAGGTCAGTTTGGAACTGTGAACTTTCACATTGTGTTTCAGACCAAGTCCTGCCTCCCAGTGACTCAGTACCAACAAGTAACAAGCCTGGCACCCTTCATACACAGGCATTGAAAGAAAGCAGCCTAGTAGGCTTTAAAAGTTACAAGCTTTTATAGTTTGCCAGCTGGGAACCCCTGGTGCCTGGGTCCAAATCCACTGTCCTCTGTAGCACTGGAGGGGTTGGGAAGCACCTAGAGTTTGGATCAGTCAGTTTTAGAACTGCCACTGAGGGAAGGTGGAAGCTTTTAGTGGTTTGTGCAATTAAGCTCAAGTGAGATAAAGAGGGCTTTCAGACTGTGCAATGCCTTAAGGTGGGGTACAGCAGTTTGAAACCTGCTATTTCTTGCACACTCCCTGTGGCACTAACTGTGGTTACCACTGGCACTCTGGGCACCACCATGGGTTTGTGTGGTGGAGGGGTTTTGTGGCTGGATCTGACCAGTGGGTTGCTGAACAGCCTTAGGGTGGCAAGTCAGCTTCGTGTTTCCAGGAGATAATCAGGGAAGCAGCACATACACAAAGCAGGATCTGAATAGTATAAATAAAAGCAAAAACTAGCTGCAAAGAGGGAAAAAAAGGTGTTTGGGAGCCAAAGTCGGAGGAGTTCCCAAGGGCCCAGCCTCCAAGCTTATGGTAGAGTTTGCAATTTTCCCCTTCTTTAGGGACCTTTAAAAAAGCAATGGCTTAGATTTCACACTTCTTGGGTTTCCCTTTCCTGACTGCTCTCAGTTGCAGGAACCCTAAAACCAGAAGTTCCTCTTACATTGCTGCAACACACAAGCAGTTGAACCAGAGCACAGAAAAGGCTTTATTGTGAAGGTGGTAGAGCTTTTTTTTTCTTCCAAAGAAAAGTGTCTAAAACTTAGTTTCTTAATCTCAAAGCCATGACTTGGGTTCCTCTGTGCTTTTAGAGAGGACACAAAGCTGCCTCCAGACAAACAGGTGGCTGAAGAGGAGCAGTCAGATTGCAGACAGAATTGGCCAGGGGCAGATAACTTGGGTAATTGTGATAAAATGGGCATTTTTTTCCTCTCTAGATGTAGAGAGGTAACTGTTTTGGAGCATCTGTTGCATGCAGGTAGACACTAAAAGGCTTATAAGAGAAGGATGATAGTGAAGGGCAAGAAAAGACATCAGTTATGTCCCTCCAACTTGTAATTCGGTTGCCTATCAACAGCTCCATCTTAAGAGAATAACTCTTCTGTCAGGAGCTTCAGAGCCCCTCTGTACTCTGCTAATCTCCTGTTATTGCTTGTCAGAAGCCCCTTAAAGAGAGTATGGATCTAATTGCTGCATTAGAACATGATGTATCCTCTCCAGTACACAAAGTCCATGAGTTAATCTTAGATAGCAACAGACAGGTATACCCTGAGCTTTCCCTTGCATCTGCTCAGCCCTCCAGCATCCTGCACTTCTCAGTCCCCCAGAGCAAAAGCCCCTTGGTACGCCAGTCTCTCCATTTATGTGGCTCTGCTAACCATCATTACCAGATGAGTAGTACTGGCTTATGAAGTTTCCTTACAAGGCTAGGCTCAAAATATTTGACAGAGTATCTTGAGGCTGAGACTTGCTGTAGCTGTTGCTGGTCGTGAGCAGAGGGTCTGCTCCCCAGCCTGCCTGACTGATGTGCACTCGCCCACACACACGATTCCTGGATTCTACACCTCTCTGTCCAACTTGCTTGTGCTGGTACAGGAAACATCTGTCACTTTGTTAACGCTTGTTCATCTGCCTTTCCCACTGCTATTCCCTCAGTAAGCCTCCAGGTTCTGGAAGGGGGTTTCAGTGCTTTGTTTTTGTGTGAGGTGTGTATTTGCTCAGGGTGGTGGCTGGGTGCCTGTGCCCTCTGGAGGTGCACAAAGTAGTGCTCCCCTGTGTATGTGCTGCCCAGTAACTTAGGAGGGTTTATCTTTATCAGACTCCCCAGGAATGTATGAGGAATTAATGCAACTTAGGCCATCACAGCGGTATGTTCCCCTGACATTTTCTTGGAAAAGAATGGTTGCTGTCTGAACTGCATGGGGGAAGAGCTGGCTCTGGGTACAGACATATCCCTGGTGCTGCCCAGGGTGTGATGTTACACATACCACTCTGGAAAGCAATTTGCTGTTGGGAGCACCCTTTCCTTCCACCACTTCTCTGTCATCGCCTCCAAACCACCTACTTCTCCATAGCTTTATCTACCTTTTAAAAATTCCTCTCAGGCTTTCATCAGCATTTTTGAGAATAATGGGCTGCCAACCTCCCTATCACTCCACGTGTGTCTCAGAGCTACATATCATCTCTTCCTTCCCTCCCACGATGCCTGATACTGACAGTGACCAGGGAACCTGACCACCCCAATGATTCTCCTTGGGTTATTATTTCTCCATGGCTGTTACCCTTTGAGGACGTTGTGGGCTGTTAAACCACTATGGAGCACCTTCTCTTTGCCCATCTCACACTTGAAATCAAGTAGATGGAGAAAGCAGGAGACAAAGGGAACATGTTTTCTTCCTGTTAACATGTAGGTAGCATCACTGTTGCCGTGCTGAAGGATGAAATCAGGGATTGCTTCCTGTCCCCACAGCAAAACCACACAGTGCTACCACTTGGGTGTTCCCCATCAGGGCGAGAGCAGAGGTTGCTACTTAAATGCTGTCAGCGAAGCCTGCCTGATGGACAGAATTAGCACAGAATTTCTAGTCTTTATAGCAGAAAAAGCTATTGCTAAGGAATTATTTACACATTTCTGGGTCTGCAGATGAATGTGTCCACACCTCTGTAACCCTTTAACCTTGACATAGTGGTTGTGCTTAGTGTGACAACAATGGCAAGTGGCACTTGGCTGCTGAAGGTAGCTGGTGTCTTGGTCTTCTGTTGCTGTTCAAAGATAAACTTTCCTTCATCTTGCTGTCTGATACAAACACACCCTAAATGATGGACAGGAAACTGATATTTTTGACATTTTAATCATCAAAACAAGTCAGAGCCATTTTTTCCTGCACATCCAAGTGATTGAATTTAAAAACAACTCCCCTTCCCCTGGATGGAAGGAGCTGAGCTAATGCTGGCACATGCACTCTATCCAATTTTATTTATTTCTCTGGAAGTAATTTTCTGTCTAAAGATGCAACCTTCTCAAAATCCCACAATTTTCAGGGAAAGTGGTTCTGCTGGAGTTTTTGACAGTGAAAAAATGAGCAGAACAGTTTGAATATCTTAATTTTTGCTATATAGCAATGCTTAGTTGATAAGTGGAAGTGAAAGAAAAATTCAAATTAAAGGGAAAAGTTAAAAGAGGATATTTTGCCATTACTCTAGTGTAAAAATTTGATACTGCTGAAGTGAAAGAACCTAATACTATCTAAATGGGGCATGGGCAGAACCACCCGCCAAAATCTGTTGTCACATTTGTTTTGCAAAAACCAGTGTAACTTCTTGTCACGGCACTGAGGAGAAACCCCAGCATCCAGCTGGCTCTGATGGACATGGGGTTGGCAAAGCCACATAGATATCTCGTGTCAAAAAACTAAAAAAAAGAAGCCTGAATTACTGTGAACATCATCTCTCCCTCCACACCTAAGCTGATGAGAGCGATGAGTGATCACCACCTTTGCAAGTGTTGACTGCAGTTCCGTGAAGAGGCTGGTGGCACCCACGTAGGCCGTGTGAGAACAGCCCCTGCTCCCCTCCTCTGCAGGGGAGAGTTCTGGACGCAGCATGTGCTTGGCACTGCCTGTTCCTCCCAGGAAAGCAGATCCTTCATCTGGCACCTGAGCCTCTTGGAGCAGGCTGCAGCCGTGCTTCCTACCCAGCATCTGTCTCCTAGTCCTGTGGATGGGCACACTCCAACTTTCATCTCACGCATTCCCGTTGCCTTGACTTGGTGGAAGAAGGTATCCCACAGACCCAGCAGGACTGGGTTCATAGGCTCTCATTCTCCTCTCATGTATTTTAATGTGAGCAGGAAAGGTTTTACCAAAGCCACTGGAGGTGCAAACCGTGAGAGAGGAAACAGGACCCCTCCATCTATATCCTTTTCAGGGTTGGAAATGTTCACCTTCAATTAGAGAGATAGTGAACTAGAAGAGAAGGTAGAAAGTGTCAGTGAAGAAACAAAAAACATGCTTGGGACGAAAGAAAGAATAATTAAACAAGGGCCGAAAGCAGGCATTTATTGTACTTTACTTAATGCTTATGAGTTTGAAAGCATCTGAAGTACAGGAAAAAATGAGTGTTGCTGTCATGGTCCCAGGAGAGAGGGCATACTTAAAGTATGTGAACTTCAGAGAAATGCAGGCATCTGTCATGGATATGAAGCCTATATTTTATTTTATTTTTAATTAAAAGGATGTTTTGAATTTTTCCCACTAGCTGTTTCATTTAATTCTCTGATCCAGTCAGAAATCAGCTTCTGGACCTGGAGAATAACTCAATGGGAAAACACTAATGAATCTGTGAAATTAAGCTCTCCATTGGAAACATGGGACAAATACAGCACAGAGGGACTTCAACACAGGGGACACACACGCAGTAGCATGTCTTTGGGGCACAAAGCATCTTTGCCATGAGCATGTTACTCCCTCCTTTCTGAGTATTGTAAGATACCCTAACTGTGTCTTCCAGGAGGGAAAAGCCTGGCATTTCTCTTCTGCATGAAATGCCGCCTGGTCCGTGGGGCCCGCTGGGAGCAGCGTGCCTGTGCTGAGACGTCAGTAACTTTCCACGTCAGCTCCATGAACACAATTCCTGTGCATAACTGTCTGAGCATCTTTACTCTCTGAAGATCTCTGTGATTTCAGCCGCTTCCTTTGACGATATAAATAATATGGTCTATTCTTAGCTCCACAGCAGTATATTCAAATCTTTATCTAAATTCTGCAGAATTTTCCATTTCAGATGTTTGGGCTTCCAGAGGCAGACTGCTGCTTATCCCATGCATGCCATTATTCCTTTGACACATGATCTGAAAATTCCATTATCAGACCAATTACTGATTTTTCTGAAATTTACAAGGAAAACATTAAAGTTTGATTAAGTGAGAATTCCCACTGGAATGATCAGCAGAGAGACCAAAATTAAATCGTGTTTTTAATATCTTTGTCCTGTTGCAATGCATCAGGAGTATGTGAATGTGAAAGCCCCTTGCCAGAAAACAAAATTCTGAACTCTGAGCAGTTCAGAGACCCTCAGCAGAACTCTGAAAGATGTCTTTCATTCATCATAAAAATGAGTACGTGCTGCCCTAATGCCAGAGCAGGGCCAGGTCACTGGTGTCAGAGGTGCCTTTCCAGAGGCAGCACTGGAAGTCAGTGCTTCATATGAATTATATATGCAGCTGAACCTCAGAAGAAACAAGATGGGTCCTAACCTTCAGTGTTACAGGGTGCCAAACAGCATCATGTGGAGGAGCAAAGCAACAGGAAAATAACCAATTCTTATTTGGAGCTGGATCAACAGCAAAATTACATGGCATCATCATCATCCCATGGTAACTCAAGAGACCTGGGCTGCTCCAAGCATCAGAACCAGGAGAATGATGGCCATGATCAACATTTCTGAAATGCTAGTGGGGGTTACTGGTTCTGAGGCAAATGCTCCAAGGAGACACTTTGCAAGGTATAAAAGTTTATCTCTCACAGCTACCTGGTGATGTGAAACCAGGTCGTTATGGGCAGATAAACATCTGCCTAGTTGTGGCCTCCGAAAGATTGGACTGAAATCTTAAAATACAATACTTGCTCCCCAGAGAAGTGGTCACAGCATCAAGCCTAGCAGAGTTTAAGAAGTGCTCAGGCAATACTCTGATTGTGTGACTCTTGGGTAGCATCCTGTGCAGGGCCAGGAGTTGGACTTGATGATCCTTATGGGTCCCTGATTCAGTGAATTTGCAGGTGTAAAAAGCGAATTCTTTTTAAACATTTGCTTGAGGAACAGATGAATCAGTAAAGAGTAAATGACAGAGATGCAGAAATCTACAGTTACATAAATTAAACAACTGAAATCAGCTTAGAAACCCTGAGCTCTGCCAGCTGCTGATTTACAGCTTAGAAGGAAGATGCAGTGCCTGAACAAGGTCTGTCTTTGGACCTTCTGCTTCTCTGAGTCCTTGCAGTACTAAGACCTATGTTTCTTAACAGGGCTCAAGGTGAAGATTTGGGTGTTTTCATGTACTGATTAACACAAAAATGTTAAGAGAAAGTAGGGAATTTTCTAAATGGGGTGGAAATGTTTGAATTCGGTAAGATGTTAACGTGAGGGGAACACATGTTCTTCGGCAACCGTGAAGCTCTTTCCTGGGTATAGGGGCTCTCATTCCCCCAATTTTCCCACCCACCTCCACAATATCACTCCATCTCCCAGCATGACAATGAGGAGTAAGTAAAAGCACAGAAAAGCCTTTTAACCTTCAGTTTCCATCAAATCAGAATTTCCTGATGATGCATAATGCATAAGCACTTAGTGTGTTCCTTGTGTGGAGGGGTTAATGAGTGAAACAAATTGCATCGTGGCAGGGCCTGATTCCTTTGGAAAGCTCCTGTCCCCTTCCAGAGCCTCTGGATTCATCTTTCTTAAATAAACATACTTCAGAAATCTTTTGGAGTGTAAATAAGTCAGGGCAGCAGTAAGAAAGCAATTGCTAGTGAATAATTTGTGGAGCTGTTATGCAGCTGGCCCGTCCTCCAGGGGCCAGACCTGCTGGTTGGCAATGCCCTGTTTATACCTTGATGATCTTGATGCATAAGCTCCCTCATTTAAAGAGGTTTCCATGATCCCCACTCATTTTTTTCCTCTACCCTCCCCTCCCTTTTTGAGCTATAATCGTCAAGACACCGTTGACTGCAAGTACTTGAAACAATAACCTTCTGAATGATTTAGCAATGCAGCTCCTTCAATAACAGGTTCTTCTTGGATGAAATACATTCGTATGTATGTAGGACAGAGGTTTTGGAATGCTATTAAATTTACATGGTAAGCTGGCAGAGCAGCCATCTTCATCTGATACAAAGAATGGGAAAAACAGCCTCTTCACAGTAGCAGGGAAATATTTACGAACACAGAAAATTCCTGCCAGTGTTCATTATTCTGGCTGGGAGATGAGGATCGTTCACATTAAAATGGAAAAGCTTGTTAAATCTTGAGTCCATCAGGCTGGCCTGAAGGGGTGGGATGGGAAGTTTGGTGGACTAGGTCATACATGGGTGTTTTTCATTTGTTTGACAAGGCCCTGATGTTGGTGGGAGCTTTGTATAGCTTCTCATAGAAATTAAGAAGAGAAAGAAAACTTGTTGGGGTGCAATGGGAGTGGGTAGAGATACATCACACACTCTGGTTTGGGTATGGATGGGCAGGTGAAAGTAGCATGGGTAAAGGTGAGGAGAGTGGAATTAGCACTCTCACAGAGCAAGCAAAGGTTGGTCCAGCACCAGCACCTGACACCACAGCCCAGAAGGATACTGCAGAACACCATTCCTTAGGAGTTTGTTATCCCTAACCCAGCAACATGAACAGCTCACACATAAATTTTGAAGGCAAGATTCACCAGACCCCTGACAATAAACAGAAAATAGGTTGACAAAATAATGCCTGCTGTAAACCATGACTACAGCTGACTTCAGCTGAGACTCTAGATTAATTGTCATCTCTCGGGCCTTCAGCAGGCAGTAGATACAGATGCAGCCAGACCATGCTTGGCCCAGCCAGAGAGCAGAAGAGATTCGTATGAAGCTAAAGAATAAGGCAAAACACAGACACCTGGCTGCAGTGTGGGGAGGATGGGCTGTGATGGAGGGGAACGTGGATCCACAAATGGCATGTCTCCACTTGACCTTCCACGTCGAGTCTGAGAGCAGAGCTGCTGGAAAGCTCCTGTGCCACTTCCACGTCACATGGTCATCAAAGACCCAGCACCTTAGTGCTACAGAGGAGTGACATACAGGGTAGCCATGAGACTGGGTTCAGCAAGAGCAGCCAAAGTTCCACCAGGAGCAGCTTTGGTGACCCCTCTGTGACACAGCATCAGTACCACTGCTGACACTGACCAACTCCACGTGTATTTGCTGTGTCTGGTTTGGGGAGCACTGCTCTGCTCACTGGCTTGGCCCCACGGCACTGCTCCCTGAATCAGCCATACCACCAGCCTGGGGCAGTTTGGAATGGCAGTGCTAAGGCTGCCCCCTCCTCCAGCAACTCCAGCCAAGTCAGGATCAGTGTACCCACGGATTGATTTCTTGGGCAGGCTTTCCAGCAAGAAAGGAGACCATCAGAGGAAGGATGTGGGGCTGCCAAGCATACCGCATCCTTTTCCACCTCAGAGCTGGCTTGCTTCTCCCTTCAATGTGAGGGGCCCCATGTTGGCAGGAGAGATGTGACCCTGAGCAGCTGAGTGCCCACAACCTTTGAAGGGCCTGTGGCACTTTTTTACAAGACCAGAGAGACATTTACAGCAGTGCTGTGGCCAACCTCCAGATTACTTTTTGCCTCCTTAAATATTCTTTGCAGTGTCCATGAGCTCTAGAAATGCCAAAAGCACTGGAGCAGCTCCAGCTGAAACAGATAACTTGGTGTTATTCCTTTGGCAAAGCAATGTTTTCACCTCACATCTTAAACAGTTGTATGTGGTAACTGGGCTGTTCAGTAACCATTACGTTTAACCCCAGCAGCGGCTGCCTTTCAGTCATGTAAATAAGCAGTTGGAAGTTAGAAATAGTGTGGAAACATACAATACCTTTATAAAACTCACTGGGCTTTAGGTGGCAAATAACTTCAGAAATTCCCAAATGGACTCAAAACATAGCGGCTGCAGAGGCAAATTAGTCATCTTCTGCTCTAAATACTTAATGTCAGTGCTAAAAATGAAGAGTTGGAAGAATGTTGTGGAGAAGTGGATCAGGATGCAGCCAAAAACAAACCCCATCCTCATCCGGTATAGCTGGATGTGGAGCAGCAGCAGAACCATTGCAGCGATGCCGGTTGACAGCCCTGCCCAGCCAGTTACATGAGCATCGCTGATGGAGCAGCACTAGGGGAGAACGACTCACATGATGCTTCAAATACTGATGGGGAAAACCAACAGTCTTCTCTCGTTTCTGACCAAGCAGAGTGTGAAACAGAGGCCAAAAAGATGACTTCAAAGGTGCTGCCCACTAACAGGCCAGGGAATGTGAAAGGTACAGCATGAGGCTTTTCTCCTTGTGTGGGAAATAAGGAGGGGAGAGATAGGAAGCTGGCATTGCAGAGTGGAATTTTTAAAAAAATAAAGGAGTAACAAGTAACAGTGTGGTGTGCCTTGAGAGGGATCAATGTGGCAGTTTTCCAACACAGACTAACTGAGGCAGCAGTAATGTGGACCAGGAGCAGCAGAGCCCACGGCTCTTACCCCAGGATGGGCAGAGCAGGAGCTGCTTGGAGCCGACCAGTCCAGCCAGTGTGTATTGTATCCACGGGCTTTAAGCTGGGAACGGAGCCTGGTACTTGGGCTCTTTTCCTTGTTTGATTAGCTCCTTTTCCTTTGGCAGCTGAAAGGACACTTGGCAGCATCAGGGCTTCGCATCTTGTTGAGCTAAATAGGAGGGAGCAGGGTTTTGGCAGGGACAAAAGAACATACCACTGCTCCATCAATGGCCTCATTACTGAGTGCTGTGGCTCACAAGGAGCAGCAAGGAGTGAAGGAGAACTTGCTTCTGGTAGGCAAACATGGGTTGGAAATGTATTTCCAGCTTGACCTATTACCCTCAAGCTATCAGCTCAAAGGCAAGTTAAAAGCTTGACAGTTTTTATCTGTGGAGGAGATGTAAGTGTGTATTGTCTATTCCTGGCGGAAAGTCAGGAAGCCAGCCTGAGTGTGTGTGTGTCTGTTGAGACCAAGCCAGTGAGCTAAGCCATCTGAAGCAGAAGGGTAGCAGAGAAAATGAAGGGGCAGACAGGTTTTCAGGAAGGGGTTAGAGTGCCCTGACTTCTCCACGGATGCATCACCTGTTCATGTTAAGACCAATGGTAACAGCTGTATTGTATCCTGTCCAGGCCTCTTGAAAACCTAAAACATGAGACATCTGGTAGCAAATACTCTGAAGAAGTAGCTGGTTATCCAGCTGTCTGTATTTTAGCTCTAAATTATTCTATAAATTTATTATAGTATAAATCAATACTTAATTGTCATTCTTGTCATTCAGACTTAATGAACCTTGTATCCATGCAGATGCCATTAATGACCTGAGCAGATACATTTTTAAAGACATCTAGGTGAGAATTTTTAATAAGCCAATAATAAGGTATCCTGCAAAGTCTATTTTCTCTATCATTATATCCCAGCAATAGGATTTTTAGGAACATCCATTGTTCCCTGTTGCTAATAATTTACAGTCAAGCCTGGTATGAATCAGGTTAGGTCAATACCAAGCGCTTTGGAAAATCCCAACTCCTATATTAAAATTCTGAACTATTTTGAGAACCAGTTGTACAGAGGGTGGCACAAACCACACAATGTGTCATGGTTAAGTGGGGTTGAGCACTTTGAAAATTATCCAAGAGTATTTGCCAGTGAAAACTTCATGTGGCCTGTAGGAATCATTTCATGTAGAAGTAAAGTTTAGCCATGTGGGGATGAAAGTTATGGCAGTGGGAGGTAATCCGGAACACTGCAAAGCAGTTTCAGACAGAAATTATCAATTGTACAATACTTGTAAATTGGGTACTTGTAAGAAGGATAAACTGGTGACAAGAGGGTAGAATGGCTCTGGTGGTTTTGATGCAAATGTCCCTGTTCCCATTCTCTCTCAATTCTTAAAATCAAGTCTCATCCCTGCTGGTCCATCCTCAAGCCTCAGGAGCTCCTTGTCATTTGGGTTTGTCCCCACTGGGGGCTTTGTCCACTGGGAAGATGGGGAGCAGAGTGACCCGTCAGACTAGTTGTCCCAGCTTTTCCAACAGCTGATACCTCCCGGCCCTGCACTCTGCAGCCAGTGGCTGCAAGTACCCGACTGCTGTACCTGAGTCAGGAGAGGGTGACAAACCAGCACATCCCCAGCTGGGCATAGGCTCTGGGGGGGGGAGATGTGGTGACAGCAGGCTGTACTTCCCCACAGGCAGACTTCATATGGCAGCCCTCCAGCTCTGGGCAGGGCTATGGGTACCAAATTCCAGCCTTGATTCTCCAGGGCAAGTTCAGAGGAATTCCCTGGAGTTAAGCTAAATTTAAAACCATTTCAAGGAGGAGGAGTGAGAAGCAGACCTCATAATCTCAAAACTTGCTCAGATAGAGGCTCTGCTTGGCATACCAAGATGAATAATAAATAGCAGTCATCCATCCATGTGGATGGATTGGCTCTGCCCACAGTAGAGGGTGTGAAAAAAAAAAGTGTGAGGGGAACATTTTCCAGCAGCTCTCCCTCTGGAAAGCTCTTGCTCACATGATATTTATTGAGAGAAGGTACAAAGAAAAGACATTAGTTAAATAAAATGTTTTACCATCAGGTGGGACATCAATGGCTGAATTGTTCATTATCCCAAAGAGTCTTTGAGAAAAAGGAGAAGGGAGAGCTTGAGCCCAAGGCTGGCTTGAGCCCAAGGCAGAGACCAGCACCAGCACACCCCAATGTCCTCTATCCCTCCCGACCACCCCAGGGAAGTGCCTGGTCCTCCTCTTCCTCCCCTTTCAGTGTTGGGAGCCCACTCCTGGCACATTGAACCTCCCTGTCAGTTGTGCTGCTGAGGAGCTCCTGACCCAATGCCTATCATGTTCCCAGGGCATCCATGCCACCTCTTGGGACACAGAAGAAAAGCTCCAACAGCTCACTTGGCATCGTGATGCTCAGCTTTTAGGCGTTCCTGTGAGTCATGAGGGAGAGGAAAGGCAGGAGCAGTGCATCTGCAGCCAAGCATCTCTACTGGTGCTGGGAAGCCTCTCCCCTCCCTGTCTGATATCAATCCCATAAATGATCCTGGGGGCATTTGACTGCAGCAGTAACTTACATAAGGGCAACTTGCACATTAAATGCACCATGGTGGAGGCCCAGACCTGCTCACCTGCCCTCTTTTAGGGAGGGTGCTGTCAGACAGGGGCCGTGGCTGTCACTAGTGGGACCTGGAGGTCAGAGGAATCTGTGCTTTCCCCCTGCCTGATGCTCCAAGTCTGCTATCTGGGAAGCCAAATCAAAAGGCTGTAAGAGCAAAACCATCCATAGTGGAAGGACTGGCTCTGCAGCTTGGATGGCACATGGATATTCACAGACTGCTCTGTAAACCTTGGAAAATGGATGAAAATATGTTTCTTTTCGTACTGGGAAGAGCTGGAAGGATGCTCTGTTGCTGTCACCTCCCACCTCACCGCGGTGGAGGGAGGAGGCAGCTCTGGTGGTGGGAATCTGGGGTGGCCAAAATCAATAGTGAGCTGCAGCCCTGGCTGGGGAGCTCCTGGGACCGGGGAAAGCTCTGCCTTGGACAATGGATTATTTTTAACTAGCTCCAATCTTCAAACACTGTAGCTTTAAAAAGGGGGAAAAGAAAAGAATAGCTGATTTGTGCAAGCTCCCGTGCTCCCATTAAGTCGGTGGAAGTGGTGCTCTGCATTTCAATGGGGGCAGGACTGAACTTCTCGTGAGATAAATTGCACCCTGTCTCTTTGCATGCACTGTGCAGCTAGTCCTGGCTTGCTCAGCTTCACTCTTTCCTGGCCCCCCTACGAACACCTCTCCCTCCCTGAAACGCTCCCCAGCAGATTTTTTTGTTGTTGTTGTCATTTAGCTATTCATTTTCCATAGGCTGCCTTCATTCCCGTGGCCTTTTGCAGCTAGGAGACAAGATGTTGCCTTGGAAACAAAGCCCCTTAGATGTTTGGAGTCTCTGGGATTGCTCTGTCTGCTCCTGAGTACTTTTAGGTTATTTTTATTAACCATACAAAGATGCAGCAGGCTCGTAGCCAAGGCAGAAAGCAGCCCTGGGAGGTGGAGGGAAGGCGAACGTCTTACTGGCATTGCTTACTCCACTGGGGATATTTTTTGTGATGCACCACGGGCTGAACGCCTGCAAGAGAAATAGCATCTCCAAAGAGTGCTGCACAGGCAGGGCTGTTCCTGGGGCTGGGATGGCTGCAGGCAGACAAAGCCACAGTAGCACCAGAGAAAGAAAAAGCCGAAGTAACTGAGAAGGGAAGAGGAACTAAGAATGGCAGGCATTCATGTTTCCTAAGATTTCTCACTTTCCAACCAACTGTCCATGCCATGGAGGGACACATGGCACAGTCTGCTGCCAAGGTGTACATGGTGGCTATAGGCCTGGTCTGGTTATTTTAGAGGAAATAAGATTTCCAGACCCATTAGGCAACTGTGAAAGTCTCTGCTCCAAGGTTTTATTTGCAGCTCCACTCTGTGCCACTGGGCAAGTCAGGGGCAGCCCAAGCCCAAGGCATCTGGGCAGCTGTAGCACAGTGGCTCCTTCTGCCCCAAATCTGTCTGCAGGAGAGGTCTGACCCCTTCTGCAAGAGAGCTCTGGAAGGCAGTCAGAGACTGTACTGTTCCCATCTCCCCTTATCCACAGGCATCACTGCATAACACTGCCAAATCCAAATCCCTCCATGAAGAACATTTTAAAGTTGGCTTTTACTCCTTCTTCTGCAAAGATGTAAAAAAAGAAACAAACCAAAAGCAGATTTAAAGAAGTTCCCTAATCCCCTGATGGTACTTGAAATATTTCCAGTCCGGCCAAAGTATTCCAGAAAATGTAAATATATATTATTTCAAAAAAATAATCAGTTCAGTATTAAGCCTGTGCCTTGCTGCTCATTTCAGTACAGTCCTCTACTCTATACAAACACGAGGGAGGGTTTCCCACTGCAGTGGCTGCAGAGCCAGGAAGGCTGGCACAAAGAGAAAGGGAGCACAGAGGGGAAGGAAGGAAAACACTGAAATAGGATGAGCCTAAGAGATGGTGGGTGAGGACTGGCAGCACCTACTGGGCAAAGACACCCACAGAGAGCTTTGACCGTGGTGCTGGAGATGGTGCAGCCATTTCCATTCTTGACTACAGGCAGGCACTAGTGCCATCCCCACTGTTCTGCAGGGCTTGAGGTGACCTGTAATGGCAGAAAATGTTTTAGGCAAGATCCACCATACATATTCCCCATATGTATCACGTAGGATTACACACAAGGGAGCAATTCTGCTGTTTTGTGGCATTTTCCATCATAGCTAAGCCTCACAGATGCCCAGGCTAGCAAGATACACACAGATTTTCTTATCCCTTCTGGTGTATCCTCACTAGAGTGAGGAAGTCTGCCTCATCCTCACAAGTGTCATAAAAGCTGGGTGCTTTTTTCTCATTGTTGCTGACTTTCCTTGTCAATACTATATGATACCATGGTTACAGAGGTGTAGGACTAATCCAGTGACGGCAGGTTATGAGCTTTTTTGCTTTTGACATTCTTTGATGCTATATTTGTGGCAGAAGAATAAATAATAAATACACACAACAGCATCAAAGTTTTCTTCCAGGTCCCTAGCCTATTTCTGCCTATCCTTGTTAAGCTGTTAGAAAGATAGTTCTCTGCCGGCCACTTATTTTATGAACTATCCTATCATCCAATGATGCACCTGAAGTCCCATTTATCCATTCTCTCCAAAAAGAGCACTTAGTAAAAATAAAGTTCCTGTTAATATCCCTGAGAACAACTTCCCCTGGAACAGCAATGCTCGCACTCAACCCAACAGGTTCCTTCCCCTCCCTCTTCTCTCTTTCCTTCTTCCTTCTCCCATCCTCCCCCTACCAAAGGGTTGGGGAACTTTCATGATGCTCTTGTAAGGAAAATACAGAACATTTTTTCTCTGCAGCAACCTGAAACAATATAGAAGAAAATCTGTTAGTGTGTGACATGCCTCGGCTCTGCTGAGGAGGAACTTGCTGGGGGTTAGTCCCTGTAATCCCTGCTGATCAAAGTAAGAGCTCCTCCAAGCCTGTTACAAGCACCCAAGTCTTGATTTTGCTGGAAATACAGCAGCACAGGAGAGATTTAACTAAAAATTTGTCTTTCATCTGCTCTGAACTCTGAGGCTCCTTCTAGGCAGCCTTGACCACACCTTGACCATTTGCTGCTCAACCTCGGCCCCATCAGATGCAGCTTCCACTTACAGTAGAACCTCAGCCAAATGCTCCTCTACCCTCATCTCTTGAAAATTCTGGTCTTCCTTGCAGAGAAAGGTTCACAGTCACCTGGAAATTAAGTGGAAGAGAAACTAGACAAACATTGTAGTAGTAAGAAGTCATGGGCAAAATTTTGCTAACCAGTCCCTGAGTGAATTACATCTTATTTCAGCCCATCCCCTTCACAATGTTAATGTTATAGAATCCTGGGATGGTTTAGGTTGGAAGGGACCTTGAAGATCATCTAATTCCAAACCCCCTGCCATGGGCTGAAACACCTTTCACTAGTTCAGGTTACTCCAAGCCTTGTCCAATCTGGCCTTGAACACTTCCATATGTTAGTGTGAAGCCATTTCCCCCTTGTGTGGAGTCACACAGCATCTCCATCTCTGGTTATGTTGCAGACAGAGACCAAAAAGCAAAAAGTTATCAGGCTCAGGCAAAGGCAGTAAGCACATGCATTATTTGGGCACCTCTCTTGGGTATTGGGAACTGCTGCCAGTGACAATCCTAAAGAGACCACAGGTTTGCACACTTCCATCTGCACACTTGCATTGTATCTTTGTGTAGAGGTTCCCCAGAAAATACTGATGTGCAATAGGGAAAGCTGGGCAAAGCAAGGCACTGCCATCTTTTCTGAGATCTCTCGTCTGCATTAAACAAATAAGGGAAAGTTGCTGAAGTTTGCAGAAGAAACTCCATTTCTGCCTGAGGAAATGCCCTGTTAGTTAATTATTTAGTCAGTTGCTGGGACAGCTCCTAAACCACAGTGTAGGCAGGTGTCAAAGTTTACGCACCTCATTTTGTTCCTGTAAAGTCCAAGTCAAACCTAAGGAAAACCCCTTCCTCTGCACTCAGCAGTGATCATTTTGTAAGACATTTGGTGAAACAATACACAACCAAAACCCAGAAAATTTGAGGTGGTGAGAATTCAAATTAGAACAGCAAATAAGCTGTGAATGAAGGACTCCTGATAAGAAGGTTCTTGTTCTACTTACTAATAGACCTGAACAGAAATGTTTGATGAAATTGCTAAAAAAACAGTCTGAAAGAAACAAAAACCATTTGTAAAATCTGGTCAAAATGTACAAATCCAGCAAAAATCTGCAGGTAGTCATGGACAAGAGGAAATTATTTCAGAATTTTTCAAAAGGACTTTGCATTCCAGAATGGCAAAGTATTTCGTTTTAATTTTCCCAAGTTTTCATTAAGAAACAAAATTTTTGCTTGAGAATTGGCATACATCTAAGATAATAATACTGAGCACCCAAATAACTCAAAATATTTTGATAGGGCTTAAGGCAAATGCTTTGGCTGGGTGTGAAATTAAATTTTTCAGAGGACTTTGGAACAGGAGAATGCAGGGGAACGTTTCATCCAAGCTGATGTTTTTCACCACCTAATTTTTTGGTTCTGCCGCCAAGTGGAAGAATCAGTATTCTTTGGCTGCTGTGCTGCCTGATGTCACATCAGCAATAAATTCGAGGCCACTCATCAGGCAGAAGACTTGGGTATGAACAACAAACCCACTGAGTGCTGTAGCTGTTTCAGTGGAGAGCAGTAAGAAATCTCTACCCAGATATCCCAATTATGGGTTACAGGGAAAGAGAAGAGGCAACAGGGAGCTGGAATTTAACAGGGTTGGAGTGAAGGGAGGGATTTTTCCTCTCCCCCTACTTATATTCCCTTTAAGTATATATCTTCAACACAGATCACCAAGCGAAATAGGACCATAAAATGAAACAGAGCTCTTTATGATTGAAACACCAACGCTTTCTTCAGGGACAGATGACTGTAACCCACAGACTTAGTTCTTCATTGTACAAGGCACTGATAAATCTGCGAGATTAATTGTAGAGTGGAGATTAGCACCCACCGTTCAGCATCAAGCTCTGAGCATTAAACTAATTACTAGGTTCCAGCACTGCACGGCTTCCCGGCAGGAAGGCGCTGCCCTATAAATCATCATACACAAGCGGCATTTAGCCAGAGTTGTTAAAAAAATCTGTCTTTCTCCCGGGAATGCACCCACCATAGGGGCTGGTTTCCCTTTCTGTTCCAAAGACAAAGCGTGTTTTCCCCTTTGTGATGGAAAAGCTTGGAACGAAACTGTATCCCCTCTGCCCTGTCACCCTTACGCAGTTGCCGAGAGGGATGTTGGTGTGGAAAATCTTAAAGACATTTGAAGAGTGGAAGATGTGCAGGCTAAAACTGTCAGGAATTCCCAAACTCAGAGCGGGTTCCCAGAGAATCGCCACCACTCCCACTCAGTTTGTCCTCAGCCATCAGCATTGCAATGAATGTAAAATAGCCGTTTATTTTAAAAAATGCCAGCAGCCAATGCAGCTTCCCCACCTGCTCTCCCACTGTGGCATCTCAGGCATTTCCCTGCCGTTTACTGCAGCACAAACACTCCAGTGCCATTACATTTTGTGGATTTTTACCCAGCAGAGGATTTTACAGAGAAGAGAAGGGCAGTAAGCTGTAAGGATTTTGCTCTCTCATCTTTCCATGTTTCCAGCCTGCTTTCAGCACTGCGGCAAAGCACTTCCCTGCGGAGCATGAAGCCATGCGGCTAATGTCCCCCATCTGTGACTCTCTCTCTCATCCCCTCCCTGGTGGGCAGCGCTGTCTGTGCCTGCATGGCCTGAAAGTCCTCGGCAAGGAATGACGTTTGGGCTTGCAGGTCCCATACCCAGCCCCTTTGCTCAGTGCTTGTAGGACACAGGACCCATCAAAGCTGCCCTCAGAGGGATGCTCATGGACTTTGCAGTGGCTCTCAGTCTCTTGGGAATGTCCTCTTCTTGAATTAGAAGGGACTGGGGTGGACAGAGTGCTGTTTTCTCACTTTGTTTTGCAGCTCGTGGGTCAGGACCTATTTTGAGACCATTTAACACATGCTTTCTGGCTTTCCCATCCTTACTTGGAAAAATCAGGTCAGCTACCCACTGCGTTTGTCTCGCCCAGTTCAGGAGCTCAGAAGAACCAGGGAGGACCCTGTGATTTCCTAGAATAAAGCGAATTTAGGAAATGACTTGCCGTCCCTCTTGCCTGTTGTTGTTCTGTGTTGTTGGGTGCTGGGTTTTTCCACCTCTATGGCGAGTGAAGCACTATTTTCTACAGGATGTAGAGCTGAAGGAACTCTTACTATGGTGGTGGCCAGCTTGGTGGTGGCCAGTGCAAAATAAAAGATCTTAGTCTACTCCATGCATTATCCAGTCGTTGGATTGCCAGATAGTCATTAGTCCAAGCAAATCAGGAATATTATTTTACGTATGTTGCAGGAGGGGAAAAGATGGTTATACCCACCTAAGGGGTAGCCATTTTTATTTGATCAGCTGCAGTGTCATACAGAATGGGTAGGAATAAAGGTAGTACTGAACACAGACCAGTTGGCCTGCTGTAAGAGCCACAATAATTTATAATATCAGTCCTGCTCAATGTCTCCCCAAATAGGAAGCAGCAGATAGAAAAAAACAGCTGTAACAAGGTTTCAGGCTGGAGATCCTAGACCACATCCCAGACACACAGAACTGTTTGGCCAAAACAGTCAGAGGTGGTGACACCGTCTTGGCTCCAGAAGGGTATGAAAACCAGGGCTTTACTAGTTGTTAGCCAAACAGCACAACCTCAGGAGGAGATGTGGACGTCACTGTGGCCGTTGGCTTATGTTTTCTGTACAGAGTGATCTGTCTGCTCACAGGCAGACAGCAGCCCTTCAGCATTGTATCCAAGTCAACCAACCTTTTTGTGAGCTGTTTTACTCAAGGAGGTTAGAAGATGGCTACTGTGACACTATGGAAAGCCAGGCATCTCTAACTTAATTTGTTAGGCTTAGCTTTGCTGTGTGATGCAAATTGCTACGGGAACGCTATGCTGAGCTTCACATCAGCATAAATCCCTTTCCCAGACCACTGGGATCTGTGTCCAGAGCATTGCAGTTCCACCTCCAACTAATGGGAAATGCAGAGGGGATGTAGTTTGGGTGCATACCTCAAGGTACTCTCCAAAGGGATAGATTTTAATAAGCCACTGGATAGATTTTTAACTTCTCAGTGCCTTCCAGGATCTCTCAGCAAGCCAAATGCCAAGCAGAGGTGGGAGGCCTTGATTAAATGTTTTGAAGGTGGATGGAAGGGTGGAGGAGGAAGGGAGAAGGTTGTCTCTCCCGCGATGCACAGCAGCTGCTTCATGCCAGGCAGATTTCCTCAGATTGAGAGGTCAGCTCTGAAACACAGACATGTGAGAAAGAGAGGGAGAGTGAGGGAGAGAGTCATACATGTAGCTAGCTATTCAATGTCTCCAAAAGCTCCTATGGACTTGGAGCTGGGCCCTGGATGTCTCTGGAAAAGGCATATTCACCAGCCCTGATTTGTTTCCAGGATTTATTCAGGCTGCAAATGCTGTGAAAATCACTGGGTTTTGCTGCCATGAAGCCATACTTTGTCCAAGAAGCAGCACCCAGGTTTTTGAGACACTCTGTAAGGAGGAGGTTTTCAATTTATGAAACATGTTCTGCCCTGAAGATACAGGACAGTCATTTCTCACTGCAGCAGCATGTACCGCTGTGCCTTGAAGTCAGGATCTGGGTCCCCCAGGAAGGTTCCCTTCCAGGGACATCCTTTTTGGATGCTGGATGCTCTCAAGACATCAGTTTGATTTTCCCCAGGTTCATGACTGGTGATGGCCACTACTTTTTTCACAAGACTGCTTGCTGATAACTAATACCATGCTGATTTCTCTTGCACTGCCAGCCAAATTGCAGTGCTTATCTTTTCCCCCACTGCATGGATTTTCTGAAATGTTCTAAGATGCAGATCTTGAGTACAATCAGCCACCAGAGGAAATTGCCCTAGAGTTAACCTTTGAGACAGGCTGAGTGACAAGTATCATTAATCAGAGTAAATAACAGAAAAAAAAATGCTGTTTACTGGGATTTAGTTCACCAAAAGGAAAGGACAGTACAATGTGACACAGTGGTCCAGCTCTCCTGTGAGTGTAACTCAGTGCAGCTCTACAGTGCTGCTCCTAGCAGATTTGTACCACACAGCTTCACACAAGGCTTTGCTTCTCCCTTAAGTTTTCCCATTCCAGAAAACTATTCCTTTTTGAAAATAAAAGGAAGAAAAAAAGTCCCCTAGTGATTGTCCAGGCAACTTCAAAGGATTGGAGCAAGGATTTACCCTGTGGTAGCCAGAGATGGGAACCTGAGTCCCATTCCAGTGCAACTCTACAGCAGCCAGGGCAGGAGGAGCTCCGCTGGTGCCTTCATGGGCACTGGTCCTGTCTGGTGGTGAGGAACAAATAATTAGGTATGGTCTGTATTGGTGTGATGGAAAATCTTGTTTGCTGATACAAACATTACTGCAGGTAGTGTCAGGCTGCTCGGAGGGGCCCCTCTCCCTTCCAGCAAAGTAACACATTAATTGGGCTATGTGGCTGTTGCAAGCGAAGTCACAAGTTTGCATGCTGAGCACAGGCTGTGTGCTTGGTGACAGTGACATATGGGAGACAATTAAATAACTGCAGTTATGTCCAGGTTAGGGAGAGAGCAGATCCTCTTATGAACTGGATTTATACCATGACACGTAGGCTGACAACCTGGGGTTAGAAATGAGACATGCTGACTTTCTGCTGTGTTTATAAGCTTCTTGTTCACATCAATCTGTGGATTTCAGACTCTGCCCTGGACCTACAGAGCCCTCTCCATTCCCTGACTAGTGGGGAGGTTTGTTTTTTAGCAAAGGGTTATTTGATCTTTTGGCTTGATGGCTAAAGCCTGGATGTGCATTTCACCTTCCCCTGAGCTCAGCTGTCTCCCCAGGCCAAGCCCAGCCAGCTCTAATTCTCCCACTGTGGGTGGATGGATTCAGCATTCAGGAGTGACACAAAGTGACAAATCCCACTAGCCATAAGGAACAACCCAAAGGCAATCAGCTCGGGGTCAGGTTTTTACCTGTTATGGAAAATGCAAGCCATTGGGAAGTGGTAGCAGGACACGTGGGAATGCCACAGTGATAGGCTAGGATGCTCCTGCTGGATAAGAACTAGCAGGAAGGAGACTAGCCTGACCTCTTACCCTCCTCCCAGACTGCTTGTTCTGAGAAGATGGGAGACAGAGCAGCTGGGAAAGGCAGAGGCAGCAGCGGTGGGAGCAGCCCTGCACCATTTTGTAGCTCCCTCCAGCAATCCCAGGAGCCAAGCACCGCCTATTTTTAGCTCCCGAGGTAGCTGAAATACCACCGTGATATTCATTAACGAAAACCCTGTCGGATGGGAACTGCAAGGCGGGGCGGGGGGGGCTGGTTGGTCTGTTTTGTTTTGCTTTATTTAATTGCTGGCTGCGGTACAGAGGCAGAGCGTGGCGGGAGGCTCGGCTCCTCTCACCTCAGGAAAAGCGGGAGCGCCAGACCCGGGGGAGGCGGGCAGGGAAAAGTCAATCAGGCAGTGTTTAAAAATCTACCTGCTGGGCCCAGGGGAGCCTGGAGATTTTAATGTCATTCCCAGCTTGAGATGCAGCCTGGAGAGTGAGAAAAGAAAGGGGTATCTTCTCTTCTTGGGTCTGTAATTGCTCGTTAAATCATCTAACAAATGCCTGGACTCCTGGATGGCCCTGTGCTTCTTGACAGAGGGGCTTCATCCTTGGCAGGGGAGAGGAGTATTTTTAAAAATACTCATTTCACCTGCTTTTTCTGGGTCTATAAAACTGAGAGTTCAATGGTTCACTGTGCAAAATAAAACTAAATCTGGAATATTACCATTCAGCAGGAGCAATAAACGTTCCTTCAAGCCATTCCCCTGCTCCAGCCTATTGATTCTGCAGGCAGGTGTCCGTGGTGCGGGAGGGCAGCATGTCTTGTCCCCAGAAATGACCTCCAGTGACTGCAGAGGAGTGTGTGCCAAAAGAAACCCTTGCCCTATGTGCTCAACCCCACTTCTGGCCCAAGCAGACCTGATAACCACAGCCAGAGATGCTTGTCCCTGGTCACTCCCATTCTGCCCTGTCATTCACTGTTCATCTATATCTTCTGCTCAAACCCTCCTGTGTTGGTTTTTACTCATGGGGAACTGCCACAAGTCTCAGCAGTTGAAAAGGTGAGGCAGCTATTTCCCAGCACAGAAAATACGATGACTGTGCCATTCCCTCTGATGCTTTGCAGAAAGCAGCCTGCAGTTAAATCCACAAAGCTCAGAAGAGGCCCATACTCTCCCCATAACAGCTGGAGAGCTTCAAATGTGCTTTGCCATCACAGACAGATGGACAGATCTGTGACTTACACCAATAACCCTGCCAGTAGTCAAGATGACATAGAAAGATCTCCTTCTACCTGACTGAAAGCATGGATGCTTTTCCCGCATCACCCATGCAAAAATAACGGGGCCATGCTAGATCACAGCCATTAGCAGGTTTTATGTCATTTAGAGTCTGTGAAAAGAGCAGAATTGTAGTTCCAGCAGGGCAGGCAAACCATACGGATGATTTATGAATATTCACTGAGTTCACGAAGCACTCCAGGGCAGAAAACAAGCTTTTGAAATTAACTGAACTCTTCAAGGTTCTTCGTTTGTCTTGGCTTTGAGGTGTGAGTCACTAATACTGTTTCTCCAAAATGAGCAGTCTGTACAGAGGGCTAGGAAGATTCCTGGGCACTAAAATATAAAGTTAAGTACTCTGTGGGACTTTATATTCATAAAATCTTCAAAGCATAGAGTCCACACCATTAAGTTTTATGGGATATAGTACTGATAGATATAGTACTGAGACTTCTTCAGCCCATAAAAGCTGGATATTTGGGGGACTTGAGACTCTTTCTCTGAGCACTGGAATCTCCAGCAGCTTCAGTTTCCAGTGCTAGCAGTTTGGTGCCCTGCAGTTTTTCCACAATTTCAATGTTCAATAAAAAGGCTGCAGAGGAGTTTTGATGTAGACCCATCATACATCTTGTCATATTCACTCATGCAATTAGTTTATTGTGGTGCTCTTCAGCATTGGCCCTCTTCCACTTATAATTGTACCCAGCAAAGTACGGGCATTGCCTGCACTCCTCTCTGCAAGATTTGTGTTTCTGGTCTGCATTTGTTGGTTTAGATCAAACACCCTGGAAGGCAAAGACTTCCACCTGTGTTTGGCCAGGAATGGGCTCCATCTAGCAGACAAGAGACAAGGTAATAAAACAAGGAAGCTGTCTTCATGAGTTTGCTGTACACACAGAAGAAATAGGAGCTCCTCTTTTCCAATTAATTATAACAATAATAATTGAGTTTGTTTAATCTTGTAGAAATATGAGACATTTTCAAAGCAATGAAAGAAAAACTCAGATGAGCCAACACCCCAAGGATTTCAGGAGTCTATGGGTGTTGTGGGAGACCCTCTTCTTGCATAGCAAGCAGAGGGGATTGTGAATTTGTGTGTCCTGTTTCACAAATGAGTGAAGCCTCAGCCACTATGGGCTATTACAGTAGGGCTGAACTCAGCTATTCCAAGGCTGTCTAGACATTCCCATCCTAAATCTGAGACATCTTCCGGACCCATGTTGTGTCAGAACACTATCCTCCAGGAAAAGTTGCTGTTCCAGCAAATCTCGTTTTTCTCACCAAAAGATTCCATCTGAAAATGGCCAGCTGACCCTGCCCTCACTGCCATGCTCCTTAACTGTGGCAGATTCCTCTCCCTCTGAGTCACAGAGCACCACAGCCAGCCAAGGTGGTCAGCATTAACATGAATTAGCCCTCATAGCAGGGGCTCATAGCAAAGAACAAGAATTCAGGAAAAGCAATAAACCAGCATCTGGAAACAATTGCTTCTGGAGTCTTTCTGCCGTCCTTTTTGATACAAAGCCTCTGCTTCAGCAAGGTTTCACACTTGGTTAAAGCAGGCATCATTGCAGGGTATGTGTCACTTCGCTAAAAATTTAAATATCCTTATACATGTATGCATTTCCTTCTGTTCCCAAGAAACTCCACATGTGCAGTGCAGACTGCTTTGTCTGTTGAATAGAAATATTTGTTGTTGTGAGGTGGATTGCACAAACAATCTCTTTCCTTGTGACTTCCTTGCTCCATCTTCCTTTTGCCCTTTCTGCTGGATCACACACTGTGGATGCTAAAGCGCCATCCTGAGAAACACAGACTCTATTCTTGGTGATTCGGTGAACTGTTTTGGAAATCTCTGGCTCCAGGTTCTGCCTTGAGCATCTCTGTGACCTCTTGTTTCTTTCCTCTGCAGGCTGATGCCAAGATGGTCTGTGATGTTGTAAGTCGGATGGAGGACACAGAGCCCTTCTCTCCAGAGCTGCTGTCAGCAATGATGAGACTCTGGGCAGATTCTGGGATCCAAGAATGCTTCAACCGGTCCCGAGAATATCAACTTAACGACTCAGCCCAATAGTGAGTATCCCTGTCCATAGTCTTTCATGTTAAGAAGCTTCATTTGGGCTTGTTTAAGTTTTAACCAGAGTTCATGACCTCATAGCAGTGGAATTGAATGTGTCCCTGCTTACAGACTGGGACGTGTGTTGTTTCACAGGCTGCTACAAGGCAGAAAGGATCAGGCAGCACATTCATGTCCCCTCTGGCCAGTCTGGGGTCAGGTCCATGACCCTAAGGCCAGGTTCTCAAAGTGCTGTCAAACAGCCCAAGGTAGGTTTCTGCAAACATGGATCTAGTGAATAAAGGCAGATCAATCTGTGGACGTGGCTGATGGCTTCTTTGTCTATCTGATTGAGAACAGAAGAGTGTGATCACCTGCTTTGTACAGAAGTACAGCTCATGGGTTTGCTTTTCTGATAGTCATACAGTGTACCATTAGGTCAGCTGGGTTACAGCCAAGGGTAAGGGACATCTTTGCTTTTCCAGTGGCATTGCATTACTCCTGTAATACAGTCAGTGGCATCTTTACCATTAGGGACCACATCCAGGTGTTTTTTAATGGCAGTTGTCTGAACCCATTGCTTTGGTTCGTCCTGTCATAAGGACAGGACATCTGCTCATAAATGACTGCTCTGGCTCTGAAGAGACATTGATGTCTCCCCACTTTCAGTTGATACTCATTTGTAATGATAATTCTTCCAATCTGTTTTCCTCCATGTAGGCCAGGTTTTCATCCCATCATTTGAATCGCAGCAGTTATCACAGTGAGGCAAAATGTCCCCTGGCCCTGTACTGAGTCTTGGGCAGGAGTCACTAAAAGGTGATTAAGTATAAACGTAAGGAACAGGCAAACACAGAGCAATCATTTCAGCAGTTGTACCATTGGACCTTTTGGTAGTCAGGGAAATAGATGCTTCCCAATGGTGTCAGGTCAATGCTTTGTCCATGCTTTGGGCTTTCACAATATCCCATATCAACAAGTTCACTAGCTGTTTCATGCACTTCTGGAGCTTTTGTTGTATGTTTGGATTGTTTGGCATCTCTGCTTAGGGTTTTCCTGGGTATCTATCAAAACATGAACCCAAGCACTGGTGTGGCTGCTGGTTTTGTTCTGTGTGGTGGGCCTGGTGTTCCCAGCCTGTACCAGCTCCTCCCATCCAAGCTGGCAGGGCAGTTAGGGAATGCAGCTCTTGTGGTGCTGCAGCAGAAGGCGAGTGATGACACATCACTTGGCATTGATGGAAAACCAAGTGGGAAACCTGCAGATGTGTGGTTGTGGACACAACATCCAACACAACCATCATCACACCTCAGAGATGATCCTGGCATTATGCTGCCTTTTAATCAGTAGAAGGTGGATGTCCATGTTTAATCTTTATTTCATTGCCTGTAATAGCAAAATCAGCCTTCTCTTGGCAGCAACTTTTTATTTTTTTCTTTTTTTTTTTTAACACAGAAGAAGGGTGTGATGGCATAAACATACCTTTAGAGATATAAATTATCTAAAATGCCAGTCCTAATTGCATTACAACCTTGTGGAAAATTCTTCAATTGTTTTAGAGCCAATTACCTTGAGGAAAGTATTTTGATTTTCCTTCCATGCAAGATAGCAGTTGAAAATAATAAGCAGAGCCCTCCCAATGTGACCAGATGCTGGGCAATTCATCAGCAAGAGCTCTGAAACCACAAGCAGTTTCTAGGTACCAACTGCAGAGGCTCTGTGCTGTGGTATTCACAGCAATTTCAATATGGGGTTGCAGCCCAGAAAAATGAATTTCAATGTCTTTGACAAATCACTTGCATCCAGAGGATGATGCACGATCCTTCTCGCCAGAGGATCTCTCCTTAGCCACACTGTGAGTTGTGCTGTGGCTGGGCACTTGTTTTCACTGGGTTAGGCTGGATGGTGAAGCTGACGATAAAACTGTCCTTCTCATTTACGGACCTGGTGGTGTTTAGGAGCCTCTGGTAGTTCCATCACTGGGAGCAGAGATGCTGTCCCAGGGCAGGGCGCTGTAACACATCCTGCTGCACCTCCAGGCTCTGGTGTCATCACACTAAATGGTGATGCAAGTGAGAGCTCAGTTGGCACTTATTCACACCCAGTGGACTCCCATTGAAAAGAGGCATATTTTATATTTAATCCTTCAACGCTTTGGGGTTGTTTTCTTTTGCATGACTGAAAGATTTCAGACAGTTTTATGGGTTTTTTCCCCACTCTTGGGAAAAGGCTTATCTTTATTGACACTGATACTGGATTTAAAACACTAACTGCTACAAAATGTGTTAGCATTAGGGCTAAGAAAAATAAATTCCAGACAAGAATTGAATGTGAAGTTCCCCAAAATGTGAAAAACAGTGACAGGTAGTGAGCTGGACTAGCATCACTTTTATTTCTGGCTTCTCTTGGTATTAAGCCGTAGGGGCTGGTGTTTGCTGGCAGGAGGTAAGTTTGCTGCAGGAATTGAAGATCGTGCTCCACGGCTGCTCAGCACATGTCACAAAGCCCAAAGGCACCAAGCGACCAGGTCATGTCATGGCCAGCACATGTGGGACTTTCAAGAGTGACACTTCCCTTCAGCCCAGAAACCACCCACCAAATGCCCTGAATGCTTTTCAGAACCTCCCCCACTGACTGTCTATTTCTAAGGAACCACCACCTGGGTTTCTCTGAGTCAGTGCCGCTGTTGTCCTTAATTGCTCCTCCAGTGCTTTACCCTGAGTTTTTTAAAAGGGCTGGAACAAATAGGCCTTCTGTTACGGCCCCTAGGAGACCCAGTCACAGGCTAATCAGCAGCCTGCAAGAGTCAGCAGCGTAGTTGTTACTAGTCTGTCATCAATTTCACTGAAAATAAATGTAATATTTTGCATTAGACTAAACAAGAAGTCAGTTGTAGCTCTTCTCTCCTATCAAAGATGGTCAGGAGCACATTACTTTTTAGTGTCCGATACATGCTTCCTAACACCTTCCTGCAAGACTTTGTTTCTTTTAGGCTCTAAAGTCCACCTGTCCTTAGCAAGGATTTTATAGTTACTGCAAAGGTATAGTAGAAAACAGCACTTTTGCTAAGAAAAACATAACTGAGAAAGAGGGAAGGTTCTGTAATGGACCTCCCATGTTTGGACTGCAGAAAGTAAGACCATAAGGATGGCAAGAGCAGGGAAGAGAGTAAGATGTAGCAGTCAGTTTCATAGTTTTTTGTTACTGCATTTTATCATAGTTCCCCAAGGCAAATTTACGGGTGGGTTGCGTTCCGCATTCCTAATATCTTGATTATGTTTTTATTCTTATTTCGTCTCCTCTTCCTTTCTCGTCTCCATGCCTAGGAGCTAAATCTACCTCTGATCATCAAAGAGTCTGGGCACTGCTGATGTCTTTTTCTTCTCTAGCCAGTTTCTGTTTGTGGAAGCACATCTGTGACCCACATTTTGCTTTCAAAATCAGCAAAATAGAGGTTTCCAGCTGGTTTCCTTAATCTCCTACTTTTGTTCAGATTTTAAAATTGTCTTGTGTTTCCTAGCCTCGAGTTCCTAACTAGCCTGGTCAGTGGAGTGCAGCACATAGGGCAAGTCTAATCTTAACCACCCAGGGATGAGGACCTGCTTTGAACGGCCTCCAAACTTCAGGGGGGAAATGGAGCAGACAGAGCATCCACACAAGCTCCGATTTTCTGTGTTCATCTCCAAACAGGCACAGGCCCTGATGATGTGTAGGCAGAAACAGTTTGCAAGTACACAGACACAAAAAGCCAGAATCCATCTCAAGTTATTCTCCTCCTGTTTCAAAGTACTTTGAAAGATCATTTGATAATGCCAGGGCTGCGAAACTACCGTGAAAATGTAAAATATTTTAGGCCTGCATTCAAACCATCCATCTTCACACGTATCAGAGGTGTCAGGGCTAGGAAGATTGTTGCTTTTGGCACTCACCATCAGGAGCAAGGGAAGGGAGAGATGCTTTCAGAGAGGGATACAGACCTCACTGCTCAGTGGAGAAAGAGAGATGCAATTGTGTCTGCTGCTCTACCACAGTTGTCTGCAGCCCTGACAAGTCTGTGCCAAATACCAAATGCAAGCTGGACAACATTTTGGCTACTCCATCTTCAAGAACTGCTCTGATAGTGCCTCATAGAAAAGCGGCACCCAACTCAGAATAAAATACTGCAGTATCTTCCTTCTCACCCTATCTTGTGTGGGACTGTTCTCTGATCTATTTTCCTTGCAAAAGAATTGTCTTTGCATGATGCTATCACCTTCCCTACTGATACTGCATCCCACGTGCCAACACACACTTTGCATCAAAAAAGCAGTTAAGAAAGTAGAGCCAGATGTTGTTGTGATGTGGTGAACAACTTCCAGATTGAGCCCCGACAAGGCAGCATTGAAGCAGGCTGCCCAGAGAGGCTGTAAAATCTCTGTCCTTGGAAATGCTCAACACTGAGCCACCTGAACTAACTTTCAAACTGAATTTAACTTTGAAGTTGGCTCTGCTTTTAGCAGGAGGATGGGCTGGATGAACTCCAGAGGTACAACCCACACTGGCACTTTTGGGTTTGCTTTTTTTCCAGTCCCTCTTTCTCTGATAACACTGTGTTTAAAAGAGAGAACAGGTCTTTGGGGTTTGCTGCAGTGTTCTCTTTCTAGTCATGCAGGACCACACAGCTCTATGATAATGTCCACGTCCCTCAAGTCCAATGGTCTAAACATTTACCTTGCTGGCTTCACCAGCAAAGCAAACATTTTGACCATGGGACTTGTGGGACATGGACATTATGCACGACTGTCAGGACATGATCCATTTTAATGAGCTTCAGTTGTTGCTGGTGCACTCAGTCTGAAGAAAGAAAAATTATAGGTCAAGGTTTTGCATTAATATTCCCATCAGGTGCATAAATTCCATTTTCTCATCACAGCTTTTGCATTAGAATATGGTTTTCTGCACACCCGTCTTACTCGTGCCTGTCACTTGTGCTCCCTTGCATTTAATTGGAGGCAGTAGCAGCATAAATGGAACAATCCAATTAATTGGGATGACTTGCGTTGAGCTGTTTATTGAACAACCCACCTTTGTGTCTTGGAGCCCAATAAAGCAGAAAGGGAAAATACATCACAAGTGTAGAGGTAGGTACATTTGTCTAAATTTATGGTTTAATTTACCCCAGTAAGTAAATATGCCCACCAGCTCTGAATAATTAAGTTCTCCTTACGATAAGCAAAACAAAACAGTCCATAAAGGCCAGGACTGGTTGACTGGAATCATCAGCCTTGCTACATTCCCAAAAATGAGATGCAAATTGATTTTGAGAGGAGCAGCTCTGCAATGTCTTCTGGTGCTGGGTCTGGAGTAGGGCTGTTTCTTGTTTGTGCAAGGTGGAGGAGACATGGGCAATCTGAGCTTCAGCCTGTTATAGTCCAGCAGGGCTTGGCCTTGGTCAAGGTCTCAGGTTTTGATGTTATCCTCATGAATTAAGGAATTGCTGTTGTTATATGGCTTTACCAAGGGCTGAGTGTGAGGTAGAGGAAGGGCATGACAGGAAAGACATTGTCTTTTAAATCAGCTGGATGTTTTCCAGCATCTCACCCTCAATTTTCATCCACTTGGAACACCCAATTTCACTCAAATTCTCCAGGGGCTGCCTCTTTTGGCCTAAAGCAGGGTGGAGACCACGTCATAGTATTTTGAAGGTGGGTGTTGAGCAGTGCTCACCTTCCCATCCCACCAAACACTGCCAGGAGAGCATAAGAATCGAGCTTCTTTGGCAGAAACCTCACTCTCAGGCAGAATTTTGCAGGACTCTGCACAGCTCAGCTCCATTATAAGATGTTGGCACTTGTTATAGTGCCCACCCCACTTGGACCCTCTCAGACCCCAGTGCAGAGGAGAGCTCCACCAGACCTGCTCTCTCTTGGGGTACAGCCTCTTCAGGGAGCAGAGGCCACCCGGAAACTTAGTCCCACGGCTGAGTTCTTCTCTTCACCCTTTCCAAGCCACACATGCAAGTCATCAGGGAAAGGGGAAACAGTGTCAAAAGACATTTCCTGGCTGGAGTTCATGAAACCTCTAAAGAAAAAGAAAGAGAAGGAAAATCAGGACGTTCTATCCCATGTGAGGACCTGGTTTCTGATGGAATATATCGCCTCTTGGTCCATGCCTTCGAAGGTATCTGAGCTGCCATCAACCCCCACCTGAAACATCAGGAAAGCATTCACCAGTCGCACCAGAGCTCCAATGCTTTGCTCACTGCCTTTCCATGTGAAATACCAAATTCAGCAGCCAGCTCCACTAAAAATTTAGCATTGCTTTGGATATGGATCTTGCAGGCAAAAACTGGTGGTACGGTGTTGTCGCTTCTCCATTTCTTCTTTACACCCCAAAATCTCTCTAAAATCTGTCTGAAGAGACCCAGGAGATACAGACTGCACTGCAAGGAGGAGCAGAGAACCTACGTAGGTAGTTCATTCCTTGGAGACAAAGATGTAGAGATACCTGCCACCTCCCTGCCATTTTTCATTGCTGTGTTGTCGTAACAGTGTTGTCTTTGGCCTGGGGATGACTAAAATCTTGACATCTTGACTAAATAAATTGCTATTTAATGACCTACAATACCAGTGAGGGCTGTCTCCATTATGGCATTTTTCCCACACAAAAGGATAAGAGTCAGGGTAGTTCACAGTGCCTGGAGGAGGGAAAACTGCAAGAATTTTGGGACAGTCTCTTCTCTTTTCACATTTTGCTTAGCGTTGAGGAGCAGCCAGCACCATCTATAAACACAGCACAGGGCATCCTCCCCCCTGAGGAAACCTGCTGTACTGTAGTCTTGAACCCCAGATAATCTGTTCTCATCTCTGACTGACAGACCCAACAGGAATTTCTTCCTGCTTTGCGAAGGGTGACAGATTAGGCACAGAAAGATTTGACTTTTTTTGGCTGAGTATTTGTATATTTTTAGGCTGAAATGTCCTTACGAAACCAGCTGGAGCTGGCAGACTGCCACCAAGGGTTGGGGTTGGTTTTTTTGTTCCGTTCAGTTTGTTTTTTCACTGCTGCCCCTAGTGCTGGCTGCAGCCTCCCTCTCCCACCAGCTCTGCCCTTCACAGGCAGCACTCGCACCCTGCAGTGAGCCCATCACTTCGGTGTCCCACCTTTCACCCCATCCCTCCCACAATGGGGGATGGCAGTGCTGGGATGCAGCTTCACAGCCAGGGAGTACAGGCTCTCCTGGGAATCTGCAGCCCCTGCTCCCCCTCTCCTGCGGAGCCAAGGAATCCAAGCTTCCCTCTCCCTTTCTGTACCCTGACTCTGAGACAAACAGCATCACTCATACGAGTGAGGGCAGAGATGGTGTCTCCTGAGAGGTGTATCAGAGAGGCTCTCGGGGCATCCTATTGCTCATAGAAGCTCCTTAGGGAATCAGGTAGCTCTAGCTACCTATGTGGGTGATTCCTGCTTTATGCCAGCACCCAGATCATTGCTCACCAAGGGCTGTGAGCCCTGTCCCCCTGACAGGATATGTGGCTGTGTGGAGAGTGGCTGGCTGCTCTACCCTCCTGATTCTGCAGTGTGTCTGCGGGCAAAGTTGTCAGGAGACCACCGTGCCATGGCTCTTCACGTGACTGACATCAGGTCTGGTGCCATCTGCAAAGCTGGAGGATGAACATGATGCTGGTGTGTGGTTTCCCAAAGTACTTGTTATCCATTTGAAGTCCTTAAATGGCAAAGAATGGCAGGAATGCAGGATTACTTTGTAGCCAGACTCAAGGATGGAGCAAGCTGTCTTCTGCACAGGTCTGCGGGCACCAGTGGTGACAGTGTGACAGGGAGACGCTGTACAGCTGCCTATGCACCCCCTTCTCCTGCCATCCCCAAGTCCTATCCCAGAAATCATTCCAGTTTGGAAAGAAGAGTTCCAAAGGAACTTGACTGCAATCTGTGGAGCACATAGCAGCACATTGGGACCTTTGGGGCAGAGCTGCCTGCACCAGCCACGGGATGAACAGCCCAGGAGTAGCCACTCCAGCCCAGGACAAGCCCTGCCAAGCAGGACTGATCAGCTCTGTGTTTTCAGGATGCAGTTATCTCCCTGTCCCAGTCCTTCACGGTTTCATGGCCACCAGCCTTTCCCTGCCCCAGGTTTCTCAGCTCCTCTCCCTTCCCTGCAGGAGGGGGCAATTCCTCCATGGGTCACCCCATCCCATCCTGCCCCACTCAGGACATGCCTTGTGCCAGAGCGGTGCGATTCATCAGGCCCCACAGAGATGTGCAGCTGCTGCCATTCATTCCCCCCACCCTCTCTTGGGGTACAGACAACTCACACACACACATTCTTAGTGCTAGAGGAGTGCAGCGTCCCCCTGCTGAGGTTAGGAGTTTTATCCAAAGTCCAAGTTTAGGGTTAGGAGTTAAACCCGAAGCCAATCACAAGCTTAGCTAAAATTAGCCATTTTTCAATATATATTAAGACAACCATGGGAAAATTGCTTTTATCTGCTGCTTTCTAAACCCTCTAGCTTGTACTTTAAAGTCTTTTGTCTGTGAACAGGAGAGCTGGAAAGTCCTTTTTTATTTCCTTAGGCAAGTAGTCCATCTAATATCCAGTCTTGAGGGGCTGAGGCTTTAAAAGAGAACAAAAATGAAGAAAAAATAAAAGGATGTAGCAAACATTGTGACATATTGTAAAATCACAGGACTCAGCAATGATGGGTTTGAAGCACCAGATCTGTGCCCATGAAGGAAGGATGGCACAGCCCCTGGTAGGAAAGCAGAGCTCCCTAGGTCCCCCAAGAGCCTCAGGTGCCATTCGGTCAGCAGGCTGAAGCTCGTTGTCTCAGTTCCCCGATGGGGACAATAAACACATTCCTGTTTATGAGATGCTGATGTCCACACTGGTGGGAGCAGCAGAGGCAGCAGCGGAGTGAGGCAGGAGCCTGTGGGGTTGGACACGTGGGGAGAACGTGGTGAGGGAAGGCTGGGGGAGCCTCACAGAAGCAGAGTCCCAGCACCTGGCCTAGATAGTCCTGCCGACTGGGATTCACCTTGTGGAGCCCAGAGCACTGATTATTTCACAGACTAATTGATACAATAGCTCTCATTAGCCCTGGAGCAAACACTACTTTGTGTCTTGCTTATCCAGGCCAAGCGCTGAGCCAGCATTCAAGCCTCAGCCATTGATTAGCTACTGCATTTTAGGTGGGAAAAGGGGAAATACAGAGTTCTTTCTCCAGGCCTCAGCAGCATGGGCATGTGTTTGGGCATGGCCGGTGCCATGGGTGTGGTGTGTGCATGGGGTGTCTCAGAGTAAACCTGGCACCAGGGGCATTTGGGCAGAGGCAGTGTGGGTGGGAAGAGCTGTGCTTTTCCTTGGAATTTCAGTACAGCGATGTGGAAAGCAGCAGGAACAACGATTCTCAGCCCCATGCCTCCAGCTCTCCAAAGTCGGCAGGACTGGGGGGAACATGCACTGCGGGTCTATGGCACACTCCAGGGCTGGGTCAGTGCCAGGGACGGCTTTCCTGCCTCCTCCCTCTTTTGGATACCTGACAAGGGGTTCATTTGTACCTGTTTTTCCCCTAAGCACATGCAGATGAGATGATCATTGATTTGGACAGAGGAGCAAAAGGCAGATGAACATGATGCTGCTGCATCACTGCTCGTGTGCTATTCTCTTGTACAATCTGGGCATGAGCCCAGTCAGCATAGGGGGCCTGATACAGCATAGGCAGATTTTTGACCTTTTCCTATTATTAACTTTTTTCTTTCCTTTTGCCCCTGCAACACACTGGTTGGGGCTAGCTGGTACTAGGTCCATATCCTTTTACACCTTTTACACAATGACAGTAGAAATAACACTGAGACTGGCTGAACTATTATTTCACCTTCCCTGGATGTGTCCCTTGCCTTCAGACCATTGGCATAACACACAGATCCAAGCCCACGACTCCTATTTTGTCAGCCCCCTCAGAAAACCCTGTAAGCCCCCAGCTGCCTCTCCTCCTGCCCCAGATCAGGCCCTCAGAGTAATTCTGCAGAGGGTGTCAGGGATGGGCACACACTCACTCCACTGTGTGGGCACAGGCTCTGGGCAAGGCTGCTTAGTTTGGTTTTCACAGCAGAGCTCAGAGCAAAAGGAGGCTGGAGAACAGCAGAGTGAACCCTTGTCCTTGTGCCAAAATCCTAATGCTTACAACTTTCCCATCTCCAATACGTTTAATGCACTTGAATGCTTGAGTGCCTGGAGAATGGATCTCCTCAAAGGTCCCTGGAGACCCCAAAACTCTACTGGGGCTGAATTTACTGGGGAAAAAAAGAGGAGAAATGGTTCTGAGACTAGATTTTAGGGAGCACCTTCTTCATGCTGCTAGGACGGGAGGGAAGAGATACAGGGGAGAGGGAAACCAGGCACAGTCCACACCATGAAGCCACACCAAGGAAGGGTCAACTCTGGTTTTGGTGGTTAGTCTAAGCATTGCTGGGGATTTAAAATGCACTTTGCCTTACTGTTGTAACCCCTTCCTTCCTGGCCTACCTCGTCACACCAGTGCTAAGCAGCAGGTTTGCTGGGAACACCAGCATTGAAAAGCAATTTAGTGCTCTAAAATTGCAAGCCCAGGCCATGAAACACCATGTGAGCAGTCACTGTAGCTCTGAGGCTTTGACAGCACTTTTAATGGCATAAGTTGGAATTTCCCAATCTCTCAGTATTGCTCTTGGTACGTAAGGTTTGGCGATAGCATAAGAACTATTTCCAAATCCTCCTTCAGGAAAATACCAGCCAGTACATCCTACCGAGCAGCATTAATGTCAGTTTAAACATTTTCAGTTAAACAGCTCCAAGTTCTTGCAGTCCCCAATGTGAGAAATACTGAGCAAGGAGTGTGTTGAGCAGTGAGGCCAAATCTGCAATGGACAGGGATAAGAAAGAGAAAGAGGAGACTGATGCTAGCTACAGATGCTGAGAGCTGGAGACTGGTAACAGAGTCCAGGCAAAAACCTTTGCTCAAATTAAACTAACATTGGAAGCAGCAACTTTGCATGAAGAAATCCCCAGAGGACCTTCTCATTAAACAAAAGTGCATAAACAAAGAAATGACACAAATACAGAATTACAAACAAACTCAGAAAAAAAAGGCTACACATTCCTGCACCTTGCCCAGGGGACCACACTTGGGACTGAAGAGCCTCTTCTTTACAGGTAATAAAGAGCTGCATCTCATGATCCACAGTCTCAGTCCAGTCTCACCTGCACACAGGGCTGGCAGTGTGAGTCCTGAAGGTGACCAAGGGGAGAATCCAGCACCAGATACCCCTGCATCTGAGCAACCTCTCCCCAAGTGCAGCTGCTCTCTGAGCAGGGTTGGATGGGTTTCCCATTTGCCTTTGTTTCCCAGCACCAGTGGAGCTGCCTCTAAGGGGAACACACAGACAGGGCAGTGCGGCTCAGCCCTGCTGTGTTAATTCAGACATCTGCAATCACTATGGGAGACTTAAGAGCATCTGTTTAAAATAATGGGTAGTAGATAGAAAATGTGCTAACTGCAGAGAGGTCACTCACATGACCTGTTGTGTTTCTCTGACTTCTCTGCAAGCACCCTGAATGTCTGAAGAAGCTGCTCAAATCTCTGTCTTGCCTTCTTCAGTCCTCTCATCCTGCATTTATCTTGCCTTGCCCCAGAACAGAGGTACCATCAGAGATCTGTAGGTTGTGCTTTGACCCTGCTAACTCTGGTTGATGTGTGTCTACTTTCCACCAGTTTGACGAGAAATCTAGGTGTAGAATTAGCACCAATACCCTCTCTGAAGTCCCAGCACCAAACATCACAGCGTGAGACTCTTTGGCTTGTCAGGGCATCCCGTGATGACAGTGGGAAGCAAGCAGCTTTGCTCCATGGGAGGGGAGAGCTGCTATATGAACGTATAATTCACATCAACAGGGAAAACCTGAAAAAAAATTGGACAATATCCATTATCTTTCTTTACACATGCTACCTTGCATCCCCTGCCACATGTTCCCATAACAACAGAACCACATTACGCACCTCTGTGGTTTCGGCTGCGGTCCTGCAGCTGCTCCCTTCGTACCACAGTGGGGCACAGCACGCTGGCTCCCTGCCCGTGCATGCCAGGCCTGGGCACATGGGACATGATCCCAGGGAACACTGGCTGCTTGGCCCCGGCCCCTTTCTCTACAATGCGACTCCTCCTTCTCTTTCCTTCCTTGTGCCTTAAATCTCACCAATCCAGTCCTCAGCCCTAGGGAAAAGTGGGTCATGCAGTGCGTATGTGAAGAAGATCGCACATGAACAATATTTATGAGATGCAAAGGCAAGGAGCAACAGCGTAGATATGAGCCAGACCCATCCTGCAGCCTTCCCTATATGGACCTAAGGGGGCAAACTTGGGATTCAAGAGTTATTTCTATTTTCACTTTGCAGTGGGAGCCAAAATCTCTTTATTTTGAGAAGCTTCAAACATTGATTGGATATGGCTGATCTTTCCATCAGCTGGTGCAGTACCACCAGATGAATAAATCTTGCATGCATCTGTAATTACTGCTTAGCTTGTGTTTAAATGCAGTGTCATTGATCTGCAGTACTCATCAAAATCCGTAGGGGAATGCATGAAATTATATTGGATGAAGCAGAAAAGTACATGACAACATCCATTTTCAGCCTTGTTTGTTCGTCAGAAAAAGAAGAAAGCATTTATTTATCTCCATTGAAATTCTTGGGTTAACATGTGATTTAATCATAAATGGCAACACCATTTTATAGGCTGCTCTTTATGTAGGGAATCTATTTCTTTCTTATAATAGGCCTTAATATAATACCTTAAATTTCTACCAGTTTGCAGTATCTGCCCTTACATGGGCAAAATCCCTATTAAAAGCATGGAAAAATATTGCTTAAGGGTTATAAAACTCAGTAGGGAAAGGTCTTGTGGTCAAAGCTACTGACTGTGATTTAGGGAACCCAATGTGACTTCTAAGTGCCACCATGAACTTCCCATCTTGTCCTCAGGCATCTACCCCCTTAATACTTCTATTCCTCCTAAAGCAAGTGTGATTAATAGTATTTCCCTGCTCCAGTGGGGAGCTTGGAGGACACATGAATCCTGCTCAGCAAGAGCTGAGGTGTTCCAGCAGCAGGGAGCAAGGACAAAGCTTTGTGCTAAACAGCCATCTGCTCAAGGTGCTCTCCTCCCCTCCTGCAGCCAGGAGGAAGCTCACCAAAAGCATTTATTGGCAATAAAGCCCACATTGTCTGGAAGAACTCCTGATGTTTTCCAGACCTAACGCTGCTCTGGCCCAGCTCCATCCTCCCATGGGAGGTGGAGTGCTCCTGGGTCAATTTAAACTTCTCCCACAAACAGATAGAAATTCCTGGTCCTCCCACCTGGTTTACTGCAGCACCTTGGCCCGCAGCTCACTCCTGAGAGATGTGGTCACTGACAGGTCCATGGGCAGACAGCAGAGGCTGCTTCTGGCTGGGACATGTCCCCAAGGCACAGGGGAAAGTCTGCATAACCTCAAGTGCAGATAGCTGTCCCCAGTCCTTGTGGAGGGACATGCTTCTGAGGTGGTATCTCAGCTTAATTCCCACAAAGCCACACCAGCTTTGTTACTGGGCTGTCCCATAAGGAGTATCCCAAACAGATTTTATCACGTACATGTCCCTGATTTATCTTCAGCAGAACACAGGGATCAGCCCACTCCTGCAGAGACCTGAGAGCAACCTGAACCACTGGAGGACTGCAGGAGCCTAACCCCACGTGTGGCTGTGTGGTGACAGGAGACTATGATTACAGACCTCTGAGGTTGCTAATGCCAAAAAAAGAGGGAGAGAAGAAAAGAGGGGGGTCAACAGGACATCTCACCAGCCCAGCCTAGCCCAGGTGACAGGCTTTCCTGGTGGGAATGATCGAGCTATTTTGATATATGACAAACAAATCTTCTCCTATCAATGATTCAGCTTAACATTTTCTGAAAGGATGAGAAACCATTCATGAATTGCCCCTTATGTGTCTCTGCTTCTGGATCTGGCCTGGACTGAAACCAAAATGCTGCAATACCACAAGCATGGCTGTTCTCAGAGGAGCCTCAGCTTAACAGCTGCTGAGAAGGACCAGAAAGTCCATTTGCGTAGCACAGATTTTACACACCCAAGAGATCCATCTGTGTCTGGGATAACTTAGATATTTTTAGTGTGTAGCCAAGGGTAAAATTTCCAGGTTTTGCTTTTGCTACTTGTGGGTCACATCTGTCCATGGCAGAGCACCAGCTAATTTTAGTACCTATGGTTTGTGGCAGGGGTGCTTAAATGGGATTTGAAAGCCAAAATCCCCATAGCTTGCTAATAGATCAGGAAAAGGGACAGATGAGAAGATCCAGAGATATGGTTACCACTTCATCACTAGCAACACATCTTCTTCAGCAGAATCAGTGGATAAATTAGTCCTCTGAACAAAACCAGCTCCTGACAGTCTGACCACTCTTCATAATTGCACCATTGTCCAGCCATGGACATCTTCTAGCTACTTGATATGAGAGCACAGAACTCATTACTGGTGGTTTACTTCACAGCATTAGATCTAAATCCCTCACCAGTGCTATCAGATGACACCTAGCACTAGAGAACACTGCGGTTTTTTTCCTTCCAGCTTAGAAATTGAGACATTAATGCTACTTCCCAAATGCCACAAGTGTGTAAATACATGTTCCAGGCCTTTGTGCACACCCTGATGAATATCTCTGGCCAGCGGCTGATCAAAAGGTTAAAATCTGTGAGACTGGTTTCATCTGTGATCCCAGCTGTCTGCTTTCCAGGGTTGGAGTAATTCTGAACAATTAGCTCATTTGGCCTTGGGGCCAAATTTAATCGGCTGCCGTGAGATGTGAGAAGTACTGGGCTGAGCGATCCTTCGTGCCGTGCTCTCTGGGGGCTGTGGATGCGGCAGGCTGGGTTTGTTGATATCTCTCCCCTATTTGGACTGAGCAGATTCTCGTGAATGCATCAGGAGCTGTGCTGCAGCACGGGACCTGCATGTTCTGAGCAGGACTTCTTCCCTGAACAAGCCCTTCATTATCCCAAACTCCTCGGGGCTTATTTTTAGCCCCTCCTTTTCTTTCCTTTCTTTCTTTTTTTTACAGTATAGAAAACCATCAGCTCTACTGTCAGCAGGTTTGTAACAGCAGTCCTGGAGCAAAGAAAAAAAGCTTCAAACCTACTGACTGTTGCATAAAGGTTTTGGCACAGATCCTGTTCACTTCCAGGGTTCTGAGTCCTGCCATTCCTCACCCCATCTCCAGCTCAGCTACCGTCCTTCAGAGCTGGGCATCAGAAAGGAACAGAGACTTACATAAAACAGGAGCTAGACTGGAGTTTTGAGCCTTCCTCTGCTTCAGCCAAAGTTCGATCAGTGCCTGTGTCTGCCCTGCTGTGCAAAGGACACCTGCGTGCAGGGCCACCAGCAGAGACCTTGCACAGCCTGAGCCCTGCGTCATCCCAGCAGGCTCGGGTTCACATAGCACCACTGCAAAGATACAGCCAGCCCCCATAAAAATTCTTTGCTTATAAAACAAAGGGGAGGGTGCCCTTTGTGTGGTCAGAGGCTCTGCGCTAAACAACAATTTAAATCACAGAGGCTTTATATAAAACAGCAGCATTGCCCAGATGAGGACACTGCTAAAACAGATCACAGCACTGCTGGTGAGCCAGGGACACCAATCAGCCCACACAGAAGGGTGGGTGGCTGGAGTTATACTGTTTGGTTCTCCAAGTAGCATCATATTCAATGACTGTAAAGCCCATGGTTACTTACAGGACAAGGCAGCTACGGCTGCCTCCTTTCTCCACCTCAGATAGGATTCAGGAGATCAGGAAAACCCCTTCCTATGTGGTGAAAGGCTCCATACTACTTCCACACAGGTAGCAGAATAAAGATGCTTCACAGGGGATGTGCAGAAATCTACGGAGATGTCTACAGAGATAGAAGTGGGGGTTAGGGAAGAAAGAGGACAGCTGTTCCCATTCAAAAATTGACAAAGTTAAACTCCAACATGGCAGTTTAAAAACCAGAAAAAGGCATTTTTTTACAGACAGGGTAGCTGAGCTGGGAAATTCCTTGCTGCAGATGTGGCTGCTAGAAGTTTAAATTGCTGCAAAAAGTGCCTAGACAAATTTCTGGAAGAAAAACCATTGACGGGTAATAAATATAAAGATATAACTCTTCTTTTTGAAACTCTGTTATCCATATGAAGGAGGCTGGAAAAGCTGAATACTGCATACTTGCCCTGTATTTGTACTCTTTTCTGAACATCTGCTCTTGGACACTAGCTAAGCTAGGTGAGTCATTGATCTGATCCAGACACATTCTTTTTCTCTTTTGTAAGGGCTCCAATATATATATAAAAAATCTTTAGCATCCCCTCTTACATCCTATCCAATTTGGCAACTTCATTGCAGAAAGAAGAGCCCACATCTGCTTTCCCAGGGCCCCTCCAAAACCCTTTCTGGGGGGTTGTTAGAGCTGCCTTTTCCTCTGAGGCCCGTCTCTCCCCTAGCCAGAGCTCTCTGGTCACAAACTCAAACCATAGCACAGTGGCCATTTATTCCAGAAGTAGGGGGAGTGCCATATGTTGCTGACCAAACCACCAGCCACGAGCAAAGCCAGCCAGCAGTTTACACTAGGAGACCTCTGATGTCCTGAAGTACCTTTGTTACATGGTTGCTATTTAGTGACTCTGCTCATCTGAATGTGATGCTAAAAGTTATTCTAGATCCAGTCATGCCTTGGAAAACTGCAAGGCTAACTAGGACAGCCAAACTCCAACCTGCTTTTGTTCATTTCTTCTGCCTATCATTAGTATTAATATCAACTTGTCAAGTTGATCGTGATGTACAAGCCCTGTACAGCCCTGCTTCAGTGCAGGGCAAAAAAAAAAAAGGCATCAAAATGTAGCATCCCTTCTGTCAAGATTTGGCACCTTCCTTTAATAGCAGGGACCATCCTCCTCATTTCTCAGGAGAGAGTAATGAAAACCCATGGCATCCAGCAAGGTTCTTTCAGGAAAGTAATGCCAGTAATCTCTGAGCCTCGTGACCTTTACTCTGCAAGAAGCAGGCACCAGAAGTGATGTGTCACTGGTTGGATTTAGTTAGGGGAGGGAAGCTGGAGAGTGTCCATGCTGGTATCTCATCTAGTTGGATGTGAGATGAGATTCATCATTAGGAGCAGCAACAGGACAGCAGAGCTTGCTGCATAATTCATGTGATTCCCATGGAGGCAGGACTGGTTAATGGTCTTATTCGTGCCTGCTGTAACCCACCTGGAAGTGCCTGATGAACAGGATGTACCACCTTCTGGCTTTTGTTAGGGGTTGAGGAGGGCTCTGCACATGTGTGTCCACACCACAGTCTCTGCCCTTAGGTAGAATTGATTCCTGAGGAGACACGATGCCACTGCTTGGCAACATTTCAAGCGTTTCATAACTGATGATTATTTAAGACACCTGTGCCATCACCACTATGTGTGCTGGATTCTGAGAGTGAGCTGTGCGTGATTTTTCCCCTTTCCCTAAAATATTACACTAGATATGGCTGGGCATAGTGTCTGCAGGAAAAACACCATGGAGCCATGACCTCTTTGGCACTGCCCTGGGCAGCCAAACCAACCTGCCCACACAGTTTTTCTCTCTACTAGGTGATACTATAAGAGTTTACTCTGCTGTTGTAGAGGCACTACTGATACTTCCTAAACCCAGGGCTTATCCTCTGAATCCTTACTCTATGGTCACTAAATATTAGATGGTTTTAACACTAAATATACATTGAGTTGTATGCTCATCAGTGAAAGAAAGGAATAAGGTAAGGTGGAATCTAAGATCAGGTGCAGGTAGCCTTCCATCCATGAGCAAGGAAGGAGTGTTCAAGTGAGACATCTTTACATAAGCATCTAGATTTAGATGAGGTGGATCCTGCTTCTGACAACCTTGATTCAAAACTCAGGGTTTGCCAGGACACAGTGTTGAAGCTGCCCCTTGAGTACCTCAGTACACAGAGTCCAAAATAACTCAGCAGTGACTCAGCTGCGTGTGTTGACAAATGGGGATCTGCTTTCTCAGTCAAATACAACACAAGCCAACAAACCAAGGCTGGGGTATCCCTGCACACATGGCATTTCCTTCATGGAGGAGACATGGCCAGAGATCAGGACTGCCATGGAGGAACCGCTGGGAAGATGATGCTGTCTCCACGCTTGCTATCCTGAAGCTCCCACTCCCACTCTCTGCAAACCTGCCCCAGACCAAGACCCAGCTGTGGTTGCTGCTACACCAGAGCTTATTGAGCACTAAGGACATGAGCTCAGCACCAGCAACAGTGTGAACACCTTAGGTATGCACAGGGAAAGCTGGATGCTGCCTGCAAAACAACTGCCATGGTGTCACCTTGGAGGCGAGAAAAACCCAAGAGATGTTTAACCATCTTACTGCCATTAACCTCAACAGATGTGAAGTACCTCTGTGTAAGCTTTGCTGCAGGTATCTAGCTTTGACCACAGCCTGCAACCTCAGCTGTCCTTCTTCGTCCTAGAAAATGGCCAGTGGAGCATTTGGCATAGGCAGCACAGTCCTGGGAGAAGGTTCCCATGGTAGCAGAGAGCCTGGGCAGGGATCCCTGTCCATGCACTGCACATAGTCTGCTGCCACCAGGCTGTTCCCATGGGACAACTTGGACAAAAGCCCTTTCTCCATGCAGTGTCTCTGGCATCGACAGTGCTGCTACCACATGCTGTGGTAGCAAATGAAGGTGTAATGTGACTCTGTAGATATTCACTGTAAGGTAATCTGTATAGAGTTCCTGCCTTTCCTAGCCTCTGTTCAATGAGTTCCTCTCACTGTATTTGGGAATTGCCATTTCTTCTGCATTTTGCTTTTAGTAGTATAATAAAGTTGGGCTTCACTTCTCTAAGCCTGATAAACTGAGTGACTCAGAAACCTGCAATCTGCTTCAAAACAAAGCATTTAAGATAAAAGATATAAGCAGTAATGGAGCTACTCAGCTCAGGAGCAGAAATGCTAGAGGGTTACTCATGTACTCACAAACCTTCTAACCTTCCTTCAGCTTTTTTTAACCCCTGCAAACCCTGGGAAAAACAGGCTGTAAGTAAGAGTTGATTTGTCATTTCAGATATGCTTCCACTCCAGTGTGCAAACCCCGAAGCTGGGAAGTGGAAGAGCTCTGATGCCAGCACCGATGACGCGGAAGAGGGAGAGCTGAGCTCTCGCTCAACGGCCTCCAAAGTGCACTTATTTCTGCTGGTTAAACAGATGCCAGCTTCTGAGGGGATTATGTGTCATCAAGCCTGTTGGCTGCGACAACTAATTATCTCCCACAACAGTTTGGCCCTGAGATTTGCGGTTCAAAGGGCATAGCCAGGAGTGCTGCCATCCAGTGCCATGGATAGCAATTTGTCCCCACTTGGGTTTCCCTGTTCCCAAAGAGGCAGCACCCCCAAGACTCCCTGTCCTCCCCTGGCTCAGGCTCATAGCAGCAGATCAGCAGGTTCTTCCTGGCAGTGTGACAGGGAGCGCCAGCACTCCAGTGAAACTTCAGAGATACCTCCAGTAGGAACTAAGGAGACCAAGCAGCAGCTAAAATCAGCTCACCATCCAAACAGCCTGACTGAGCTTCCCATTCCTGCAGCTGGATGTTAGTGTGGCAGCCATGCCACAACATGCTCCTCCAGCTGAGCTTTGCAGAGGACACACACTGACAGGATCCAGTTCAGCTGCAGCCAAATCCAGAGGAAAAAATATCTGCTGCAGCTCAAGATGGGTGAAATTCCAGGGGAGAGCAGCCAGAGAAGTAAACAGCTGTGGAATGCAGCCTCAAAACCAGCACTGAAAATGTTGTATAACTTCATAGAAATTGATGGCTGACCCTCATCAAGACTCCCAGGAACAGATGAAAAGCAGACCCAGGGAAATGAAAGAATTTAAGTCCTTGAGAAACACACAGAGAATAAGGGAAAAGACTAGAGATTAGGGAAGAGATGGAGAGGGGAGTTAAAAGAAAAGGCAAAGGGTGTGTTGGCAAGCAGGTATTGGAGCTCGGATGCCCAGGCTGTAGGCGTTATTGTGGGAATAACACCAAGGCACCAGACTTGCAGAGCTCAGCTCCCATGCAGCCATGACAGGTTGAGCACTGGGGCTACTGAGTGTTCTTCTGAACCGGTTAAGCACTGGAAAGCAAGTGCTAGAGGCCCCCCAGCCAAGATTCCTATAAAGATATCCCATGTGAGATTAGAAGCTGGATGCCTTCAGGTAGGAGAGGATGGCTGGAATGGATCCTGCTTGGATCTCCTCAATCAGTATTATCCTGCTCTCTCTCGAGGCTGGCAGGCTGTGTCACCTTCCTCAAACCTCTGATCTCCCAGAGTAACTCGGGTAGAGCCAGGCACATGAGGCTGCATCTTCTCCATGGGCAAGGACATGAAGTGAGGAAAGGCTTTCCAAGCCTCAGAGCTAGGTTGTGTGCAGCATCAAACCAAATCTGGAGCTAACTTGCTGTCAGGCCGCCAAGGGGAAGGCTGTGTGGAAGAGCCATGGATCATGCACGCTGGTAACATGAGTGAGAATGCCCTGAAGTCCCAGCACACAGCCCAGGGTTTAAAGGATGCTGCTGTTCACCTGCAAATCATTGTAGGTCAAAGGCAGTAATTACAGTAACAAACTCTTCCATCACTGCTCTGCCGTAATGCTGTCCTGTGGTCAGTTTGCAGTAAATTTCTTCATTTGCTGCCCTCCCAGCATTAAAAGAAGATCTCAAAGGGAAGAATAATTAATGGGCAATGTTAAATTGAAGAGAGTTGGATCATCAGAAAATACAAAAAATTAAGATGGAAGAAGTGATAAAGGGCATCAAGGTACTGCTAAGAGGGGCAAGAAGAAAAGAAAATTCTTATCCACCTTTACACCTCCATTTTTTACCATCACCTTGAAGTATTTCATTCCTGAGGACAGAGTCTGGGTCTCTAAATACCAGCACTACAGAGCTGCCTTGGTCTGCGGGGCCATATGAAGAGATGCAGCTGTCTCTTAAATAACAGGAGTTGACACCAGTTGTGAATAGATGAGTGATCGTGGCCTCAGCCGTCACAGCAGAGGATCTGATTTCAAATGAAGCCCCATTCATCCATCCAGGGCCCATCATAAGGTTATGAAGGGAGCATCTGTCACAAAACTACAATGTCTTTAAATGCTTGGAAAAGGGCACCACAAAAATAAGCCTGCTTAGATTATATACTTTTCTCTGGGTGATACGATTCTTGGAATTCCGTAGCAAAATTAAATTATAAACATGATGGGTATGAAAAATACATGATGTAAGCAGGGTGAGGTTTGTTTTTGACCTTAGTATAGAGTTTGGCTGTCTGTTTGTTGTTCCAGGCTAGCAGAGTAGGTGTGAAAGACAGTGGCAGGGAGTTTTCTTGGGTAGCAGGGTGCACAGCCCCAGCATAACCAGGTTCTGCTACGGAGCCCTGGCTCAGAGCACTCCCTCCAGGACACAAATGGAAAGCCATCCCCTGGTTTTGGATACAGCAGGGAAAGCATCTCCAGCAGCAGGACAGGGCCAAGTTTAGGTCAAGCTGGATGTGCTGTGGCAAAACACGGAATGCTGGGGAAGTGATTTGGTTACTCATCAGGACTAAATCCACACTCTGTGTTTAAAAAGATCACATTTAATTACATGTAGCTAAACTGAAAGAAAAAGTCAAGCTTAGACATCATGGCTGTCTTAAGTGAATGGCTCTGGCTCATACTGTCTCACACTCACCAGTAAACTCAGACCAGAGGCCACAAAGTCTTTTCCTTCCCTACAAGTGCACAGTTCTTCCTAGTACTCTTTATTCTCTGCCTGCTGCATTGGGCAAAGCTGCCATCCTCTGGCTAACATTTCAACGGGTACCCTCCTGTCCTGCCACCAGCAGGTCACCTCCTGCCCTGCTGCTTTGTTTGAGTGACATCCAGGCATGGAGATCAAAGGACAAGACCACTGCTCATGCACAGATCTGCTCTATTGTATCCACAGTATATTGAAAGCATCTCAGTGCATTAGATTGATGCTCCTGGGGCTAGAGGTGGGCGTTCAGGCCCTGTAATGGACATTAAGAGAAACTGGAGTGTCTGTGTGCAGCCTCAATGGTGGTGAGAAAGACTTTGCTGTGTGATGCAGCTCTGTGTTTGTAATTCATACGAAATTGTAATCAAAATTCCTCTTTTCTTTATAAATTGTTTTGAAAAATTGTTTTGAATGTGGATGAAGAAGTTAATTGTGGTCATATGGGTGAAAAGCTGTTGGGTTCCTCTAAGAAATATTTCATGCCAAAAGACAGGACATTCTACCACAAAATTCATTGCCTGTGTTCATAGATTTTAAACCTAGAACAGAATAAAGTTACATGTTTTAAAACCATCCAAGTGTTTTAGAAAGCTAAATCTCCCCTCTATCCTCACAAAAGCCCCAGTTTGTACTCCCAGATTATCACCATCTAAGTGGGACCCTGGATTCTGTCCAAATGCTGCATCTTCCGCAGCCCCAGCCCTGTGCTGGATTTTAAGCTGAAGCAGTGAATCATTCGAGCAGATTCATCTCCCTTCATTTGAGCTGACTGAAAGCAAGGCATCCCATCAAGCATGGCATTTCCCTCCCTTCCCAGCACAGAGAGAGGCATCTCCCAAAGGGAACTCGACCTGTATGTTCTGGAAGTGAGACCTGTATGCTCCAAACTCTTGTCTGAATAAACCCTTGCAGAAAAGCGTATGTGTGTACAGAATCCAGCACAATGGACCAATTGGGACCTTTGTGCATCAGGGAATAAAAATAGCAAGTAATATTAAAACTGTGTATTTTCACAGATTGCAATCAAGGCTCACAACACACCACACTTAATTTCCTGCTTTCAGTTCACTATCAGATATTATGCTTAGGTTAGTGGCGTTTGTTTTTCCCCAGAACAGGATTTTTTTCCCTTTAACTACAATATATACAGCCATGAAAAATCAGATTGAAAAAGATTAATAGGAAGCTGAAAGATTCATCTGAGATTGACAAAGATTAATGTGTGTCTTTTTCTTTTCTCTTTTTCTCTTAGCTACCTAGACAGCTTAGATCGAATCGGAGCTGCAGACTACCAGCCCACGGAGCAAGACATCCTCCGAACCAGGGTCAAAACAACTGGCATCGTAGAAACCCATTTCACATTCAAAAACCTCCACTTCAGGTTAGTCTAAAACGGCCCAGTAAATTTTCAGAACAACTGTTTACCGCAGGGTTTCCCCATAGTACCTAAAGGAGAAGTTGTTAAATTGCTGCTTAATGCATGGATAGCTCCCACTGCAGAAGACATGGTGTTTTGGAGGGTCAAAAATATGAGATGTTTGGTAATCTTGTCTTGAAAGTCACTGCCTGTGAGGTAGAAGCTTCTTCTATCCCAAACAGCACCTTTTTGTTGGAAAGTATAGTATGAAATTGATCCCCAAGTTTGATCAAGCCTCATAAATGTAAAATATTTGGCCAGATCTTTTCTCTGAAGTGGCTCAGTCCCATGTTGTTAACGCTATACATTGACCCTCATGATGCCAGCCAGTAGAGAGAAGAGGGCACGAAGACAGAAAGCTAGGCACAGACAGTATTTAGAGCATATAAAACTCAAGAGCATGAGGTCTCCACCTCCACAGGCACTTTGGGACCCAGCACGCTGCTAAGACTCTCCCAGAAATCCCCACATCCTGATCTGTAACTGCTTCTCCCAGTCCTCCTTGGCTCCAGGCTCTGTAGGAGAAGACCAAGCTAGTGGTGAAAGACCCATTGCTTTGCATTTGGAGCCTTCCAGGGACCATGTGGTCAGAAAATGCCAAGAATGCTGAAGTTTCCTGAAAACTAAGAAAGAGTGGGCACTGATGATCCTCTCCTGTGCTGTAGGCTCTTTGATGTCGGGGGCCAGCGGTCAGAACGCAAGAAGTGGATTCACTGCTTTGAGGATGTCACAGCGATCATTTTCTGTGTCGCACTGAGTGGCTACGACCAGGTGCTCCATGAAGATGAAACCACGGTGAGTCTAACAGGGTCTTGGAGGCCCCAACACCTCTTTATGGGATACTGCATAGCCAGGAACTCCTTGGAGATCGCCGAATGTTCCCTGGGGTGCTACAGTGATGAGCTTTGTCCGTCATTCCCCCTTGACTCTGAAATCTCTGGGGAGATTTGTCCTCCTCCACACTCTTTGAAATGAAGTCTGCATGCCCAGGTAATGTTTCCTTGCACCAGTAAAGTCACTGTGTTTTATTTCTCGTTTCTAGCCAACCTGTATGTTTTCAAAGTGCATTACAGGTGCATATGGTAATTACCATTTATTAGCAAGAGGAGATACAGCTTGGTGGGCTTCAAAACAGATGGTAGGGAAGCAGTTAGGCTGTGGTGCAGCGGTGCAGGGCACCCATGCATGCCCAAGGCTCAGCCTAGGAGTATAACTTATTTCTTCAGGCTACAGAAATTCATTTTCCTTAGTGAGAATGGAACTGTTTGATTCCTCAGGTAATTTGCTCAAGGAGAGATTTTATGACTTCCCACTGTGACATTAGGCTCAAAATACCATCTGGAAATAAAGCTGGCGAGGGCCTGTGTACTCCCTGGTATTAGAGAGCAATTAATACAAGTGAACCGAATACACAGAAAGGATGCAATAACACTCATTACTGTATTCTGGCCATTCATTCAATGTGATGAGAATGCGTGTTTTTGGGAATAATGACAAGTGCTGTGAGCACCCAGTTGCATTTGTCTCATGAAAAGGAATTGGAGGCCATACTCAGACTCAGTAATGATTTCTTCAGTGCCCAGCCTGCAGCAGCATGGAAGGCTCACTCCTGCCAGCTCTGTCTCTCTGAGGGTTTTTTTTTTTCTGTTGGTAAAGGTGTCAGGCTTGCAGAAAGCTGTGGGTGAAGAAGGAATACAGAGAAAGATTGCTGTTAGGTAGCGGTTGTCTTGTCCCAAAAAGACTAGGAAGACTGTGGTTTCTAGCCTCTGTGCCAGGTTTATGAGCTCCAGCAAACTCTTTGATGCAGTCACCTGGTTTGTTGGATGGTGTTGATGCCAGAATACAGGGTGATATTAATATCACCAGTCATAGGACTCAAGGGAGCAACATGAAGCTGTGTCAAGGAGAGATTTATGCTGGAAATTAGGAAAAGGTTCTTCACTGAGACTGTGATCAGGCGCTGGGATAGGTACACCAGTGGTCACAGCACCAAGCCTGCCAGGGTTCAGGAAGTGTTTGGACAATGCTCTCAGACACATGGTGTGATTCTTAGAGTTGTCCTGTGCAGGGCCAGGAGTTGGACTCCATGATCCTTGTGGTATCTTCCAACTCAGGATATTTTTATGATTCTGTGATTCTGTGATCATGACTGTGTCTTTCCAGACTGACTGAGACACCCTATATATCCTCTCATATCCACTTATTTATACCGTCCAGTTGTGGTCTCCCTCTGACCCTGGCCCTGATGTGCTCAAGGTTGCTCATCCCTGTCACATTTACTGGGAATGAACCAAAATCTGACATGATTTGAAAAATCCAGGCATTATCGCAATGCCGTAGAGCTGTGCAGCTGGGCAGTGAAAACAGCCAGGAGATACAGAAGAACAGGCAGGTCCAAGGGACAGGGAGTGAAGCTGTGATCTGAGCAGGGAGCAAAGTGCTCTGTAGCTATAACTTGGACTGTGACACCCAAACTGTGAAGCCAAAGGTGGCTTTTAATACAGGGATGCCTTTGGGTGCCTGTCTACACAAGCCAGAGCCTGTGATTCAAAGCCACAGAGCACAAAATGGAAGAGCCTGAATGCCAATGCCATTTTTTAAATGTCAGGTTTAACTCCACTCCTCTGAACTGGAGGTTAGAGAGTCTCTCCTGGGGAGAGCCCTGCCAGTGATTTTCCCTCACCCAGCACCACCTTGGAGACAAGCAAGGTGCCAGCTCAGTCTCCCTTTTGAAGTGCCTGGCTGCAGAAACTGGGATTTGCCCATCTCCAAGTTTCCTTTTGCAGAAGGAAAGCAGGCTGGTGCAGCTCTGGCACAGCGCTGACATTTGCTTGCTATTTCAGTCCCTTTTCACAACACATTTCGGGGGATGCTGAGCAACAGGAGGGCAGAGGCAGCTGCTGCTCATTTACACATTCGGCGTAAACGGGGAAAGGATTCGGCACCGTCGCCGTGCTGGCTGGACGCCCCTGCCTAACCCAAATAAACAACTCTGGGCGAGGCCAATGCAAAAAGGAGAAAACAATGGTGTTGGATATTGCCTGCCCTATGATATCCCCATCACAAATGGCAAGTGGGAAACGTGGCATTCACAGACCCTGACCCCTCCCAGCTGAACCCCCAATCCTTCAGTCTCCTTCCTGCTAAGGTGGTGCCTCTCCAAAACCCCAGCAGTAAAGCAGCATCTCCTCAGTCAGCTGATTTGCTGTCTGTCTGCATCCGTCACATCTGCCGGCTCTAATGACGTCAATCAGTTTTTATTGCTTCTCACTTGGAAAACACAAAGAGGAGGCAGCTGAGAAAGTGAGCTGGAAGCTACTCCTCCAGCTTAATTTTCTAGAGATGCTTACTATGGTCCAGGCACTTCCAGCTGTATTGAGCCGCTGAAGGTTTGGGGGCTGTACAGATGTCTCTGTGCATATGAAAAGACTTGCAAAGAGCTTTCATTGCTGGCATGGATCCATGAGAGGGAAGAAGCCCTACTGCATCTCAGTGTCCAAAAAAACTCTTCCAAAGCTGGGTGCACAGGGAGAACAGCTTTTCCTCCTGTGCTCAGCACCCAGTTGTCAGTGATCACAGGATTTCACAGGTGCTTTTTGCAGTTCTGTAAGTCAAACCATGCTTCAGGTGGAAGAAACTGCAGTTCAGATGCAGTCAGCCTAACATGGAGCAGGAAGGGGCTCATCTTGGTAAGCTCCAGCTGGAATAAGTGTATGGTCAGCTTGTCTCGAAAAAAGCTCACAAACAACAGGTTTACTGTGAATCCTTTCCAAAGAGCTGGTTAAACAAAGCTAGGTGAAACATCCCCTGACCTGTCCCTGCCCATAAAATTCAAACACAGCTCTATGCTTGTAAAGTTTTTTTGTAGTTTATTGTGCTCTTTGTTTTAAAAGACTGAGCACTCATCCTCCTGGAGCAGCTACAGCAGGGCTGTTGTGTGCAAAGCCATTCCTACTTCCCAAGAGCAGGCAGTCTTTTACAAGGGATGTATTTTCTCTCCAATTACCTGCCAGGAACAGCTGCACAGCAGGAGTCAAGGAAAGCAAGCACTTCCCTATGTCCAGATCAGAAAGGCATAAAGAAAGTGTTCTGCATCCATGATTTTTAGGCCCATTCACCCATAAAGATCACTGCTCACACAGAAACCCCTAGTGCTGCTGAACCCACCTTCTCCCATTGCCTCCAACACCTTCTTACTCTGCTGTTGGCAGGTCTAAACAGCTTCCCTGTGTGCCCAGCTCCTAGGGGAGAGGAACAAGCTATGAGAGAGATCCAAGCAGGGGCTTTGTCAGTCCCGTTGCTGCCAGCCATAGCCCAAGCTAGAGCCCGTAAGGCAACATTACACCCTCTGCCCAGCCCATCCAACACTGTCCTCAAGGTACTACACCTGCTTCTGCCATTACCAAGTCCATGATGAGGAGATGCCAGGATCTCTGACATATTTCTACCCAGTGAGAATATCCTGGTTTTCACTGACAGAACATCTCCATGGATTATGCTTTTGAATAACAAGGCTATTTTGTCTCATTTGTGACTTATCTTTGTGTTTCATAAGTTGAGGTTACAGGAGGAAAAGCCTCAGCCCTTTAATCTAGAAAGAGAGAGGGACAGCAGTCATATCACTCAGTAAAATGGGAGAAGACAATTAACAAAGGTAGATTTCCATTGTTCCTTCCAAATGGAATTCCTAATGGAATTTTAAAAAAAGACAGCAATGGCATGGGACCTGTTGTGGGAACTGAGACTATACTCTGGTTTTTAACTTGCAAATTCAAAGGAGTCATGGCAAGAGAAGGAGATCTTCATGCTGCTCGTTGCTGCCTCTGAAACTAAGCTATTTAGGTCAACCTTATCTAGTCAAGACATGCAAGTATTGTTTATGTCCCCATTGCTGAGGATGGGATGGGTTGAAGGTGCTGTGCTGGTGACCTTTGATGTGCATTAGTGTTGGCCTATTGGTTCTTATTACATTGCATGACCTGGTTAGTGTGCTCTCTCCACTGTCATTGGGCAAGGAAAATGGAATTGCAGCACTCAGAAATTGCCTTAGGAGTGACAAAGCAAGTGAAAGTGGCTTGGGCGTCTTAGGAAATACAAGCAGGAGGGGGAATATGGAGTTTCTGTGCTTAGGATAACCATCAGAGTCCTTAAGTTAGCATGACAGCTAACACTTAATCACCAAGGAACACAGAAAAGATTGAATCACCTGTGTGTTGCAGAAATCACCAGCTCTCCTCCCATGCTCCGCTGAAAAAAAAGATGGATTTTATGAGTGTGTTTCTGCCTGGGCAGAGTCTTGACCACAGCATCCTTTCTCTCTCATGCTCAGTGGAAAGCTGTTTGCCCTTCATGTCAGTGAGGGAACATGGTTGTGCAATGACATCTGAACTCAGCTGTGAGCAATTCTGTCTCTTGTCCTGTGCAGGAAAAGTTAAGTGGACTTTGAATATGTATGAGCGAGTGGTTACTCCTCTGTAACAGGACTGGTGGGGCAGCTTTCCTTGGTGGGGTATAAAGTATTTGCATGCATAAGGATACAAAATATTAATTTTGAAACAGGATGTGACATTTAGATGTCAATGTCTGGGGAGCTCTTCCCTTAATGACAGGCAACATAAAGTGAGAAAAAGCAGCATGGTGGGTCCAAAAGCAGGTGAAGTAATTTATATCACCTGATCTAAAAGTATGAGAAGTGTAATCTTTAGTGACTCCTAGCAGAGCAGGCACAACTGCCCAATCAGAGCAGCACAGGTGCTCCTGAGAGGGGCCCCAGGCAAGTTCTAAGGGACTAAAAGGGTCTTCCACTGTGAATTTACTGGGAGGACGGGGATTATTTTGAGGCTTTAACTTCTCAGTCCTCCTTCAATAACATCCTGTCCTTTTACATTTGTTACTCAGACACTGCCTCCCCATCCTCACCTCTCAGCCTGGGTCTGCCATAGCTTAGAGGGCTCCTACAAACATTTATTGAACTAGCAACAGTTGGGAAGGGAAAGGAAAGGGAGACAGTGAGGCATTCCCTATGTTAGCTAGAATCTGAACAGCTTGCATCCATGTGTGGGCTCCCAGAAGCCTTCCTGGGATGCAGCATTTCCCACATGGCATCCAGGTATGACAACAGAAACATCCGTGCCTGCTCACCAGGATATTGCTCTGAGCCTTTGCCACAACCAGAAAGCAATTTCTAGCTTTTGAATAATGTTGTCTTCTCTTTAGGGGTGGGGAAGGAAATGGTGGATTTTAAGACCAAAACATTGCCCATGTAAATAAGAATGAGTGGGCAGAACAGCTGGTTATGTTTACTCAGCCAACTGGCAGAGCTGGGGTAAAAGTCAACATGTAAAGATCAGAAAGCCAGGTCAAGCAGCCTTAGGAATCTTTAAAACTTGTTTCTGGAATGTGAAAGGAATAGAGGACATTTAGTCTAACTCTCATGTTCTACAGGGTGTATTGGTCTGTGCTGTGTGTATATGATTCTGTGATTCTATATTCTGATTACAATTGAAGAGTCTCTATTGGGAAAACACTCTCATTTCCTAACATGTATTAACACAAATTAATCAAACTTTATGAGAGAAGGATTTCTGTAGGATCCTTACATAGTCTTGCTACTCTAGAAAAGTCAGCTTCACCTAACACAAAGCCCTGCGAAGAAGTCCTCAGCTTCTGTTTCTCTGTGCTTTTATTTTAAATTTGCAAGGATGATAAAAATGTAATTTAAAATGTTCTGTGAGGGACCCTGCTTAAAAAAATGGTTAATTGTATTTGCTTTCTGTTCCCGTAACCACCCTCCCCTTTATTCTCTCCTCCCAAAGGCTTTGGGTAGCCAAGGATCTCCTGTACAAAATCTTTGTACACCAGGTTTCTACATGGTTACAATTTTGGCACCACAAGTAGCAAATAGGAGCATTGCTCCAGGGCTCCCACACCAGCCAGTACCAAATGAGTTATCAAAAAACAGCCCACAGGTATGGAATGATCCAGATAACCAACATGTTGCAAGTGGGACACAATGAGTAAATGCATTTTTATATTCGTACATGATCGCGTCGTCCCTATGTGTCGATACAATGCACAGTGGGAAAATGCTCTATCATTCAAGACAGGGTACAGCAAATCTCACATGTCTGGTTTCAGTCTGGGTTGGATCCGATGTTTCCTTCATCCACGGAGACACGCTTATCTATGTAAAACATTCATCAGCAGCTAAAGTATATGAAATGAAAAGCGTTAATCAGTAAAGTGCTGGGCTCAACCGTGCTGCCAGCGTGGGTGTGAAATGGAGTGGGAGTGGGGTGAAGGCCCCCAGCTGACTCCTGTACAACTCCAGATTCCCAAATCCACAGCCGGGTGGGCAGGACATGCTGCACCCACTCCAAAAAACCCTCCAGTAGGAAGCCCATGCAGCCCTGTTCTCTCCAGCATCTCTGTGGTGGCGGCTGTAATCAGTTTCTTATGTGCACTGGCGGGTTTGGGGTGTGCTGTCCCAAGGAGATTCTGCTGGGAAAAGCCGAGGAGCCGGTCTGGTCTGTACCATGCTTTGCCTTTGATAACCCCCTGACTCTTGGGTGTGCTTCGTCCTCACCGTGCCTGCTCTCTCCGCTGCCCGGCTCCCGGCTGAGAGATGGCCACGCGACCCGCGTGCGCACTCCGGCATCGGCCTCGCGCGCCAAACATCGCCAGCCTCGGCACCTTCACAGCTTTTCCTCGGCCGACTGACCTTATCTAGCCAAACAAAGGCCAAAAAATGAGCATTTGAGAGACCAACCAAATTTGGCAGGTATGAAGCTTCTCTTGAACTGAGGAAAAAAAAAAAATTAAAACCAAGCTGAGAGTTGAAAGCAGCAGGGAACATGAAACTTGGTTGACTTTGCCGTGAGCTCTTTCCACCACCATAAAACCATGTGGCAGACTTTGCAACTCTCTAACTGGTCTGGTTTCTTCATTACTCTTATCTCTTTCCTTTCCTGTGTCCTTTTTTTGCATGACCTATAACCAAAATGCTGACTTCTCGCTGTGCGTGCATTTGAACTTATGGCTCTTCTACTGGCAAGTAGCTAATCTTCTTCTAGAGGCATGAGCTAACATCACTGATAGCTGCCTGACTTCTAGTCTGGTTGTTCTTAGATGCTCTTTGTTATGTTTTTCCTTTTTATACTATTTTCTTTTTTCACTTTTTTCCCTCTCTGCAAGATACTTTCTGTTGAGCCATCTTCCAAGAGAACTCAAAAAAACCCCTTTAAAAATTAAAAGCCCAACAACAGACAACACTAAACAAAATAACAAAACCAGGCAAAGGTCACGGCAAGGTCATTTCCAAAATTATGTTACCTTGATGTCTGCTTCCAACTCTAGATTAATTCAAGGATCTACCAGTCCTTGGTTAATGTATCCAACCAGTTGTGTGCAGCACACATTGGAGAAAGTGGAAACAAAATTTTTAAAAATGACTGAAAAATGTTTTAGAAAATCTGCATGAGCTACACCAACACAAAAATCTGATCAAAGGGCAAAACTAAGTCTCCATCCATGCATGGTGCATGATGATTTCTATGAGCTGGGATCCTGTAAATTAATGTTATGCAAAATCAAAACAGCTCTGTATTGTTAAATGCCCTTAAGTTACTAACTGTATGTCAGATGTTATAGGGATTGCATTTGTGTATGTATATGTTCAGCTGTATGTATACATAAATTTATTATGTATATTGTAGCTTTTCTTTTTTGTTGTTTTCCTCCTTAATTTAGTTGTTTTAGATCTCCCTACATGTTGAATGTCCCTGGGTCTCTGGCTTTGGCCTGATGTGATCTCTCCCTTCTATTGCAGAACCGCATGCATGAATCTCTGAAGCTTTTTGACAGCATCTGCAACAACAAGTGGTTCACAGATACGTCTATCATCCTATTTCTAAACAAGAAGGACATATTTGAGGAGAAAATTAAGAAATCTCCACTGGCTATCTGCTTTCCTGAGTATACAGGTAATGAGAAGGGTGGCTGTACAGGAGTGCATAGCAAAGAGACTACAGAGTGCTTCCCAGCAGGGCTGATGCCATTGTGTGTCACAGGCAATGAGTCTAAAGATGCAGAGCTAGAGCTCCCATTGGCTTCACTGCAGGTTTTATTTCAATAAGTGCCATAGGATCGCCCCCACCATGTTTACTGGTCCACTTGAAGCAGGAAGATGACTTAAACCATGTTCCCCTGTGTGTTGTGGCTGGCCACAGCAAGAATCCTTCTGCAGTTCCTAGCCACTACCCCACTGCCAGGCACCTCAGGGCTGCAGGATCATCTGCCATGACCCTGGAAGCATTCATGGCCAGGCTGGATGGAGCTCTGAGCAACCTGATCTGGTTGAAGATGTTCCTGCTCACTGCAGGAGGGTTGGACTAGAAGACCTTTAAAGGTCCCTTCCAAACCCAACCCATTCCATGATTCCATGATCAGCCCCTCTGTGTGTAGGCAGCAGGTCTGACAGCTTGGCTGCTTCAGCTCAAGCTGTACATTTTCATCACATTAGTTGAGGAGGTCCCCAGTTTCACTCTCAGGTTCACTGAAATCAAGTGTCTGGACATAGAAACACTTCCAGTTAAATGCAGTTAGAAAACAAAGTGTTTGATTTTCTGTTCTACTGGCCACCTCTTAACTCACAGTGCAGGCAGAGAAGAGGCACAGCCAGCCATGCCCCAGGCTTGGCTGGGGAGAAAGAGGCCTTGGTACGAGGGGTGAGAGCACGGGCTCTACAACAGGATGGCATGCAAGAAGCCCCCACTTCTGCTCCCTGCCTGGCATCTGACCCACTAATGATGAGAATATATCACCCATGCAAAGGCTGCAGCTGCACCCCGCTGCTTCCCTCTGCATCTTGCCAGCTTCCACAAACCCTCATTACCATTCCGAGACGGCATAAAAATAAACTTTTATCGTCATGAATTATTTAAGCTCACTGGAGACATCCAGATGAATCAAGCCAACAGACAGAGAAGCAGATCTCTTTGTCAGGAAACGTAGTTGTGAACCAGGAGCACCAAGAGTGTCACGTTTCTGGGCAGGCCAACAAATTATTAACCAGAGCTTCTTATCTCTGAGCACTTGATTTTTCACTGTGAATAGACAAAAGCTATCCCTCATTGCTGCTTTGTGCTGAATGGTCTGTGGCCGTGGTGGAGCAGAACGACTCCAGCCGAATTCAGAAGAACATCTGCAGGCTTCCTCTCTGGGGAAGGTTTGGGTGTTTGTCACTTACCAACACATTTCAGCCATCTACTCATCTGCTTGGTCCAGACAGAACCAACATATTCCCAACACATTTGCCTGAAAGGATCTAATTATAGAAATGTTAGTCTTTACAGTTGAAAGCTCACAATAATGCCTACCCCAAATTTTCCTGGTTGAAAATTAGGTTGCTGCTTTTGGATGGCTTGTAGAGCAGTTCATCACTGTCTTTATAGCAATGCTTCTATATACTGGATGGTTGCTATCATGCCCTCTTCCTTTATCCTTTTCTCAGTGAAGCAAACCTGCATCTCTCCTTCCTGACTGTACTTTATGCACCTGGTTTTGTGGATCTTCACTGAAGTCTCCCAGAAACCCAACTCTGAAATAATATTCTTACAGACTCCTCATGGCAGGGAGACTGGAACGAAGGAACATTGTTTTAGATGTAACTATTCCTTCCCAAGCTATCCCTGCCCAAGAGAAGAGTTCAGTCAGACCCTCAGACACATGTAGCTAAGCTCTTGGCTGACTAAACAGGGGAAAACAAATAGAGCTTCTTTCTGAAGCATTTCAGCCTCAAGCGAACCAAACAAGTCTTCCCCAAATTTCAGAGGACCCCAAAGATGCTCTAAATTCCTTCAAGGTGCTGTTCTGGAAGCTGTGCGTTCTCATAATGCCAGGGACCCTTCACAGCCCTCCTGTCTCTCTTGTGTCATCAGAGAGGCCTGAATGTCTGATGGCTGAAAGTCCTTTTGCTGATCTAACAGGTATCTGAGTCAGAGGTGTGGAATATCCCACCCCCACACATTCCTCGATGCCGTTACAAGTTAGCTCCTGCTAACACACAGCCCAGACTTCAGACCCAAGCACACACTTCAGGCTGCTCACCCCTGCTTTGCTGACCACAGCTCGGAGGATGAAGCCCTCGTGGCCTTGTAGAAAAGCAGCATTATTAGAATGTTGCCCTGGAGTTAAAAAGAATTATTTGATGAAAGCCTATAAATTGAACAAGCGGACTTTCAACATCACAAGTAGGTTCCACAAAATGCTTTTAATGAAATGAAGTTTCTGACATCCATTAGTTCTGCTGACAGGGAATTATTAGAAGATTGCATCCACAAATTTGCCTGCTGTTTGCTGGAGCACTAACTGTTTCCATCCCCTTAATTCACTCATGCTTTTAACTAATCCACAATACTTAGCAAAGCAGCAGCAGAATCCATGGCATGTTTTAAAACAAGCTGGCATTAGTGATTCCCTGCTCTCCTAGACAGAATCCAGCATCTAAATCCTCATGCCTTTGAACAACCAACTTCCTGTTCATAAAATACCCTCCTATTTTTGCACGGCATGTGAAACTGTTCACAAATTCTTTACACAGCATTCATACAAGAACCTGCTTCCAGAAAACAGTTTGTTTCTCTTACTTCAAGCATATTTTTGAGTGCCATTGTCTTCTTGTGCTTGTGTCTTCAACTGGCAATGTGTGTGTATATGCAAGTGTGATTTCCCAGATCAGCTGTCTTCCACCAGAGCACATCTCAAGCCCTGGTGAGCTTCTGTCTAGCAGATAACAGCATTTCCCATCAGTAAAGTATCATGGAGGGAGAGGAACCCAAAAGCAGGAGCAGTGTTACTGCTGTGGAGCCTTTTGAGGGTCAGGCACCCAACAGTGCCCAGCAGTGCTGCACTCCAGGCCAGCCAGAGAAACTGCCTTCATCAGCCCTAAGGAGGTACCCAGGTGTAGCCATGTGTGTGAGCAGGATCAGGGCTGGCCAGAGGAGAAAGGATCTGCTCATTTGCGTGACTCCTCCTAAGCTTGTTTTAACATACAACTTGATGGTTAGTAGGGTGTGGCACTAACATCTCTATACACCAAAACAAGAAACCCCTTGTGATGTGGTTTGACCACAGGCCTAGCAGGGGGTATTGAGACCCTAATTCTTCAAAAAGAGGGACATTTTGTATTAGCCTTTATGTTTGGGGGTTTTTTTGAGAAAACCCCACTTTACCCTATAACAGAGGCTGGATCATTTCATGTCCTTTTCTCTTAGTGATTCACAGAAAGGAGGGCACAGCCACCAGTACTGCTCTCAATTCATGGACGTGTTAGCTCTTTTTTTCCATCAAAAACTGAAACTTTAATAAAAAAAGTCTAAAAAAGGAAAAAAACTAAGCCTTTTCCCCAGGTCAAGCACTTATCACATTCCTGGCAGATTTCTTCTCTTTTTTGTCACCATGGTGTGGAATTTGTTCTGGTTTTCCCATCATAGCCTGTTTAACACTCAGCTCCCTCACCCATTTCATCTCTATAGACTATAAACAGCAACTCAGAATAAAAATACAGTTGAGCTGACAGTCAGAGAGCATCTCCTGCCTGGCAGCAATCCTGGCTGGTAGCAGTGCTCATCCTTGAGATGGAGATGAGGCGTCTGGGCTGCAATGGCCTCACACAAGCTCCCCATGTCCCTATAGTGGAGTGTTTTCAGGCACTCTGCAGATTTAGGGTTACAGGATTGCTTTAACCCTCTCCTTTTCCTTTCATCTCGGCTCTCTTGTAGGCCCAAACGCTTTCACGGAGGCAGTGGCGTACATCCAGACTCAGTATGAGAGCAAGAACAAGTCCCCCAACAAGGAGATCTACACTCACATCACCTGCGCCACCGACACCAACAACATCCAGTTCGTCTTTGACGCTGTCACAGATGTCATCATCGCCAACAACCTGCGGGGATGTGGACTCTACTAAAGCACTCTCCTCCCCTCCTCTCCTGGCCCCTGCCGGGACTATCCTCCAGTCCCGCGGACAGGTCCTCTCTTTCCTTGCTTTCTCCTCCTCAGAAGATGATAAGGAAGAAATACATAAATCCCTCCCCCTGTCCCAGAAAACTTTGCAGCAAGTTCTGCTTTCCCCGGCCCTGTTTTATTTTATTTTGGTTCATTTTTGGTTCATTCCCTTGCTGCCTCATTCTACTCCTCCGTTCCAACTCACAGTGTTGTGCAGGGAGCTAACGCGTTTCCCACAAAGTGCATTTCAACTGCCAAAAGACAGAAATACTTAACTTTTAAAAATCAAAAAAAAAAAAATCAAAGCCTTAAAGTACTGGTCAGGAACAGTGTAGTTGGGAACCAAAACTTTTTTTTTTTGCCTTGAAATTAAGGGATATTGTTTATTCTTCTGGTTAGTTGTCTTTTTTCTAAAACACTATTCCTTTGGGAAGTGCTAGATACAACCTGATTATTTTGAGGGTATCTTATGGCTCTAGTTCTGACCCTGAAGCCAGAGGAGTCAGTGTTGAATGCAGCTGCCACAGCTTGGATTTGTATATTCTCTTTTTTTTCCAGACAGCTATTTGAACAAGTAAAACAGCCATATCGAGTTCCACTGGTGTCTGAGTAACAGGGACACAGTAACAAAACCTACTAAGCCTTGTCTAAAAGCATTTGTTACTGGTAGCAGTTTTACCTCAAGTTTTTCAAAATTAATATTAAAATGTATCTAGTGGTTGCAGTAACCCATTTCTGAGGCTCTTTGCTGGAGGCCTTAGAGCTGCTGGGCTGGGACCCCATGAGCACTGCAGTGAGGATGTCCCAGAGATGGTGTCCTGATGGGGACCCCATGCTCAGGAGCATCCTGACAAGGAAGCTGGCCTAGGTATTCCATGACCTTTCCCAAAGCACCTCCCAGCTTAAGTGTTTGATTTCAGTATAAGTGATGCTCCTGCAAACACAGCATCTCTTTCCAAACTTCATCCCTGAATTGCTGGAGTGCCTCAAAAATATTTAGTCTTGGCTTCTTGTAGGCACAGTTTGACCTTCAAGTACCTGAGATGTGGAGAGGTGCTATGGGAAACCTCCCCATGCTTGGGTGGCAGGAGGGTGTGTGGGAGCCTCGTTGCTCTTCACAAATCCTTGAGCATCTAAACACTGTTGAGAAGCCCAGCCTTGTGCTCAGAATCTCCCTGGCTGAGCCTACCTGTGACATCTCCTGCCTGAGCATCCAAGAGGGACAGCTCCAGGTTTGGTGTCTCTGGTCAGGGCATCTCTTTACCACTAACTAAAGTGAGTGGGATTGTTGATACTGGCCATGTAGAGGCAAAGGAGAGCTCAAGGAGCTGCTTTGAGCCAAGTGATGGAGTAGGAAGGAAAGGAGCAAGAAAAGGAGGAAGGAAGGGTGAAGGGAGAGGTGTGGAAAGGACAAGGGTAGTGTCCCAACACAGCAAAAGTGGGTGCTCAGAGGGGAGGACAAATGCAGGTGGGCTGAGGGATATGGGGCCACCTGCTTGCCATCACCAAGAGCTCTGGGTGCCATTAGGTCGAAGGCAGAGGGGATGTGAGAGGTGGGCTGTCAGCTCTAGGGCCCTTAGAAGTCCACCCCAAAAGCTTGTTTGGTGTCTGGGTAAGACAACCACTTCTGAGGTCCCACTCAGAGCCCACCTCACCTGGAGTGACAGGTGGGCAATGCTGATTCCTGCCTCTTCTCTGTCTCTCTTGGAAGTCCGTCATCTTGGAAAACATGAGTCATTCCAAGGTGACCACAAGTTCAACTGTCCTCTCTTGGCAGCCTGATCTAAGAGTGGCTTTCAGGTCTCAGGAGGTCTGAGTTTTATCCAGGGCTGTGCCTAACAGGGACCATATCTCTTCTCTCACTGTGTCCATTTAGGAGAGATGGTATGAAAGCAACCCATCCCAAAAAGAGGGGGCCAGGTGAGCATCAGTGTGTGGGAGGCAGGGACAGGAGCAGGTATGGTGGCACAGAATGGAGAAAATCAGCGGGAATGGTTTAGGGAATGGTTTGGGAGAGAAGTTGCAGAAGGGAGATGAGGCAGATGGAGGAAGCAGGGAGGATGGGAAGAGAAGGGCACCTGGGAGCCAGGGGAGAGACCCGTCAGGGACTGTGCTCTGCCAAGACAGTGCTCATGGGACATTCATGACAAACCCCCAGCCAGGGATGTGAGCAGAAGCACCCCGGGACAAGCAGAGAAGGCCTGCAGAGGAAAACAAGGTGTCTGTCACCCATCCAACCAGCTCACAGCCCAGCATGGCTGGTAACTGCCAGTAACCCCCTAAACCACATTAAATGATAACACTGCATTTCATGTTGTACAGTGAGGACCTGCTGCTGCTCCGCTGGGCACTAACAGCAATAATGCCAGATCTCTGCCTCCCCTGCTCTGGCACAAGCGAGTACCCACCTTTCTCTTCAACACCTCAGCCTTAAAATGCCTCTGGTGACATCAGCTCCCACAGAGAGCTGGTCAGTCAGCAAAGCCAAGAGCCCCTTTCTGCTCCTCATGCCACAGCCCACGTAAAGTGTGTGTAACCACTGGATCCAAAGTGCTGCACCAGCCTCCTGTGTGTGATGGCTGGCACTGGCAGGGAGGCAGGTCTGTCAGAAGGGTTTGATCAGCAGTACTAGAGCTTTGGAGATCTTCTGTTCCCACCCCTTGCTGTGGATGACATTTTATCCTAGTAAATAAGTAACAGAAGTTGTTCCCAGGGAAGGCAGCACCATGCCAAGGCTTTGTGAGCTCCCAGCATAAAGCACACAGGAATATTTTGGTAAAGACAATTGAAATTAACTGAACTCCAAACTCTGCCAAATGCAGCCAAGTGGCCGGTTCTGGCTCAGTGCACTTTTGCCTCTCCAGGCTGAATCCAGGTAACCCATGCCCAGCTATGCCAGCTGGGAGGTCCAAACCCCCTCTGCAGCTTCAGTGGGTTCCCAGCATGCTGGTGATAACCAACAGCTGGTGCTCCACGGGGAGAAAAGAAAGAAAAATTGGAGGAAATGTTGCCACACAGAGCCTCTTCTCTCATTTTCTTTGGCATATTGTGTGTCTAAAGCCTCATCTCAGCTGCTGCTGCTGACATTCCCTCCCTCACACGAGTGTCATGAGGATTCACTGACGAATGCTGGAAACAGCATTTGGAAGATGAAATGCTTCCAGTGTTAAACACTACTATTTCTCCCGCGTGACGGCCGTGTATAGATTTTTGTCTCCAGAATTCCTGCCAAATCATTACTCACTGCTGGCTCCTGCATCCTTCGAAGCCTTGCCTGACAGATGTGCCTTCCGCAGGCAATCTTTTGCCCCGTGCTTTTTCTAAACACCAGCAATTCTTGCAGCAGTTGCCTAGAAAGACCTTGAAATACATTGCCTGCTTTCAAAAGCCTCTTCTTAACAGCCCTTTGTGCTTTGCAATTGCCATGCTCCAAATCCAGACCCTTGGAGACCCAGAGCTGTGTTTGATTTGCAGTCTCCACATAGCAGGTATGCTACAACGGGTACAGCTGCATCAGAAATTGTACAAGGGCACGGGGGTTAGATTTTAAAAGCACAGAATTGAAACAGCTACATATACACCCTGGTGCCCTTCAAAACTAATGCAAGAATTTGCAAAAAAAAAGCTCTTTTTGGGATGCAGGAAGTTTTTAATGACTCAAGTCACTTGTCCAGAAGCAGCATCCGAAGGGTGTCAGCATTGAAAGTATTGTTAGCAATCATGATGAGCTTCAGGCAGCAGCAAAAAGAAAGAAGGATTCCCCCCCAGCTTGCTCCGTAGTCAATGAGAGGGTTGAGTCTGGAGCTGTGAGACCACAGAAGTACAAATAGCTCCATTATTTAAACAGCAATTTCAATGAAATAGAGACACCCATAGAAGGAAAGCCTTGCAGGGCTGAGCTGCAGGGTGCTGTGCTCCTTGGAGGATACAGCAGCTGGGCTGGTTAGCAGAACTAGCAATAACCACACACTGGGAAAGCACAGGCTAAAATACAGCCCCGTACTGCTGAGGCCAGTTTTTAATTTAGCAAAGAACCCACAGACACTCCAGTTTTCACACAGGGCCGGAGGAGCCCAGTGGAGTGGCAGGGATGCAGGAGCGCTCAGCGAGGCCATCTGGCCCTGCTGGCTGCCACCATGGAGAGTCCCTGCTGCCCCTGCCGGGTCCAGCAAGGGCCAGTCAGCTTCCACCACCCACCCAGGAACACTTCCAACTACATCTCTCAGGAGTTTTGTACCAGAATTAGCTTCTTGCCTTCAGCCGGCTTTCCTGGATGGCTGCCCAGCCTGTCTCTCCACAGGGCAAGAGCATCCTCAGGAGGAGCCTGCTGTGCCTCCTTCATAGGTGGTGTTTTGTTTTACGGGACACTACAAGTATTAATGAGGGCAGTCTTTACTGCAATGTACACTAAAGTGTGTCTGGTGGCTTTAATCTATCATGACATGAGCCCAGTGCTTGCCTGCAAGGGAGTAGACCTTATTCTTAGGCCAGGAGTGCAATCTCCAAGAGGTCAGAATGGGGCATAGAAGATGTCCTTGTGCCAGAAGGTCCCAATGTCTCCAGTTGCTGCTGTGCAAAGCATCAGGCAGCCCCTTACTGTGTGGCTTGACAAAGCAGACATCACCCACAAGGGATTTTGCAGTTGGTAGTGGGAAAAGGACCAATCCTGCACTGTTAGTCTGTGTAACACACCCAAGTATTTTGTAGCCAAAAAGTCTGGAGGCAGAGTTCCGAGTTCCTGGGAACAAGGTTGACCATCTGTCAAGTTGATTAGAGAAGCTTAGTGCTAGTGTGCTTGAGTCTTTGTCATGGGCCAGGTTTGTCTTCAGGCTTACCATCAAAAACTCCACAACCATTTCCATTTAGGAGACTAAAACACTCATTAGCAATCTGATGCTGGAAGCATCGAGGTCAGTAGAGATGATGCCACTGAGCATCACCGAAGTACCCAGACCCATCACTCACTTGAATGCCCAATGTACATACAAGAAAGCAGAGATGTGGTCCAAGTGGCACAAAATTGCAGACCACAGTCTCACCTCCACCTTCTCAAAGGAAAGAGCAAGCAAACACACTCTGAAGGCTCCCTAAGACTTGAGGGTGCTGTGCCATTTCTGAGCTCCAGCACTGACACAAGGTAGTTGATGCTGACAGATATAGGTACATGATGTATATAGAGAGTTATGCTGAGAATGGCCATGGAAAGGGACTTTTGACAGGACCACTCATGCCCCAACCAGCAGCCTGTGAGATCTTTATTTGTATGGAAAGACAGGCAAGTGAACACAAGCAAGTACAACCCTTAAACACCAAGGTCTTACTGAGAGGAGGAGGACAAAAGCCTCCAGCTGGCACCCTGCAGACAGAGGGAGAGGGGAAGGAGCTGGATTGAAGAAACATCTCCATCTACCAGAGACAGGAGCTCTATTCTCCATGGACAACAAGTACAGTAGGCACAGGGAGGAGAGACCTGGAGAAGAGGTAGAGAGCTGGGAGCCAACTGGACACACACTGCCATGGACTCGCTCCCACTCAATGTTGTGAAAATTAACGTTGAGACCAAATCCTGACTGTCCTGTAGTGTAGGCAAGCAGCTCCAGAACTAAACCCCCTATTCCAAGTGGGGAGAGGAGCTCACAGCAGGTAAAACAGCATTTTTAGCAGTGCCTGAGTTTCACCAGCTTTTCCAGTGCTGGAGCCACCTTGTGACACTGGACAAGCCAATACATTTGTTTAAACACCAGCCATTACCCTATTAAAGAGCCCAGTCCCTAATTTGCAACCCTCAGCCCTATTCCCCACCTCCCTTTTTCCCCTTTAGCTCAGCAAGGGAACAGTGACCATCACTCTGCCTCTGGGCTCCCCACTCCCCAACACATTTCTTCCCCCAGGATCACCGGAGGCCATCACGATTTTCCTTTTGCTGGTTTCCCACTGAATCATTTCTCCTGCATGTTTGATGGTCCAAACTGTATTAACTGTAATTTTGTATGAAGAGTGACTGTCCATTGGTTTAATAGACCATTAGTTATTGTAATAATTTATTGGCTGTCAGTAATGTATTTATTAGTTACAAAGTGTTAATAAAGTGCCAGCTCTTTTCTAGTGTGAGAGTGGTTTTATTGTGTCTCCCTTGAGTGTGTCCAGCTTCTCACACTCTTTATTTAATCCCATGGCTGCTCCATGAACACACTTGTACAACACACACCTGCAGTGTCATCACCTGGGAATAAGGAATTTGAAAAGGACATAACCAAAAGATATTTCATTTTTCTAAGCATCTGGTGGAAATTTTTTCTTTCTGCTCACCATAGGCCATGGTGGGGCAGAGCATTCCTGCTGCCTCATTGCTTCCTCCAACACAACTCACAAGTTTAGTTTTGCTTTTCCACTACCTCTTTGTGCAAGAGAGGCTGAAAAGCCATTTCTGCTTTGATTGAGATGCATTTTTCTCCTTGCAGTAGAACAAAACATGGAGCATCTCTCCCTCCCTCTAAAATAGTGCTTGGGCCACTTGGTTCTTTTACATTTAAACCAAAGATTTTTCGTTACTGGGGAACATGAGACAGAAGCAAAGAACCTGAAGGAACCAAGAGAATATTTTCCATAAACCTCAGCAAAGGAAAGCGAACCATTGTTCCTATTGACTCCACCAATTTCCAGTGATGAAGCTTCAGCTGGACCCATCCTGCAGACCACACAGAACTATGGGCTAGGCCTGAGAAAAGGAAATGGCTGAGAGTGAAAGGATTTTACTTTGTGTGTTGCTACTGTGGACTTTTTAAAACTCCTCTAGGACTCCACCCTGCTCAGATCTTCTGCACAGATGTCCAGGGCCCTGAAATCAGCAGGATTATTTTCCCTGGGTGGGGATTTTCATTCCCATGGGCACAATGCTTTATTTCAGCTGCTCTTCCCCCAACACCATCACTCATTTAAATATAACACATACATGGGACAACACTAGGGATGAACAAGGAGAAACCCACCCAAATAATCCATGAAAATCTCAAGACCCAGCAACAACCACAAGTCAAGAAGAGCCATGTCTTTCTGTGGCAGTTTCTGGTTTCCCCATGAATAAGCCTTTTTTATGATTTCAATATAAGGATCCAAAGCTTTGGGACTTCAATTTGAAAGCGCCTGCTTGGCATCCCTAGCTACTCTTTGTCAAGGAACCGACAGTGCAATCGCAAAGCCTTTCAAGATGAAATCAGACAGCTGCTAAATTTTGCATGCAAAAGCTACTGTTGAAGTGGAGCTAATAAAATGAGTCACTAATAAAACATTCATGGAAAACTCCAAAATGTGTAATTGGGTCATCATTTTATTAGGAAACACATACGTTTTTGCGAATCTTTGGCAAGTCCAAAGCCACCCTTTGCAGCACCTCCAAAAAAAGGGGCTGGGGGGGGATGTTTGCTGCAGGAGGGTTCCCCACTGGCTGCTGAGCCCCTGAGCCACCCCAGAGCAAGACTTTTCACACAAGGCTTTTGTAAACAGCTGGTGCCCCCATGCAAGCTACAGGCAGCCAAGACAGAACTGGGGCGCTCAGCCCTAGGAGGGGGTTGCAGAGAGGGGCAGGGACTTCAGACTTCACTAAGCCAGAAGCTTTGGAAGAAACTGGGCTGGTTCACATGATGAAAGGGCCCCAGAGCTGTCAGTGGAGTAGCAGGGAACAGCTTTCTGGCGATTCTAAGAGCAAGTTAATAATGGAGAAAATTTTTGGGAGCACCTGCCCTGTCCAGTGACACCTTCACACTAACAGCAAGTGCATGCACCTGCATGAGAATACCCTGTTCTGTGGTGGCCTGCAGCAACCAGTTCAGTGCAGGTCAACCTCACCTTCTCCTCCTGTTCTGCTGTCTGCTCTCCACTTCTTTCTGGTAAAAACTTCTGTAGCACAGTGAAAAATGGCTTTTGTCCATATATGAAAGGACAATTTAAAAAAAAACAAACAAAAAAAGAAAGACTCAACTTTTGGAAATTTGCCTCTATTTATGCTCCTACTAAAATTTTTCCAAGCTCAGTCTTCCTGGAGCAGTCTGCAAGCCCAGAACACTCAGGAGATCTGGGAGGTGGGCTGGCAAAGGCACCTCCACTGGTCACCTCTGTGCGGCAGCACTGGGATTTCTTAGGGACAACCTGGCTACCACTATGGTGTTCTTAAAGATGGGCTGAAGATTTTTCCAGGGCTAGAAAGGTCCCATTGGGACAAGACCTGCCCCAGCCTCCGGGCAATCCCTTGGCACCAAGTGTCCTTCCAGACCATAGAACCACCCCGGGATCCCCAAAATGCCTCTCCCATGCCCAGCATGTCTTGGCTGCTGGTTGATGCTGTCTGTCCATCCTTTATTTGGGCTCTGCAAAAGAAGCTTCAGGCATACGCACTCCCTGAAGAGACACAGGGCCCCTTCCCCACTCCTCTGGTAAGGCAGGAGAGGAGCAGATGACTTTTTTCCTGCCCTGTCAGAGCAGCTCCACAGGGACATGGGGGAGGATTGGCTGCAGCCTCCACACATCTTGGTCTCCAGCCCAAGAGGAGGGCAATACCAGTTACCACTGTCTTATTTTAGATGTTTTTTTTTGCTTTCTAACCATTTCAATTCAGAAGTGTTCTCTTCTCCTCTAACTCTGTCTTTGCCTTTCTCTCTCCCCTCTCCTCTCTCTGTGCTCCCCGTTGCAGAACCGCATGCACGAATCTCTCATGCTCTTCGACTCCATCTGTAACAACAAATTCTTCATCGATACCTCCATCATTCTCTTCCTCAACAAGAAAGACCTATTTGCTGAGAAGATCAAGAAGTCACCTCTGACCATCTGCTTCCCTGAATACACAGGTATGTGCTGGGGCTGACATAGCACAGCCCCGGGTGACACCCACCCCTGCACCACCAGGGCTGGGGGGCTGCATCTCACCCCAGAGGTGGGAGGAGAGACCAGAGGAGACAGGGCACCTTTATGGGGGGGGGCAAAAGCACTGACCACCCCCAAGAGCTGTGATGCAGCTCCAGCACTCCACTCATGGAGTGGGGCTGTGTCCTGCCTGGGGCCATTCTTGTGGCAAAGGTGCCTGAGCTGCTGGTGGGACAGAGGGAGTTAAGATAAATGGAGATGAGCTGTAACAAGCCTGGGCACAGGGAGCCGTGGAAAGGAGAAGCCTTGTCAGGAGCCAGCTGTCCACCACTCAGGCCTTCCTGTTCGCTGGTGCCTCCCAAGAAGCTCTTGCAAGAGGAACCAAGACATGTGGTCCTCCACGCTGCATCCTCCCCTCAGTGCCTTCACACAGGGTACAGCTGGGGAAGGAAAGAGCCCCTGTACAGCAGAAATCTGTGGAACCACAGAGAATCATCAATTTCTTAGTGAAACCAGCATGGTTTGGGGAAAAGAACAAACAACCAAGAAGATGGATAAGAATAAATACTTCAAGATTCTTTAAGAGGAAGAAAAAAGTCAGTTTGGATTTAGACTCCAGTGTCCCCTACAGATGTGAGGTCTCTGAACTGTTCCACCCAGAGGATACCCACCCTGGATGCTGAACCGTGAGGACAAGGGTGTCCCCAGCAAGACAGCATCCAATCCCCTATAGTGCACCACCATTTCCACCACAGGCATTTAGGCTCCGTCACGAAGGCAGTGTGCACCTTTTTCCACAGCCATCTGTGGAAACAAACCAAACTATCCCACTGCAGCTATATGGCACATCCTGGCTACCCCATGGAGGGGGACAGCCTGGTGTCACCAGCACATCTCCCTCTCCTTCAGCCACTCACTGCATGAGGAACAAGGGAAAACAGCAAGCTGGAAAAGGAAAATAAATCTCCAGATAATAGCAGCTCTTGCAAAGGCGATTTCAGGGGCGTAACTCAGCTTTGTGGCTTCCCACGAGGGGCCAGGCACAGCCTCTCTCACTGCCTAAGCAGCTTAATGCAATAACGCACATTTTTCTGCTCAAACATCTGGCGCCTCTCCAGCCCACCTTTACAAAAGCAAACCTCCCAGTTACTGAGCCAACAGCGCCGTGTCCCCACACGGCTCCTGCCCCACCTATTCCAGATCCCGGGTGAGACCCCCATCCAGCCCAGGCATTGCCCTGATGGTGGCTCAGCCTCACCAGAGGGGTACAGCCAGCACCCACGGGTGATGTTGTGGCCACCAACACTCCCGGCCATCCCTCCCCCTGCCTACCTGGCTGGGGGGCCACCAGGCCCCCCAGCCTTTCTCCCCCCCGCACCACTCTCCCTCGGGACGAGCGCTGTCGGGATGCGCCGCGGGGACTCACCGGTGAAGCCAGGGCAGCAGCGATGCCGTGGGGAGCATCCCTCAGGCACAGCCCGGCTGGGCGCAGCTGGGGACCGCTGCCCTTCCGCGGGGGAAAAAGGGGAGAGGACGGAGCAGCCAAAGCAGCAACACCTGGGGAGGGAGGAGTCCCGAGTAGGGCCCAGGTGTGCTGCGATTTGGGGAAATCAGAGAGAAAATGGGGCAGAATGGGGTGGAAATAAGGGGCGGGGGGAAAGGAGGGAGATGACAGTGAAAAGGGATAAATGGACCTTACTGAGGGGATGAATGGGGAGGGCGGTGTTTGAAAATAAGTATGTTTGACCTGTTTCTGCCAGAATTAAAGCACTCTACAAGCACCAAGAGGGTGGGTGTGCAGCGGGAGAGTGGTGGCCCTCAGCCCTAACACTGCTCTGCCCTCCCCACCTGTGCCCGCAGGTCCCAACACCTACGAGGACGCGGCCGCCTACATCCAAGCACAATTCGAGAGCAAAAACCGCTCCCCCNGACAAAAACAAACCACAAGAGCGGCGGGAAAAAAAAAAAAAAAAAAAGAAACAAAAAGAAAAAAACAGATTGAAGGAGAGAAAAAAAAAATTGTCATCGTAATCATGCAAGTTGGTAAATAAAAAGGCATAAGGAAAAATTATATATATACGTATATATATATATAAAAAAATCCACTCCCATCTTTTTATTTTGTTTTGTTTTTAACCCCTTCCCCCGTCAGACTCCAGCCCCCAGTGTCCCATCCTGGGGACACCCCGGGGGCCGGGGGGCTCTGCCCGGGGCCACCACCCCAGCAGCTCCCGGGGCTCCCCCCGCTGGTACCAGGCAGGGAGAGGGGGCAAAGGGAGCGCCCTGGGTCACCGTGGGCAGGGGCTTCTCCTCCCAGCAGTTATTTGACCATGGGCTGTTATTTTTTAATGATTGCTATTATAATTAATTATTGTAGGTTGGCTTTTTTTTAATTCTTATGATGATGATCAATTATTTTTATTTCCGGCGTGGGCAAGGCTGGGATGCTCCCGGCCCCACTGCCCAGCCCGGGCGAGCTACTGCCTCCAGAAACAAAAATATTCTATTTTCTTTTTAGAGAAGGAGGAAAACCAATTGGAAACTGCCCCCGGCCACGTGTCGCAGCTAGAAAGGGAAACAGCAGCAACAAGATCTTCTCCCATTTCCTACCCCGGCTGTTTGGGGTAAAGGCTGCAAAGGGAGCGTCCTCCTCCTGCTCCCTTGACAGGGTTTNATCCCTCCCCCTGCCTACCTGGCTGGGGGGCCACCAGGCCCCCCAGCCTTTCTCCCCCCCGCACCACTCTCCCTCGGGACGAGCGCTGTCGGGATGCGCCGCGGGGACTCACCGGTGAAGCCAGGGCAGCAGCGATGCCGTGGGGAGCATCCCTCAGGCACAGCCCGGCTGGGCGCAGCTGGGGACCGCTGCCCTTCCGCGGGGGAAAAAGGGGAGAGGACGGAGCAGCCAAAGCAGCAACACCTGGGGAGGGAGGAGTCCCGAGTAGGGCCCAGGTGTGCTGCGATTTGGGGAAATCAGAGAGAAAATGGGGCAGAATGGGGTGGAAATAAGGGGCGGGGGGGAAAGGAGGGAGATGACAGTGAAAAGGGATAAATGGACCTTACTGAGGGGATGAATGGGGAGGGCGGTGTTTGAAAATAAGTATGTTTGACCTGTTTCTGCCAGAATTAAAGCACTCTGCAAGCACCAAGAGGGTGGGTGTGCAGCGGGAGAGTGGTGGCCCTCAGCCCTAACACTGCTCTGCCCTCCCCACCTGTGCCCGCAGGTCCCAACACCTACGAGGACGCGGCCGCCTACATCCAAGCACAATTCGAGAGCAAAAACCGCTCCCCCAACAAGGAGATTTACTGCCACATGACGTGCGCCACAGACACGAACAACATCCAGGTGGTATTTGACGCTGTCACCGACATCATCATTGCCAACAACCTGCGGGGCTGCGGCTTGTACTGACCCCGCGGCGCACAGCGACTGCTTGGGTGGCGATTCCGGCGTCAGGAGAGAAAAGAAACATAAAAATAAAAAAATAACAAAAACCNTAACCCCTTCCCCCGTCAGACTCCAGCTCCCAGTGTCCCATCCTGGGGACACCCCGGGGGCCGGGGGGCTCTGCCCGGGGCCACCACCCCAGCAGCTCCCGGGGCTCCCCCCGCTGGTACCAGGCAGGGAGAGGGGGCAAAGGGAGCGCCCTGGGTCACCGTGGGCAGGGGCTTCTCCTCCCAGCAGTTATTTGACCATGGGCTGTTATTTTTTAATGATTGCTATTATAATTAATTATTGTAGGTTGGCTTTTTTTTAATTCTTATGATGACGATGATGATCAATTATTTTACAATCCGGCGTGGGCAAGGCTGGGATGCTCCCGGCCCCACTGCCCAGCCCGGGCGAGCTACTGCCTCCAGAAACAAAAATATTCTATTTTCTTTTTAGAGAAGGAGGAAAACCAATTGGAAACTGCCCCCGGCCACGTGTCGCAGCTAGAAAGGGAAACAGCAGCAACAAGATCTTCTCCCATTTCCTACCCCGGCTGTTTGGGGTAAAAGCTGCAAAGGGAGCGTCCTCCTCCTGCTCCCTTGACAGGGTTTTGGGGGTTTTTAGGTCAGATTTTTTGAATTCTCACCCCACTTCAGGCCAAAGCCCTCACCAGCCGGAGCCGGCGGGTTGTTCCCATTTTCCCCTCCATCCTGATTTAACTCCCTGCTCCCGGTCACCGCTCACTCTCCAGGTCCGTATCCAAAAGCACAGCTCGGCCCCCCAGCCAGGCTCCCCCCTCACCCCTCCTGCGGAGCCGACCAGGGGCATCAGGGAGGGCTATACAGATATATATATATTTTATTTTATTTTTTGTTTAGAGTATTTTTTTGTTTTCGTTTGGTTTTTATTCATTTTTAATTCTTTCCAGTGAATGCTTTTTTGTGCTGCTTTTCTCTCCCCCAACCCACCCCAGTCCTCTCTCCCTTTTAGTGAATGGTGTTTTTTCTCTCTCATGTGGGGATGTTTGTGCTGCAAAATAAGAAAAAAGGAAAAAAAAAAGAAAAAAAATTTAAAAAAACAAACTTTAAAAAAAGGCAAGAATGAAAATAATTTAAAAATTTTAAAACACACAAAACCACAAAAAATAATTAAAAAAGAATAAAAAAACCAACAAAAATCGAATGTAGTGTTTACATTGAAGCCACCGTTTTCATGACCAATCCCTCATCATTTCTACTTTGATTAGTAACCAGACGTCTTCACAGTTTCACTTTTACGAGTTACCTTTGCTGAAGAAGAGCAGTCACACCTGTTCAAAAGAAAATGAATAAATAAAGAGGAAACTTAAAAAAATATTATATATATATATATATAAAGCGCCAGGTCTTTCTAAGCCTTTCTATTACCAATCAGTGAGGTTTCTGTGATATATTACACACTGCCAATCTCTTTCTCTGACTAATGGAAAAATTCATGTGTAGCTCAATAAAGAGAATGTTTGTCTGTACCCCGGGCTCTCCCCTCCTGTGCCTCTGCCTCTTTCTTTCCCCCCATGCCTGCCTCCTTCCTGAGAGGAAGAAAAGATTCTAAAAATCACATTTTGGGGGGATTTGCTGCTGGTAGGGAGAAGGGGATGAACTACAGATTGGGTGTAAATCCTGGGAAAATGGTGTGTGGAAGCCCTTTGGTGCTTCAGAACATCATCAGAAGCAAAAATCCACCCCCCCCTCAAAACTTCTCCAAGCAAGAAAGTGTTTTTATTTCTTTCAGGAATGCAAAGCTAAGGATCAGGATGAGTCCTTCATTTGTGGTAACATCAGAAATCCCACAATATTTGAGTTTTTCCCCCCTAAGATATAGAGGAGGTTTCTCCAAGAAAGTTGAGGTTTTCTCCCTCACTGCACAAGCGATTCAGGGTTTGTTTGGGGGTTTGTGGTTGGGGTTTGGGGGGTATTTTTTTTACAATTTGGGTTTTTTCCTGCATTCTCCTTCACTCTGGGTCCCCGGCTCCAGTGCCTGCCAACGTTGGACACAGTGACCACAGATGAGATACTGCAGAGCCACTGGCCCCCGGGCATAGTACCAGCACTGCCTGGCACAGGGATGGAATTCTTGGCATCCCTTCCTGTTCCACGGGAACCCTTCCAAACCCCCGGGACCACCCGGTGATGGAGCTGTAGGAAAGGTGACCCAAGCGGCCAGGACCCCCCACCTCGGCTTCACACTGGGCCACCCCTCACATGTCCCTGCCCAGACCACTGGATTTGGGAAGGCGGGTTGGCAGAGGCTCCATCACATAGCAGCAGGTCCTGACCAACACGGCTTCTCCAAGGCTCCTGCTGTTTACAGCGACCAGGAGCAGCGCGTGTTGGCACTGGGAAAGTCGATCGGGCTTCTCCTCGGATGACCTCCCTTTCCAGGGAGGCAGAGCCAGCCAAGAGGCCACCTCTGGTCCCTGAGCTCCTCTGCACAAACCAGCCTTTCATGGCTGAAATAGGTCACTTTGCGGAGGTGCCGCAGGCAAAGATGCCATCCAGTGGCTGTCCGGGGCCTGCTCCTCAGGGAGCAAAGGGAAGAGCTGCCGGGAAAGGGTCAGGAGCCCAACAGGAGAAATCCAGAAAGAGCAGCACCCCAAAAAATCCAGAAAGAATAGCTCTGAAACACCCCCACCCTCGTGTGGCTCCAGGAACTTTCCTCTTCCCACACACATCAGGCAGCCCCTTCACTCATCTCTGCTGCAGCCCAAGGAACTGCAGGGCCTTGGGCAGGAGGGGTTTATCCAGGGTAGGTTCATGGCACCCCCTCACCCCCCATGGCAGGACTGGATTTCACAGCAGAGTTCTGCAGCAGGCAGAGAGGACTGGGGGCCAAACTGCTTTGGAGGTGGCTTTCCAGGTACCCCTTTTGCAGTGGTGAAACTTGGGAGGATCAGGAAGTCACACAACTCCCAGAGCAACAGGAAAGGTAGAGGTGGCTTCTGCACCACTACTGCCAGCCAAGCCCTGGGGAACTGGGGCTTCTCACCTCCTGTATCTGAGGAAACTGTTTCAAGGGAGAGATTCCTGCCCCGGGAAGGTGGGTGGGCTGGGAGAGGACAGGCCGAGGTGGTGGATCTTGCCCACAGCTCCATCGAGCCCACAGCCAGGTCAAATCCTGTCAGACCCTCTGCCGAGAAGCAGCTGAGGTCGTTTTGCATCGTCAGGTACCAAATGCATCATCAGGTACAACATCTCCCAGAAAAGAGAGAGAACTCGTGGAAACATGGAGCCCCAGAGAAAGATTTCTGTGCTGTCTTCTTCCTCCTACCTGCAGTCCCAGAGGAACAACAACTCTGCTGCTTGGATCAAGACCCAAACTCTGCACTGTTCACACATACAATAGTTCTTATCCCTTCCTCATGCTGCCAGACAGCTCAAAACCCAACTGGATTTTCAGTCCCTTGAGACATGGTTTCTCTTCTATTTCCATGTTCAGAGCACAAGCAAATTCCAGTAGTAATTACTGCCCTGCAAACTAAGGCTTGGGAGAATGTTCCCAAACCCAGTGTTAGGAGGCTGTGCTCTCTCATTGGATGGAAAGAGGGAACCAAAGGGGACCAAAATGCAGGTGCTCCATTTACAGACCAAACACACACCACATGAGAAATCACACTATAGACACTTCCAAACAATTTCCAACACTGATCAAGGTTTTATTTTTGGTTGGTTGGTTTTTTTAACAATAAAAACAAACAGCTGTGTTCTAGGCAAAACCAAAGATCTCAAAAAAATTGTTGAGGTTTACTAATAGCATTGCAAGGTAAGGCTTCCCAAAGAGTTTTATTGAAATAAATTATTTTTACCTAAACATCGATGCAACTCCTCTCATTAAATTCACCTTCACCTAAAAACCAACAGTAAAAAAAGTTACCAACAATTCTAGGTAATACTGGGCTCCTTCTAAAGGACAGTGAAACTAGAATTCACTCTTCAGAAATTTAAAAATTAAGTCATTGCCATGTAAAATTCAACTATGTAAGCGAGCAGTGGCGGCACCAAGGGGATCTCAAAAGTTCTTAATAAAAATCCAGGTTAGCAGGTTGGGCTGCAGCCAGTGAAGGTCTGGCTGCCCCCCTTCCTCCAGTCTTTCTGAATAAACTCACAGTGAGGTTGTGGGGTTAAAAAGGAAATAAAAAGCAAGATATCCAAGTGATCTCTGTGCTGTCCCATCCGTGATGCGCTGGAGTCCAGGACAGGCAGGTTTTACTTTCCACTCCCTTGGCTTATGGTAACACTGATATGCAGGGGCTGTAGCCTTGCCTTAAATCCCTCTTCTTCACTCGATCCCCCTCTGTACCTCGCTTGTTGCTGGACATAAAAGGCAAAGGAAAAGTGCAGCCCTGGGGATGAACAGAGCCAGTGCAGAAGAGCCCACCAACAGAAAACTGACTATTTTATGCTGGAATCGACGTGAATCAGCGCTTCATTGCACAATTTATGGATTCAGGTTTTCCAACGTTATGCATCCAGACAACTCCATCCAATGTCAGAACTTCCCAGCGATGCTCCCCCAGCCCTTCACGCTGCCCTGTAACAGCCTCTGCTGCCACAGGAACAGGGACTGAGGGGGGGGCACCTGCTCATCCAGCACAGGGCTTGCTGCAAGCTTCTAAGCTTCCTTCCCTCGAAGTAACTGTCCCTGATCTCCAGCAGAACATGCCCGTGTGCTCCGTGCCCTGCACCCACAGCTAACTCAGAACACACTTTCCCCAGCCTCTGCAGTGCAGCCAGCCCCACAGCTCACGCCAGCTGCAGAAATCATGCCCATGGTTTAAAAATTGCCTTTTGTTTGTGGAGGGGAATCAACGTCACATAGAAAATATTACAAAAAAGGTTAATTTGTCAGCTGTCCAAACATTATTAGACCACATGCTTTGTACAGCAGAGAGGCAGCCAGCTCACTCAGCAGCACAGCCAGCCGAACTCTGGAGAGACACTTTCCTGCTGGTATAGAAAGCGCAGGGTTTTTTGTATTCGATTTATTTATTCAACGTTGCTCACGAGGAGGAGGAAGGAGGGGCAGCGAGCGCTACGAGTTCTGCTGCATCTGAAGTCTCCGCTCGGCGGCGGCAGCGAGGGTCCTGCGGCGCAGCGTGACGGGATCGGCCGCTCCCTCGGGCAAAGGCTGCTCTGTGCTCAGCTCCTCATCAGAGGTTTTGTTTAAGTAGCGCCTGAGAGAAAAACAGGAAAAGATGGGTGAGCAGAGCCCATCTCATTTTGGCTCTGGAAAGTACATCCACGATGTCAGGGAGGGCTGGAAAGCACAGTAGCAGGAAAATACCTCAGCGAGAGTGAACACAAGCCATGTACTCCAAAAAATACCCACATCACCTATGACAGACTCTGCAGAGCTGGCACAAGCTCTTAGGTTTTGTGCAAGATCCTTGTGCCTGTGGGAAGGAGTCGGTTCTAAAGCCGGTTCTAAAAGCTCTGCTCTCAACTCAGAGCAATTCCCTGAGACTGCAGGTGAGTTACTGACTCTCTGCTCCCGTTACTCCACTGCCACAACAAGGCACTCCCTGTGAATGAAGGGGCACTAGGGCTGCAAAGCGTGATGTAAGGCCAGAGGACAAGGAAGTTGTTAACAAGGAAGTTGTTAACTCTGTTAACTCAGCTGCCAGAGTTAATATCCCAGTGAATATTTACATTCAGTGACAAAATACAATAGTTTGAAATTCAACAGCTCTTCAAAGCAGTAAACCAGAAAGTAAAAAGTATGTAATCTTCCTAAAGGACATTTTTTCAAACATCACGGGAAAATTAAGTCTAGGAGCAAGTCTATTTATAGACTCTTAAAAGATGTCACACCCCTAGGTATTTATAAGGCATTTCGGTGTGGAAAACAAAAATAGCAGTGGTATCCTGACAACACCAAAGGACCCAGAATCCTGGGGTTGTTGCAGACCCTCCCAGCAGTGTCCCTGTGATACAAAGGAAGGGACAACATTTGTTAAAAACACTAAGAAGTTTTTTCCACCTCACTAAAGTTCTTTTGTTTCTCTGTTTAATCAGCAACTGGATGCTAGAAAAGTTCACCAAAATGACTGGAATGTATGTAAAAATTTGAATTCTATCTATAACACCTGTTACTGGTTGGACTAAAAGAAACAGGTCAAGTTGGTTCCTCACTCTACAGTGGTCCTGACTGGCTGGTCCTGAGCTCCTCTGGTGAGCTCTAATAAGAGTTTTCTGTCAGCTCTGTGCTGCTTTGGGCTCTGTATTTGGAAAGAGTGGTGCCTGACAGGAATTTCAGCTGTAACAGCAGATGCAGTCAGGGCTGACACCTGTGCCAGGAGCCAAGCTAAAGGCTACAAGAGGATTTTGCACAAGTAACCTGTTCTCACTTATTACAAGCTCAGACTAAAGCCCATTGAAGCTGGAAAAATCAGCCTCTGATTTCAAAGAGCTTTGGATAAACCACATAGGAAGCTGTGTACATGTTGGGACACATGAAGCTATTTCAGAGTTGGGTTTAACAGCCAGAGTCATGTCAAACAGCATCCTGAGCCTCCCGTGGCAGATGCACTCATTCCTCTTACTGCTTTTTACATCAACCCAGGCTCTCAGTGATCATAATCCTTTTGAAACCCATTCTGGGAGACCCAACCGAGTGGCCAGGCTGGAGCTTTAGGAAGGGACGTACTTCCGAGCTTGTTGCAACAAGTCCTCCTTCCGCTGAACCAACATCCGCTGCCTTTCATCCGCTGACTTGGAAAAGCGACTTCCTCTGGCCTCAAAATCTTCTGCTTCACTAGGTTCTGCTTCCATTTCACTGAATTCCACCATTTCTTCCAGTCTGGAGTTGAGTTCAAGTGGCACTCTCTCAGTCTAAGAGGAAAGGAAATAAGGCATAACTCTTTGCAAAATTTGGGCTTCTCTGCATCAAAACAACAAGCTACAAAGAACTGTCATATTCTGAGGCGCTGGAAGAAACCAGACTCTCACCTGCTGTACCCAGTTCCCTTGGGCTCCTTTGAAAAGCCCAGCCAAAAAACAGAACAAAGCTATTTCAAACCATGTTCAAAGAGCCTGTACCCTATAATGCTGTATCTTTTATGCCATGTTTGAAAGTAATGTCAAAGACAAACATTAATTACTCATAATTAATGCTCTCTGAAAATGGGGCATTTGAAAGTCAGATTCTGCAGCTGACTTGACAAGTGATGCAACGGTAAAGAGAAGAAAAAGCAGAAATCCACATACTAAGGAAAGAATAGCAAATGTGTTTGCAGAGCTGATTTGTGCACAAGAAGGGAAATTATGAGGTTTTGGTTCACTGGGTTCTGCAGCACCCAAATGTTTTGGACTGCCAGAGCAAGGCTGGCAACTGTCCCAAGCACAGTAAGAGGAGCTGGCAGCCCCACACATCACACCTCTCCCCCTGACAGCTGGCTGACAACACTAACACAAAAATGGATCTGATGGATGGTGATGCTGGGTGCACCAAGCAGAGGTGAAACAGCACATCCCGATCACATCCTGTCACACGGGATCAGATCAGCCCTGTGATGGAAAAGCACGATGATACCAAGCGTGGAAGCATCAGGAAGCAAATCACCTCAGTGAAGCCATCATTTGGTATCCCAGAGGACTACCCAAGCAAGTGGGATGCTTCAGGGACGTGTTAGCAGAGCCAGCCCCTACTGCCTCGTTTTGGGCCTTTGGCACTGCTGCCACAGGAGCCTCAGTGTTGGGTCGAGTCCCAACAGCCCAGACTCGGCAGCACCACAGTGGGCAACACACAGGTTTAGGCAGCTGATGTGTAAAATTAGTTGAGTCATTCCAAAGCCCCAGAGACAGGCCAGTAACACCATCTCCCTGACACGATGCCTTCAGAGAGCAAACACCAAGACAAATGTCACTTCCCATTAGGTAGGTGAGCCAAGCAGGAATGCCAGAGCACAAGTCAGCTCTGTGACCTCAAACACAAGTACATGTGCTCAGCCCCTCTCAGCAAAACCCCCAGCATGCTGGAATTTACAGAAGGGGTCCTGTACCACACACACTAATGTGCTGGGATAACGTGGGGGCACCAGTGGACAGCCAAAAAGCAGTGCCACATCCCTGAGGATGAAGGGAGAGCCCCACGGAACAATGACCTCGGCAGACTCAGCAGAACAGGTACAGACCACACAGGCAGACAGGGAAAAGGGAAGCTCCACTGGGGGAAGCAGTGAGGAGGCCACTCATTGTGGTCAGTGTTCAGACAAGATCTCCTGGTTTTCCCCCTGGGCCATTTGTACCAGCAGATGCAAGCTGGAGGTTTGGATGTTCAAAAATTAATACCCAAAGCCCATTTCTCTATCTGAGCACAACAACAGTTACTGAGGAGGTTTTAGAGACAAAAATATCACAACTAATTGCAGTAAAGGTTATGACAAGCCCCAGTGATGCAGCAGATCACAGATGCAAAAGCCTGTACACTACAGAAACTATTTCTCCTTCTGCCTCCAAGAGAAAAAGTAAGTTTCATGAAAGCCATGGGATGCCTCAGAAGTTTCTCTAAATAGTCACCAAGTACTTAAGCAATGACAACAAACTGAACTTTCAAGGAGTGTGGCAAGAGCTGCACCAGACAAGCTCCAGGTTTGTAATAACAGCCTTGCTAGTCAGGATTGAGCAGTCCTATCCAACCTCTGCCCAGGATACAGATAAACAGATAAACAAGCACACACAAAAAATTCAAAGGATAATCTTTAAATACATTTTAGTAAACCAAAATAGAAGCTTGGAGCAAGTAGCTCAAGCTGCTCTGCAATCTGTTCTTATAGGTAGTGACAGCACAGTCAGAAAAGAGGGGAGGGAGGGCAAATAGGACAGGGATGGAGAGGAGGTGCAGAGCATTATGCACAGTGCTGGAAGCATCAGCAGTCCAATGCACAGCTGGAGAGAAGCATGTGCACAGCATCTCACTAAGGGTACAGGCCAGGACTGATAGAGGCTGTCAGTGTTTAGAGCATTATCTCACAAACCTGTAACATGATGGTGCTCAGAGATGCCTCTCAACTACCATTACATTATATCAGCACTGACTCCCCAAAACCACAAGCTACAATTGGGGTTAAAAGAAGAATCAGTCACTATTTCTATGTTAAGACCTTTGAATTCTAGGTAGAATTAAGTCATAATATGACATACGGCATTAGGAAAACCAACACTACTCATGAAGAAAGGTGCTTTTATTAATTCAGGACCTTAGCTGCCCTAAAAAGTGTTATTTCCAACAAGCAGAACTCTGATGGGTCTGGCACTTGCTGTTCCACAAAGATTCCCAGTGGGTATGTTGATTAAAAAAAAAAAAAAAAAAGAGAAAGAGGTGGAACACACCTGCCCTCAAAAACCTCAAAAATCCAGTGCAACCTGCTAAAGTTTGAAGCTTGTTTGCTGCCAGCCCTTTCCTCACAGACAAGTGTTTGACTGACTACAGCAACAGATTCTTCTGGCAAGCAGAAGAGAACATCTACAGTACAGCAGGTACTTGGTTACAAATTGAAATCAAAATCAAAGGGACACCAAAGTGACAGGAGTGTCCTAGAGGAAGGATGTCCCTAGGCTCCTAAGTCTACTCTCCACAACAGAAATACTATCCATCAATAGCAAGAGGTAAGCAAGCCTGACTCCTTGGTAGAACTCTGAGCTCTGTAACAAGGATCAGCTTGTCCAAAGGCAGTCCAAGCTAACACTAAATGCACACAGCATTTATGAGGAGGACAGCAGCACCTTTCAGCTTCCACAACACTACCCAGCAGCAAATTTCTCTCTGTGCATGGCTGTCTCAGTCTCCCACTTCAGCCCTTGTCTATGATTCCCATTTGGCACAGTAAATATCCATCCAGGAAAACCTGCAGAGGCCTCCAGTTCATCCCACACAGGCAGCCACCAGCAGCCCCACTCAGCTGTGGGGCATTCACAGCTGTTCCCCTGTCTTCAAGCCATCTCTGTGCTATTCTACAAAACAAAACCAGGTTCTCCATCCAAACCCCAATTTGCCTGAGCACATCACCTGAGCAGAGTGCCCAGCAGTAATGCAAAGCAAAAAGGGGTCACTATTAGAGAGCATGTGCTCAGTGATGTGACATATTAACCACCACTCCCATGTTTTTGTAGATCTGTAGAAGGAGGAACAGAGACATAGGAAGGAAGATGAACAGCAATACAATCATTCAAAGCAGGATTTGGAGCCAGGACCAAGCTAAGGAAACCAGTTAGACACCATTGTACAAAGAGGTTTTGCTCATTGAAGAGCAGGGTAAATGCCACCAAAACTCTCAGGTAAACCCAAAAGGTTAAGAGTTGCTAGATCTAGATGAAGATTTTCATATCTGCAGTTCTGTACCTGCTACCCCAGGCTCCTAACAAATACCTGTACCAATTCCCACCACCTCTTTCTCAGCCTCAACTGCATAATCAAACCAAATCAAAAGTTCCTTCTGTCTTACAAGTGCTAACAAGGAACTGCCACTGTTCAATTCCAGGTGAGTAACAGGTTGGCTATTCAGGTCACTAAAGGCTGCAGAGGCAGAAAGTCACACATCTCACAAATTCACCCTCTAAGCCAGCAGAGGGAGGTTTATAAAACAGAAATGCTCAGGTTGTTGATACCACACTCAGGGAAAACAAAAGTGGAAGGAGACCTTAGTTTACACTCACAGAGTAATTTTTTTCTCGTGCCACATTTGAGCTAGCACATGCTAAAAATATCAAAGAATAACAAAACACATTATTTGGCTTTATATGTAAAAGGGCTGTTATCTCTTGGTCCTGTTTATATCCCATTCCATTCCCACCAAAGCTCCCCATGTCTTAAAAGTACTTCCTCCAGAATACAAAAGAATTCTTTTACCCAGGAGAGAAATATTCCTCATTTTAATGGAAGTGTCTGGAGATGTACAGAAAGGGAATGAGAAGAGGAAGGGGAAGAGCAAACCATCCTGCTCTTCATATTCCACAGATGGGTATGGGATGACCAGACATGAACAGAGACATGATCTTGTTCTGTTCTTTGTATGACTTCAGAGCCCTTTCCCTCAAAAAAAGAAAAAGAAAAGCACACAGATAATCCTTAACAATGTACCGTGCTCAAGTCCAATTTATTTGCCTGACAGTGTCAGCCCTGGTGTGAAATGCAAGGAAGGGCTGCCACCAACCTGACCTGGTATGGAACCAAGGGCACCTACCAGTCCATGCAGCTTCTAATTGTGCTTTCTGCCCATTTTTATGCCAAGTTACCTGTGTGACAGTTCCAGCATCCTCCTGATCAGTACTGTGCCGTTCCACAGAGTTGTTCAATGCAGGTCTGATGCTATCTGCACGCTGAAATGCAAACATCATGGGTTTAATACAGTGTGTGAAACGGCAAACAAAACTGAATCCTTTGAACGCATTCAAACTCTGCCCTCCGCAACGTCAGGCGTTATGTTCAATTTAGAAACAGATAAGTTAGCAATAAACAGAATGCTCTGTGTTGAAAGAGAATTCTCTCTGCTTCCCCAAACACAGACTCCAGATAACACCACTATCTGATGTGCAAAGAACCAGAATTCAGTATTCTTATTAACTGAAACATTGTCCCCAGACTGCTTTACCGAAATATGCTGGCACTAATTAAGAACAAGGCATCATTTTGCCGACTACTTTCTTTGCAGAAAACCTTCCTAAGTGGTACAATTCAATTATCTGTCAGCAGAGAAATCAACTGGAAATGTTCTAAAGGCTCTGCACAAGAGAGACTGGGAAGAGCTGCTTTAACTGAGCAAATATTTGTCTCTAGTCTAGCTAGGACATTTTCAATATATTTTTGGTACATGACTGAATACACCGCATTTACAGAGATTTAAACAAAGGGGAAAAACAAATCCTGGATTCACCAGTGCTTCAACTCACATCATTCCCCTCAGTCATTATTAACAGGCTCAGTGCTGTGGTAAGTAAGAAAGCCAGTCATTTTAAGTGCACAACTTTATGACTTACCTGTGTGGGGAAAGGCACCTGGATGCGCCCTTCCAGGATGTTGTCAGTGGTGATCTCTACAGAACGAGTTAACTGCAGATCCTGCAGAACTAAGTGATAAGGAACCTGAGGGAACATCTCCTGAATCTGATGGGCCTGAAGAAAGAAAGGTTTATACAGTCAATATCAACAGTAAATAAAAGTTGATAAGTATGTCAATAAAAAGAGATTAAAAATATTGTAAGCTCAGAGATGCTGCTTAATATATGCTAACCCATAAACATAACAGAAAGAAAAGAGAGAAAACCCACACTGGCATTGACTTACAGGGCAATATGTTGACTTCATTGAAGTCAACAGCAAAACTGCAACTCCTATGGAGACACCACATGGTCCTGAACATTTAAGTTCCTGAACAGTGTTTGTAGTGCACAAAGGCTTCAGAAGTCTCCCAACCCTCTTTTTATGACAGCCTTTTCAATAAAGATCTATACAAAATTCACAAGTGACTGAAAGTTAAAGCAACACTAGGAATAAAAACACACATTTTCATTGTGCCAGACAAGTTCCAAAATGGTACTGGTAAGGACAAGTGGAATAAGTTCTAATAACTCACTCTCTCCAGCCACCCTGCCTACAAACCACTTTAATAGAATCTGAAAGCACAAGTAAATTTCAACTGAGTTGTTGGGAACCTGTTATTATTGCATTTCAAGTGGGTTAAATAATATCCAAATTAAATAGATAAAAGAGATCAGACAAATAATGTGCTTTTAGAGTCCAATAGGTTTCATCAAATATTAAAATCTCTATTTTCACGAATGCCCAAAGTCACAGGAGACAGGGGGAAATGAAAACAACAATGAGAAAAGAAGGGTGGAAAGAGTTTTGAGAGCAAAGCAAAAACTGACAGTGAGTTCCAAGACAAGCAACTACTGCAAACCTAACTCTCCATTGTACTAATTTGTGACCAAAACAACTGATAAAGCATTTCAGTCTCTGGCCTTTCCCTCAAAATACTTCCCTAGGTTTTTGTTCAGAAATACAAAGGGGAATTTCACTTATTTTCTATTAAAAATGTGTAACACTCTCATAATTTGCTAACCTGGGCCTTTCCATTGAAGTTGGCACTTTAATAAAATTGCTACTGTACTTTTGACAATACATAATCCCAAGAAATCATTACTCATCCTTAACAAAAGCCCATTTGTGTCACTGTGTCCAGTAAAAGAAAAACTAAACTGACATCAGGTAGAGAGTTCCTGCATATTTAACTAATAGATGGTCTGCCAACACCTTAAGACTCCCTGCCTGCCTTGCCTCAAACCCCCTAAAAATTGTGGCCTTACCCTGTTGAGGCTTAAACAGTAGTGAAGGCTATGGGAGGGATCTCACATTCTGAAAACTCCACACTTTCATGAGGCACCTCACTGAACATTTCTGAACATGCTATAGCACGTAGCTGTAGCTTAAAGAACTTCTCAAAGGAATTGAAGTGTGTTTCATGAGGCCACATACTTCTCTTTTTACATTAGAGTGTTTATGGATAAATTCAACAAACCTGGCATTTCATCCTCTACAGTTCTATCATCATCATGAATGAGCAGGAGCTGAGGGTGCTAGAGAGCCCCATCTCACCCTGACAAGACACTCAGAGAAACAGCTATCTTGGAGCCTAGTGTTACTGAAGATTTTAAAATCAAAAGCTATAGAATGATCAGTTATTACTTGGCCAACAGCTACGTTCTCTGGTTATAGACTCACACTCTTTGGTACTCCAAGTTGTAAGGAGAATTACTGAAAAAGAGCTAAAGAAGTTACACTAAGCAAGCTGATAAAAAGTCTGCCTATCTATATAGGAAGTACAAGTCATTTTTCTCCCTCATTCACCTACCTTCAGACCTCTTTGTTTATGTTGGCACATTTGAACCCCAGTATAGCCCTAACTTCACTAAAATAAAGCTTCTCTCACTCAGAAGAGCCTTCACGGAGCCTCTAACCACTGCTTTGACTTCCTTCCCCTTTATGTTCTCCACCCTCCATGTAACCCTTTCCCAACACCACACAAACAGGAAGGCTGAGGTGCAAGGTATTAAAGCAGTCTTACCATAACATTGAGCTGGGAGTTGCTGGCCTGTGCAATACCAAGGATGTTTGTGGTGTGCATCACCTCTACGGAAAAACTGGGCAGCCAGCTGGCAATTCGGGAGCCTGAGGGTAAGAAATCACCAACAAAGTCAAGAAAGAATACGAGGTTCTCAGCAGGTGAAGTACTTCTACATGTATTTAACCTAACTCTTCATATTCCATAAGGGACACACAGGGAGTTCTGTGGTGCAATCCATTCCTAAGGTCTCCCAAACATGGAGATGGCTGGAGTAAATCAGAGCTGCTAATACTCCCTTCAAACACACTGTCATAGTGGTTTAATGATCTGAGGGCCAGAAGAAAATCAAGAAAAAAAACACATTCTTGTTTTCTTTTTTTAATGTTCCCATTACAGTGAAAATAAAATAATCCAGAGTCAAATTCAGTTCTGGAACTCATTAATAACTCCAGCAATTTTGCTAAAAACAGGACACCTTCTAAGCATTCTGAATCTGTTCCCAAAATGGGTCATCACTGAGGAAATACTACTTCAAAGGGACACAGAGTAACTGAACCAAGTGGCTGCTGCAATTGTGTGCTTCAGCTCAGCAGAGCAGGGCACGTGGCTGGCTCCCTCCTCCTTCTGCACTGCCATTTAAATAAACACAGGGTTTGCTCTATGCCACCTCATCTATCCCCATGGTAATTCTGTGGGTCTCCAAGCCAGGAGAGCACTGGGGAGGACAGCCACCAAAAATATAGTGTATTCTAAATATAAATGTCCTTTGGAGACCTAAAGCACCCCAAAAAGTGGAAGCCATGCAGAAGCTATCAGCCAGTCTCAGTGTACCTAGAAATGTCTGACCCCTCTCTGCCTATTATTCCCCTCCCACAATCTCCAAAGACTGCAAAATGAGCACAGATGAAGAATGGGTCACTATGTGAGTTTAAGCTATTTCATGGGAGCTCCACAAGAGCAGAGCCCAAAGCTGAGTATCTGCAGTACTGAATCATACTGAGAAAAAACAAGATTGACATCAAAACCTGGGAAACTGCGTAACACAAGCACACACTGATACCAAAACTACAAAAAAGTCCAGAAGACAAGCAACATAAATTGTGTTTTTTGCAATTTGTCTGCCTACACAGAACTTATCATGATCTGAAATCACATCTGCTTATAACACCAGTAAAAAAAACAAACACGTGAAACTGTTGTAGTTACATGACCCCTTCTAAGACTAATCTTCCACACCTAATTAAGTATTGCAAGTGCTTTGCAAATTGAGTGGCAAATGAACTTCTGACAACAACACGTTAGCTAGGGGATAGAGGGAAGGCCAACTTTTAGACTGCACCATAGAGGGTCTTCTTCCCCCTCTTTGATTGTCACTGATTAACCACCACATGGTAACAAAAAAAGACACATGAATTTCCCATTCTGCTTGTCAACATGGCACATAATGAATAAATGCCAGTATTGAAGCTTCTAACAACAGATCCAGAAAAAGGGAGCGCTTGTATAAAATCAATCAGGAAATCCCTGTAGCTCTGGAAAACCTCAGAGACACATATCTGAGCTCTTGCAAAAGAACCGTAAGAAACATACAGGTGTTTGACAAACACAAGCAGAGCATGGTTTGAGCTTCAAGTGACATGGACAGAATCCCCTTCTATAGAAGGCTGCTTCCTCTGTTTATCTGGGCAAAAGCAGTGAATGTCAAACACGCTCAGCTCACCATCAAAGTGGAAGAAGTGATTGTGCTGGTTCAGGCGTGGTCTGCCTTCTGCTGCTGCCACCGGGACCAGGTTCTCATCCAGATTATCCCTTTGGTGATCCTCCCTCACATGATGGCTGTCAGTGATATTAAGAGACATTCTGCAGGTGGGGCAGGATGTGTCTTGTTCCAGCCAGGACCGCAGGCACGAGCTGACAGGAAAACAGGAATATTACGGTGAGCTTGCAGCGTTTTTCCAAGACACCACTATCACAAGTACATCGAGCAGCTGTAGCATATTCTGTACCCAACATCAACACTCAGACTGCTCAGAGATACCCTTGGTGACTGTGGCATAGGTTTCTTATTTCTTTCAGCTGAAAATACTCAAGTGTTCACTTTTTATGAACATGCATGCAGATTTATCACAAACTTAAAACACTTTCCAAGTTTTTTGTCCCTCTAGCTCAGAACAAGTGAGTTTTGCCTGGAAGGGAAAACAAACTCTCACCATCCCCAACTGAAAAAGACAAAAACCAGCTGGACACGATTAATACATATTGATGCATTTTCATAGCAATTCTGCCTGTGATGTGGCAATGGCACCTCCAATGTTTTCAAACAGCTTTTCAAAGTATCAGTATCCAAACCACCGAAGTCAGTACCACTCCAGGAAGTCTCTAAACAGACTTATTAATATTAACAATTCTGTGCCATTACAATCCTTATTTAATTCTGAACATTTGCTGTCCTGCAGAATGTGAGAAGTGTGTGAAATAAAGGTTGAAACACTCAAAGCTGTGCATGCTTTTTGATTCAGACTGATATGACCCAACTGCAGGATTTGTTCAAGTCTAATCTAATTTTCAGTGTGGAAGAACTGAATTTCACAGCACTGAACACTTCTCATAACACATACGTCACGCTTGCAGAGTGAGGTTTTTTCCAGCAGAAGCTCTTAAATCACTTTAGAATGGTAAAGACATACAAAAAAGGTCAAGTTCCCCAGACTGTGTACTTCCAAACAAAATAAAGGCACAGATCACAGATCTGAGTTGACAGACTAAGGAAAAGGTCCTAATTGCAGAACCATAGCAAAGGCAAGATTACAACCACATTTCCATCATACTGCAATGGAGGGATACACAGTGATGAGTTTCCCAGCAAAAAAACAAAGCAGTAAATATCTATCAACTTCTACCACCCTGGTCACCAGCACAGGCAGCATGTTAGCATTGGTGGTGCTGTCACACGTCACCTCCCTTACCACAGCAAAGCCACCCTGCCCACAGCAAGCCCAAACCTCTGCTAGAGCTGTACTCAAAAGGTCACTTGGGAAACACTCAGTGACACAACCTGCCATGCCACCACATTCCTGCTGCTCCTCAACAGCTCAACTGCTGAGATGCTGGAATGGACACGACCCCTTACCAACCTGTACCAGCACCACTGCCTAAAAAGCAGCTGTGGCTATTCCCAATTTATACCACACAGGCAGGAGGGGCTTGGTCACCCACAACCCCTCAGTAGGAAGAGGACCAACACCAGGTCAAGGCTGGCAACCTTTTAGAGCAACAACTCTTTTGAAATTGATTGCTTCCTAAAAGATGAAGGGGAGACCTTTAACAGAGCCTAAAACATTCAGACACTCCCATTAAATTTCCTTAATATTTAGGCACAGGTTTGATCTCAGCAATGTGAATCTTCCCTGTCACTTTCTCTTCCATTCCAAACAAATGGCAATGAAAAAAAAAATCCCATGTGATTGAGAATGGACACAATGTTCAGACTGCTGGCAAAATTACCAGGCTTTTATGAGGAGAGAAACCACTCTCAGGTTGTAAATAGGGTTATTAGTTACATCTGGTTTTATATGCAAGCATAAGTCATCCACTGTAATATGTTCCCTCCCTAAAAGCACCAAGGAGTGTAACTTGCTTCAGAACTGTAACTGCTGCAGAAAAAAATACAAAAGGATCCATTTAAATGCAGAGAAAATGACTTTCTGAAGAGAAGACCTGGGCTTCTCAAGTGCTCAGCGGGTGATTAAATATTCACATGATTCAGTAACACTGGAAGAGGAGTTTCTGCTACAGAGGCACATTATCTCATTAGAGACTTCTTGGAACACAGGTAAATATTTATGGCAAGGTTTGTCATAAATGACAACAAATTAGCACAAAGATTACAACCTCTGACAGTTACCAGAAATGTAAAAAGCTATTTGCACAAAGTGACACCACAGGGACAATTTAACTGACCGTGAATGTTCATCACACGGCACTTCAGAAACGCCAGATTCAATCCCTGTATCTCCTTTCATTTTTAAGCACAAGTATGAAAGATCCAAGAAGATCCAGGAAGAGTCACATCTAGCTCAATACACTGTCTCCACAAGCATCTGTTACTATTCACTGAAGGAGCATAGGAAGCAGTACATAAAGAGATCCTTTGGCCAAGAGCCTCCCAGTTCCAACTACCAGCTGCTTAGGGACCACTTGAGCTAACTCAGTTAACCTCTTTTACAGCCCTGATGGACTCATCCCCCCATGAAACCACAGAATCAAACCCGGCTTCCACAACTCCCGGGGAATCACCACCATGCACAGATGCACTACATAAAAATACTCCCTATTTTCTCTTTAAAACTGGTATCTGAAAGGTACTTAAGGATCTAACTCAAATTTTTCTTCTTCATCTGAAAATCGACACATCCTCATGGATGAGATACCTGCTGACTTGCCAATGAGAAACTCAACAGTACCTGCCTGTTATCCAACAAGGTGCACACTCTTAATTTGAGGGGGAAAAGAATGCAACAGGTGGGACAAGTCAAACATGAAAATGATTGGTGTGAACAGGACTTGTATTTTGTTATTAACAGACCAAGACAACGCAGGCAGCAAACACCCACAGCTCTGCTGGTAGTTTGTTACTCATCATCCCACTGTAAATTTCAGTCATTCCCATCTATCCCTTCCCTTCTGAGTCAGGTGCACCCTCTCCAGCCCCAGAAACATACTTGTGAAAGAGATGGCCACAAGGGAGTTTACGTGCAGATTGCATGGAGTCCCAGCAAATGGCACAGTCATCATTGTTGACTGCCAGCTCTTCTGGTGTTGCAACTGCAAACCTACAAAGAACAAAAAGGAAGAGACAGAAGTAATGACTACCTCAGCTGAGCAAGGCCTTCTCTCTAGAGAATCCAGCACTTAGAAAACCTTATCCTTCATGTTAACTTTTGCTTAGGATAGCTGTGCCAGCAGGCTTGCTATTTTTTTTTGATAACTCAGGTGCACACTGCAAAAGAACACACACGAAGATGCATCTCTACCATGCCTTTTGCAAGCACATTTTTTTGCACATCTCCTCATACATCCTAAATGCAAAAAGCTTTGATTTGGTACCTTCCATGAGATAATTATATGATCATTAGTTTGAGATCCTCAACTTATAAGCTGTAGAGGTTTGGCTTATATAATTTTTCTAAATGAGTTTTAATAGCTGTACCCATTAAGATGTCTCCTTGGGATCATAAGCACTTATGGTCTGACTAATTTTGGCCTCAGATTTTGCCACCCCTATTTATCTTGATACCTTTTTTTCCTTTTTTTTTAAGTTACAGTGCCCTGTAAGCAGCTACTACACAGTAGCCAAACCAGACAATATAGAGATGAGTGCTATAACAACATTTCATAGTATTGCTCCTGTGGAATATACCCAAACAACACATACAGGCTGGGAGCTCACTGCCATTGGCAGCTTCAGAAGGAAGATAGAATGTGGTTCTTCCAGCACAATCAGAACAACCAAAACACATCATCACTCAGACAAGAAGTCTGTGACACATGCAACTTAAACAGCTTTGTGAGCATCATCTTACTAAAAAGAAACAATGCATTGTGGATGAACTTTATTATTAATTATATATTATTACCTGATATCAGAGCTATTAAACAACTGTTCACAAAGAAAACTTCAGGAATTTCTAGACAAGTTAGCCTCCTCCATCTGGACTACAGCAGCAGGTACCAGAGTTAAACAAACCACAGAGGTCCAAAATTAAAACAGTACAGTGACATACAGAAGTAGTAAAACTCCCTGTTGCTCTTAAAAATTTTAAGGACATACCTGACTTTTGAAAACATTAGATCAGAAATGCAATAGGATCAGGCACAATATTAGGTTTTAGCAGGCCTCCCAATTTCTCTGTATTGCCTCACTGCAGGGGGATGGACTAGAGTAATGCCAAAGTGCTCCCAGCTCCACTACAGATACAGAGTCTGTTTAGAGTTGGCTTCAGGTTTAATAATACGTAGGTAAAGCTAGGCAGGTTTTAATTAATATTTTTATTTCATTTCAGGCAGTAACTGAATAGTATGGCCTAATGAAATTCAGAGTATTTATTTCTAGTGCAGCCAAAGCCAATACTGACTAAAATAAGCAGTGCTCTACAGAGCTTCTGTCACCCCATCAGGGTGGTACACAAAAGAGTACAGGAGAAGAAATACTGGAGAGGGGAGTTCACTTGTTGCCAGTTAACACATTACCAGTAATACTGCTATTGTAAAAGTCAATCCTATCTATCTGCCAAAATCAGAAAGAGTGTCCCCTGTAACAAACAAAATGGGTAAAAACACACTCTAAATATAAAGACTTAAGAGTCAGGTTTGCAAGATTGCATGTCTCCAGCTTACACCATGCCACTGTGTATCAAAGGAATGTAAAAGAATCACAACTTCTTTGTCAGGATCCTCTCCCCCAGATGTACACCAAGACTGCAGAGGAAGAGGCTCACCTTGCTTCCATGTTTCCAACCACACGCAGGTAGTTCTTGTGCCGCCGAATTCTTCGTTGAACCTCATGGAACAGGTAGCGCAGCTGCATGAAAATCACCAGGCTCGCCATTGACAACCAGATATTGCCAAACAGCTTTGGAAAAAAACAGAGCAGTGATTAGAAACAAACACCATGAGAAACAACAAGCTGCATCAGTTCTTAAGAGAAAAAGAAATTGAGAAACCAGCACTGAAGAATTTGTCTTTCGTGTTCACAGGTATCACTACTCATTACCTCTGCAGATACAACTTTGGCAGCACAGCATTTACAATGAGGATAAGCTGTATTCAGTCCTGTCCATCTTAGCATCCCCTGCTGCCAACGAAAATAATTTAGTCTGATATTACTCACTAAAAAAGCTAATTAAACACCTATTAAACATATAATTATACAGTAGTTAATACTCCATAACAAAGTTATTTGTGAGGACTCCGATTACACAAGAGGAAAGAATGCTAGAATCCCCCTTACTATATTTTCATTTCTATGTAAGTAACTACTCTGTAATATCTGGTTTCTAAAACAAGCAAAACGAAAAAAATTGTAAAATAAGTATACCCAATACCCTTTATCTTAAGGCCAGTCTATTTGTTCAGCATTATGTCCAGTATTTCATACCAGCATATGAATATGATGCATCAAGTCCAGGGAAAGCAAGGTTAGCTCCATGACAAAATCTGTGTAGTAGACATAAGTGCCTTTGCCCTCCCACGTTCCTTCATGGTTGAGATCCCAGAGATGAACCACATATCTGCAAGAGCACAGAAATTAACATTACTCTGTCTTTTTTGTTAAATAGCATCACTATAATTCAAACTATTTTATCCATTTTTCAAACAAGTTCTGGATATGGATTCTTTGCCCTCCCTAAGCCCTGTGCCCACAGTCTGTGCTTTCCCAGAGGGCACTTTTGTTAATGTTACTGGTTTCAAACAGTAACATTTTAAAAAGGAAAAAAACAATGCTTAGCCCACACTATCTCTACAGACACTGTCAGCTGACAGAGAAGATGCAACATTCGCTAAAAAACTCCTGCATGTATTGAAAGTAAATCTTGGGATTACAGTAACTACAGAGCCACATTTTTCAGCAGGGGACATTTTTCTCAGGTGAGTGATTACAGCTTGGTGTCAGACCTGAAATGCCAACTGACCTGAACGAAGAGGCTCCTGTGCTATATCCTACATATGCACACATATGCATTATGCACACATAGGCACACACGGGTGCATTACATTACTACATGTGACTTTTTCAAAGTAAAACTTCCAGAGGCTAAGATCTTAAAAGAACTCAGTAGGATGATGTTAAGTAGCGTAGATCAACCCTCATACAGCACCATCAATCCACTTTAATCCATGTCTCAAGCTATCAGCACCCACTAAAGCACACATTGCAGAACTCACGCTTAAAACCAACACAGACCTTGGTCCAACTCATAGAATTCTGCAATGGTTTGTGTTGGAAGGGATTTTGCAGATAAGCTCATTCCAACTCCTCTGCCATGGGCAGGGACACCCTCTACCAGACCAGGTTGCTCAAAGCCCCAGCTAGCCTGGACTTGAATACCTCCAGGGATGGGACAATCACAGTTTCTCTGGGCAACCTGTGCCAGTGACCTACCAACCTCACAGGGAAGAATTTGTTCCTAATATCTAATCTAACCCTGCCCTCTGTCAGCTTGAAGCCACTCCCCTTGCCCCATCATTCCATGCCCTTGTTCAAAGTCCCTCTCCAGGTCTCTTGGAGCCTCCTTATGTACTGGAAAGGGCTCTAATATCTCCCTAGAGCCTTCTCTTCTCCAGGCTGAAAAGCCCCAGCTTTCTCAGCCTGTTTCCACGGCAGAGGTGCTTCGGCCCTCTGGGAATCTTTATGGCCTCCTCTGTACTTCCTCCAGCAGGTGCACATCCTTCTCACGTTGAGGATCCCAGAGCTGTAGGCAGCACTGCAGGTGAGGTCTCACCAGAGTGGAGCAGAGGGGTAGAATCCCTTCCCTTGACCTGCTGCCCACATTGCAGCAGGGGATGCACCCCAGCTTTCTGGGCTGCAAACACACATTACTGGGTCATGTCAAGCTTCACATCGACCAACACCCCCAAGTCATTCTTCTAAAGGCTGCTCCCAATCTCCAAACTTGCATTTCAACAAGATAATCCTGAACAATTTAAGCTACTCACCGTAAAATTACATGAGCAGTCCTGACTGTCACAAGCAGAGACTGCAAAAGAGGAAGAAAAAAACCATATATGTTAACAACATACCAGCAGGGACAGTGGTTCAGATGCAGGAGCTCAAGGGCTAAAACATAAAATGCATTTATTGCAGCTTAACTAGTTCCTGTGAGCCAATTGTCACTATGGGTGATTGTGTGCACAATGTACTTGTGACAAACATGAAGCTTGTAAATAAAAATGGAAAAAATTGGTCCCAAACACACAATGCCACTAGTGTTACTGCTGTTAAGTGCCACTTTTCCCCCACTACACAGGACATATTACCTCTTCAATTATCATCATGCAGCAAGTGTTGAGACCCAAAATCCCACCAACTACCTCTCCTCATCCCACTTCTAGAAAAAGCCACAAAGAATAGTAGCAGGAATTTGAGGAAGACCATAGAAGAACTCTCATATAACTTCCCCACTTTGCTGAGATGTAAATGCTGCTAAAGTAACTTCTCCCTTTAATTATACTTACCTCTCTATGCTAAGTACAGAGAAAAAAAATGAGTATGTCACAAAGTGCAAGATCAGAAGTGTAAAGACAAGTCACCAGAAAGAACTGATTCCAGAATACCTAACCATAGTTCTGTAGGCTCTTATCATCCTAGAAACATGGGCCCATCACCTCTCTCCAACCCATCAGGCCCATAGGGCTCTGTCCCTTTATTCTATCCTCAAATTTAAAAAAAGGGACAGGATAAACCCCGCTCAGAGACTGACCACACTGCCCTGTAGTTTGCAGGGGCACTGAGTTGGCACTGAGATACAGGGGATTTAAAATGAGCAATTGAAACCACTTCTGTAAAACTGGTCTGATGGCATGCCTTCAGCATAAGTACTACAAACAGTACAGAAGAACTACCAAACCACTAACTTCCCAATATAGCAATAAACTGGTTGGTTTGAATAATTTTTTCCATCTGTACAAAGCATTCTTTCAATGCTTCTATGCATATTTAACCCTTTGTAATATCCAGCATATCTGCTAACTGGTTTGGCTGAATTTAAAATAAATGTTCCTGTGACTACTTAAACACCAGTGCAATCTTTCATTTCAATAAAGACTTCAGCATAAGATACACACATCATTCAAATAACACAAGAAAAGTCAAGAAGGTAACTGCAAGTTACCTGGCACAGTGTGCTGTTCTCATCACAAGCACCTTTCATAAACAAGTTAAATTAGCACACAAGCTGCTCCAGCAAGGCATGTTATAAGACCCTCTTCTGTCTCCTGTTACTCCATATGTGGGTACCAGAGACTACTTGTTGCTGATGTGACATTTTGTGATAACAGAGAAACTTTGGGCAAACCACAGAGGAAAAATAAATACATCCCTATTCTAACCATGCAAGTGGTGAAATACAACGATTACCTGAGCTGCTGGATGGATATGCCATTAAGCACAGACTTGTGTCTAAACCAGTACTTGTGGCATAAAGTCCCAAATAAGGAAGACATCTGTCAGGTAGAAATCTGAAGGGTCTAGTCACTGTAATTTATGACGTTAATGTTGCCAAGACATAATTTGTACTGGTCAGTCCTGAGGCAGAAGGAGCATTAGAATTGAAAGGACAAGCTAGTGCAGATTTGGTGAAGGCACCAGCCTCTGGTTTCTCTTCTGTTTACAGAAATGCATTTCAGTATTTCAACACAAGAAGTACTTTGCAGAAAGTACAACACTGTTACACAGCTCCATAATCTGAGGTTCTAAGTGTACAGCAGGCCATTTTCAGTTCCAACACCTCAAGGGCTCTTGCTCTGCCCAAAATGAACAGCTTATCCTCTGAGGACTCTGCAACACTGGCAGATGCTGATCATGTACATCAGCACATGGCTGGAAGGCACTGAAACCCAGAGAGGATGGATGTGGAGTGAGAAGCTATACAGGCAAATACACTCTTATCCATAAGGTACAACTCTAAGACTTGTATATCACTGTCATTATATGGCTTTAACTGAGATGTATTAAACAGGAGCAGAGGATGCCTGCTGTAAGAATTGAGTAATTCTTTCTTACAATAAATAAGATGCAAAAATAGACTGACTGGACATTGCTTGCTATACTAAAATTCTCAAACACTGTATATTAAGGAAAAAAAATATTTACTCAAAAATACAGACAGTCCTTATTCAATTTTCTCTGGGCATTTGTACATTCCACATCCACCCTTCACGCCAAAGAAAATGCTGACAAAGAACAAGGGAAGGTCTACCTAAAACACAAGAAAAACATCTATATTGCTTTTTTGAAAACCCTGAGGCATCAAGCTAAATTGATGTTTGCAGTGTCAGAAAAGAGATTAATAGCTTAATGTAATTACTTAGTGTAATTCATTCATACTAATGGAATACACTTGGCAGGGCCCCTCTCAAGCACCATCACAGAAGCCATCAGCAGGAAAACATTTCAGTCTGCAAGACTTAATGCTTTTTGTTGAGAGCTTGAGGGCTGCTATGAGATGTCACTGCCAGTACCTGTACAGAAAGAGACCTAAAATGTTTTATTCCACTCACATGAGTACTGGGTATTAAAAGCAAGGAAACTACTCATGGTCACTTAATTCATATAAAGAATACTTAAAATGTTCCAAAAAGGGCAAGATATTAGACAATTTCTTATGAAGAAAGGTTAAACAGACTAGAATTGTTTTGCTTAGAAAGTCAGGAGGGGAACAGGAGAAAAATCACAAATAGTATGAGTAAGAGTAAACAGGGAATGATTCTTAGCACATATTCACCAGAAATGTATTAGATGATAGCTAAGGACATTATTCCCTGCTCATGGCAGGGGATTTGTAACTAGATGATCTTTAAGGTTCCTTCCAACTCAAACCATTCTGTGATTATCAGACAAAAGATTCAGAACTAAAGGAGCTCTTTTGTGTACACAAAGCTAATTAAATGGGGAATTTGTTGCCTTTGGATATTATAGAGGGTGAAATATGAATGAGTTCAATAAATCAGACAACTTTCCAGAATACATCTGGGACTATCAAACCCAATAGGCTTGTGTGGCCCTCAGTTCAGGAATGTCCTCAAATGCCAGTGGCTGCAAGCAAGGCTTTCCTCTACCTTTCCCACAAAGTTCCTCACAGCCCACCAGCAGCACAGCAGGCTGTGGGGACCCACAGCTTGACTGGGGACCCTGCACTGACACTGACTGAGCCACTCCTTTGTTAATCAGCAGACAAAACAGCTCCCACTGAAATGAACTGCTGGGCCCCATCCTTCAACCCAAAACTCTTACACTACCACATGGTGCAGTGCTAAGGAGGCAACACTCAGGCATCAGAACACTCCCTGATAAACCTACCCTGTGCTGGTACAAGGCTGATATATCCTTCTGCCAAGCCAAGATAAGAGATGTGACACCAACAAGACCCCACCTATGACAGACACCAGCAAATCTTCACTATCCTTCCCCCGTGTAATTACAAATCTGGTCTTGTATATTCTCATATTCAGGGAAAAATAAAGTGACATATTACTGAACTGTGGTGTGATCAGCATTATATTCTCCTACTATCAGCTCTTTCTTTCCTCCTCTCTAACTCCAAGTGTGAATTCAAGATAGGAGAAGAAAAATAAATTGTACATGTTATTTGTTATCTGAACTAAGCATCTGCTAACACAACATACTTGCAACTATACTGGATTCATCTCCTTTGTTTAAGATTATCACTTCCTCAGACAGGGTGCAACAACCTACCACAACATCAAAAACATACTAATGCTCAATCTACAAACATATTGCTGTTTACTCCACAGTGCAAAGGGTTCAGGAGTGCTCAAACATGCTTGTTCATCTCAGCTGAGACACAACTCGTTACACAAACATAATCAAATCCCATGAGTATACCTTAAGGATTCTCATTCATTTTGGGGAGAAATTAAATAGAAAATACTGCCTCAAAGAAAGAGGCTGAAGTGCAATATATTTTCATTCACACTCCCTCTCTCTAGTCCCATTTCAACAAACTCTTCTTGCAGTGCTCATGAAGCACAACCATTATTTTTTCATAAGCTGTCATTTGGTTTCAGCATCATTTTAGGGATCATTCTCTTTTTCAGGCTAAAAGGCTAAAGAGAGAAAGCACAGTGATCTGGCAAATGCTGTAAAACAAGGGAAGGCTCTTTTGTGTCTTCAGAGTTTCTTCTTTATGAGAACTAAAAGAAAATCCACTGTGTACCAGGATAGACCCAAGTGAGAGGTGAAAGGCAAAGGAGAAACCACAAGGATGAAGGAAGTCTCACCTCTGCTGCCATGAAAGCCAGCGTGTGCATGCCATGGGTGTAGCCAACAACTCCACAGACGACTGCTAATCCACAGCAGGACAGGAGCATGGCTATGAGCAGGGCCAGCACTCTGATGTGGCTGCTCATGGGTGTGGTAGGAGAAAAGGAAAGCTGCAACACAAATAAATACACAACATGACAGGTCTAAAGGAGTACTTCATCTACCCTGCCTTCCACAGTCACCTCACCAAACAAGTCTTCATTCAGGAAAATCTTTTGCTTTTTAGAATAAAACTAATTTCACAACCTCAACCATGCAATCCAGTAACAAATGGTGCAGAATAAAGCTAAACCCACACACCATCCCAAAATCTCGTTCATCTCACTGTCATTTACATTCACCAAGCTTTTAAGCAATCATTTACAACTTTTTTATTTACAATTATTATGATTATTTGATCTAACATTTAAATCACATGTGCAAGAAAACCGCAGACACAGTAGTTCCTGCATCAAATCCACAACATCCTCTTAGGATGAACATGCATTTTAGAAAGACATCTAATCTATTGTATGGTCTTTGAGCAATGTTCTGCCAAATTTTCACCTAACAGCTCATTTGAGTTTGTCTAGCTCCATCTTCCATCCTCTAGTTCTTCCAATGTAAATTAATAGTGAGATAAAGACATCCCCCCCCAAATAAAATAATTTGCAGCTAGAAACTACTGGGCAGCCTCTTCATTCAATAGCATGCCAAGTGTATTAAACCTCCAAACTACTCTAACAATAGGCTACACCTAGGCTATTTAAATCAAAGGCGACCCAAGGGGCCAAGTATTTAATTGGTCCACCCCTTACTTTCAGGGCAGGATAGGGAAGAATAGGACAAGAAAAGAAGGAGTTGCCCAAAGCTTCACTCTGGTCTGATTTACAAAGTTGACTCTCGTGTTTTGTTTTTCAATGGGTTCTTTCTTACTTCTTTGTATCTGGTTCAGCTCCACATGCCCCTGTCTTTGCAAGGCAGATCACACAAGTATAATTCGTTCAAGCAAAAAATTACGATATATGCTTTGAATGCAGAAGGAATATAATAAGGGTTTCTTCCCATGTGATCTTTTCTTTCACAGCTTTCTGAACAACTTTAAAAATAACAGCCTTGTTCACTGCTGTCTTAATTTTCCTACCCCAGCCAATCTAGTTTTAAGTTTAGTGCTTAGCTACCTGTGAATTAACAGGCCTTAATGGACATTAATTTAAAAACCTGCTACCAAAGAGAAATTCATGGATTCAATTTAGGTCAAACTTTTATTCCAGGAGAGAGCAACCTAGGAAAACGCCTGCCCATTATAGGTGCTTAAAGGCCAAGATTTACTTTTCAAATTCCAGTTCCTTCTTCCTTGCCTAGCCTTCAATATTTGCATTTCTATTAAATTTATTCTCTATATTGACAGAAAGTTGAATGTAGCTTAGGGACAAAGTTGCACTGTATATTGTAAAAACAGTGGCAGCCAAAATTCAGTAGGTCTAAGTGAGCATGAAACCTGAGCACAGAATCAGCAGAAACAGGGTCCAGAGGTCAATCCTAAAGGGCACCACTCTAAGGGATGTTGTGTTGTCAAAATGTCTTCACTTAGGAGACCAATATGATGCCGTTATGTAATAGTAACTACACAGCAGATAAAGGAACAATTTATCAAAGAAAATAAGTATCTTCAGCTCCATTTGTCTCCTGGGAAAACTAAAGGAATAAGATTGACATAGCACTTTAAAGCAAGTATGTGAAACTACTGGGAGGTGCACACGTTAAACACCACAGGGTGGGGAAAAGGTCTAAATGATCTGTTTGTAACCTGTCATGAGCCAGTGCCCAAACCAGAAACAGAATTTGCATGTCCCAAAAGACAGCCCTTAATCAAAACTTACATATTCAAAGCGATCCTTGCAGAGCTGAACCATCAGATGGAGAAACACAAGTCCAGAGAACCAGAGGCACCACATCACCACTTCTTCCACTGTTTGAACATTCAGCACACCAAAAATGAAGATGAACTTGTAGAAAATGAAATTCCAGAATTTATCCTTGAGATGCTGTAAAAGAAGACCCTTGGTTACTTTAGAGAAATCTGACAATCCACACACAGTGGGAAGAAAGGGAAGAAAAGAGAAAGGGAAAGAGAAAAAGATGAAAGTAGAAATGCATCAATACATTAGCTAAAGCCTGCAGCATACATATCTTGAATAGTATTTGTTACCTTTACCAATTAAAAAAACATTTAAAATATTAGCAGTCCTTAGTATTTAGTCTTTCGTAGCACAGCACCATAACTGTGCTACACAGCAGTTTCCTATCATACTTCTAATTAGAACAGTGCTCAGCAAAAAACAAGTCTGATCTCAGTTTGATTCTCCACACCCAAGCAACTCAGGTACCAGGCTGCAAACACAAAGTCCTCTTTAACAGCCAGTTATTCAAGAGGCCCAAATCTCCTAGCACTTTGCTTTCAAAAACCTGCCAAAAAATACAGATGATTAAGAAAAGATGACAAAGTCTGTTCTTAAGAATCACAATGCCTACAGTGGAGAATGAGATGTACAAGCAATAAAAAATATTCCCACACACATGCAGTATGTAATATATATATTATATAATATATAAACCATATAAATATAATATTATTCCTGTATGAAAGGAATAATATAATGTCTGCTCTTAAGCAGCAGACAAAAAGCTAGTTTGGTAGGGATAAAAAAAATTTATGAAACAAAATGTTTTTTTAAAGAACATAATGAAATCACCAGGACTTTAGTTAAGACAGGCCCAGAATTCCTTCATGATGCTGCTGTTTTGGGCTCACCAACATTAATAACCATCTTTCCTTTACATAAGAACTGAAGTATACTCCCACTGTCCAAACACAAATGGATCCACACTACTTTCCACTTCAGTTTTCAACAGGGTAGAGAACATCCTGGAAACTATGACTGGTTAAAATTCCACATCCTTATAGTTAACATGGGCTAGAAAGAAACTCTGACTCAGTGCAGTTTGATAGTGCCTTGGTTTTAATACACCACTCAGAGATTCTGTGGGGTGTGAATTACAAATACAATAGGCTTTGAGAGATCCACAGTTATTAATGAGGCTTGATGTGCCTCAGTTCTGCATGTCAAAAATCATCATGGCCTGATTCCTACTAAAGACTGCATTTACAGACTTCAACATGTGACCACACTTCAAAACACTGCTGCTGCATTTACACAGAGCAACTTATGCATTTACCTTTTTTTTTTAATATATAGATACTATTTAAACTCCCACTGGTGCTCTTTTAGCTTCTGCAGGACCGTCTTTAAAAACCCTGGGCTTTCATGGTTCCCTTGCTGAATTTTTAAAAACATTCTCAGCCCAAGAGCAGACCTCAGTTTTCAGCCCTGCTCACCTCCTTTCTCTGGAAAGTTTCACTTCAGTTTTCTCCTTATTCCCTCCTAAACCTGAGGGCTGATAAACCATCCACTCAGCCTACGAGGATGGACAGTACCTCTCCAGCAGTCAAGCCACAAAGAAGAGGGAACTCAGATTGCCAGTGCTGACAACTCTAAAACGCAATGGAGAAATGCTGCCAGGTGCAGACTGAATAGAGAAGAACACATTACAAGTATTTTGAAGTGAGGTAAGAAATCTGACAAAGTTCATTAAGGAAACAGCATTTTCAAGCTGACCATGGGCTTACAAAATACAAGAGGAAAGGTTCCCTTAGAAATAAACGGGAAGCTTGTGGCTGTGACATACTAGCTAACCAAATGGTAAGCTTTATGTTGTTCTAAAATTTGCTTTTCTTGCACACTTTCAGCAATTTCCTATAGAAAACCACACCAGCTGTCACATTTCACAATTTGCTGGTGTACAATATCCCAGGCACCGTGTTGCTGTCTCACCTGCCTCTCGCTGACACGAAGAGGACCAAACACCATACACTGGATTACCTTAGCAACCAGCATCAGAAAACAGCAGGCAGTGTTCACTAGCACCTGGAAAGAAATAAAGCAGTCAGTGACAAATACTTTTGCCCTATTTAGAAGGAGGGTGAGAGAGAAAGGGAATAAACGAGTCTAACAAAACCTGTCATTGTTGTATAGAACAGTATTAGTTGCCTTTTTTTTCTTTAAAGTGAAATTTAAACCTGGCCTCTTCCAAGACCCATGTAGTAACTGGTAAGTCACTTAACTTTTTTTTTCCTAGAAATACTAACACAATTTGATCCATCAGTACAGCCAACAAACTGACCTATACCTTCACAATAAATTATTTTATATGTATTAGCAAATTCCAGCATGTAGGAACATGGGGACAAAACTTAGAGCACTGGGATGCTCATTTTGTTTAACATATGGCAGATGAGAAAACTCTACTTTGAATCTGTTGTTACAGTAACAAAACTTGAAGGTTGCCTCAAAACATGCTGAACAGCACGCACCCCTTCAGTAACAACACTGCTTAAAGCCTTCTTGGGAAACTGCTTTAAAGCAAAGCAGCAAGGAAGAGAACACGTGGGAAAACTGCTTCTCACGTTTGACAGACACATGTGATTAACTTTTGACCTATTCAGGGCAGTAAAAAGGTGAGAAGAGGGATAATGAAGCAGCCTCAGTCTGTAATTTCCAAAGGGCATACAATAAACTTTTCCAGGACTCTTAATTTAAGGTCCTGGGACCAGATTTCAACAAAGATGAATGTGTTTGATATATTAAAAAATCAGCACCTCAGTCAAGCAAGCATGTTGTGAAGCAGATGTCCAACAACTGTCACCTTTGACTGACAGACACATGAAAAGTTCAACAGCAATAGCTCGGCAAGGTTTCTGGTATTTTGCCGAGTGTCTATTTCAACTACAAATCTGTGAGCCAAGATTCATATACCATCGCCAGGTTCGGGTTTAAAGAGATGCAGATTTTTTTTTTCTTTAATAGTGAGAATGTTTCCTCTTACCTACATGACTTTAAGTGTTACTAGAAAAAAAAAAAAAAGGCAAAAAAAAAAAAGGCAGGTAAGTCTCGGGCTCGAATACCTGGCGGTTCCCTACTCAGATTTCTGGCAAAGCAGGTCGGGCGGTGCTTGGCGAAGCCCAAGCGCAGCAAACGTTCTCAAGAGCTTCGCCCAAACCCCCCCGGCCAGGGCGGGCGGGGGTCGCTCGGGCTGAACTCTCGGAGCGCTCGGCTCTAACGCTGCCCCACCGCCCCGGACCGGCAGGAAGGGAAGCGGCTGCGGAGGCGGCTCGGGGAGACCCCGCCGAGCCCCCTCTTTATTCCGCGAGCAGTTTTCAAACAATAACAAAACGCCCCCCGAGC
>WEIV01015468.1:228951-260275 GCA_013390005.1 Calyptomena viridis
GGGGAGCGGCTCCGCCACGGTACGGCCTGGCCGGGCTCCGCCGCGATATCCGTCTCCCCGGCCCTCGGCCCGTCACCGGCAGCGTTTCCCTTGCAGAGGCGGCGGTGCTGGAGCCGGCCCCGTTCCGGCACGGCGTCATCCCCGGGTTCCTGGCGTGCCCGGCCTTCGCAGAGGCGCTGCGGAACGAGCTGCTGGGCCTCGGCTTCTGCGGGCGGCGCAACGATCTCCTCTCGCTGCAGCAGGTGGGCCCCGGGCCGGGCCTTGTCGAGCCGAGCTGGGCTAAGCTGAGCTGTGCTGAGCCGACCTAACCCCCGTTCCTTCTTGTCTTCCATGGGCCGCCGCAGTCCGAGGAGCTGGGGGCGAGCCCGGAGCCGCACGTCGCCGCTCTGAGGTAAAGCGCCGGCTCGGAGCTGTGCCCGCTCGGGGACGGGAGGAGCCCTGGCGGCTCCCCGGGGAAGGCCGGGGATGCGGGGTGGGCCCGCGGCGTGGTCCCCTTCTCCCAGGTGCTCGGGCCAGAAACCGGCCCCGAAGAGCTGAAGCTGCGCTGTGCCCGTCGTAGCGCTTAAGTCTGTTCGGTTTTCCTCCTTACTCAGCCCTCGCATCTGTCACCTCGGAGACGCTGCCCTGTGCCCGGTCACACTGGTGATTGCCAGCAGGGCTATGAACACTCGTCTGTTTTCCCGCCCAGCTCCTGCGTGGTTCTACAGGAATGCCCAGTCACCTGCAGCAACAGCACCTGTAACTGTTGAAATAGTTTGAAGGGAGACAATAAATTAGCTTAGTCTATGGTGATATGGATGGTTTCTAACACAGGAGGATGCTGACCTTGTGCTTGTCTTCTCAGGCACGCTCTGTGTGAAGAATTCCGACCATGGCTTTCTGCTGTGACCCAGATAGAGCTGGAGCCAACTATTGACATCTCTTGTGCTAAATATGAATACACTGGTCAGTTTATAATTGATCCTTTCCCTAAAGTTTTTGTGCATGTGTAGGTAACAAAATGTTTATGGAATAGCTAATTTTCTAACCCATCCCAACCCCTTTCTAGCTCCAGAGGGTCCCAGAAGCTATCAGCAGCAAATCAAATCTCAGAAAACAAAGTACAAATGATGAAAAAACTGTTGCTATATTGGCCATTGCCAATGGCTTTAACTGGGCCTGGTGCAGTTGCAAGTCCCTACCTTTTCAGAGATGTTCAGCCTATGTTTATGTGCCTGCTTCCATGCAAAAGGATGACATATTCATCTTCTAAATGCTGCAGTTGAGTTTGTGAAGTCTGACGCTAAAATGTCTCTTGGTGACTCCAGGTTGCAGCCGTGCTTGTGCTTTTAGTCATGAAAAGTCACAGTAGGAAGGGCAAAATTTTTACTGCTATCAACTCTAATTTTTAAGTCTTTTGCATAACCAATTGCTGATCCAGCTTTGCTGTTGCAAGGATTCCCCCTTCTCTCTATTCCAGCAACAAACCTACGCAATTCAGGAGTCAGAGCTTGAAACATTTTTTAAGTCAGGAATCTCCGTGCCAGGTGGCAGCCAGGGAGGTGTAGGTGGTAAAGTACAACTGCTTGTACCTTCAGAGTGGGCTAATCTGCCAGTTGCAGTGCAATCCCACAGAAGATCCTGGAGATTTCAGGCTCATGATGCTGTTGAGTGAAAATGCAGTTCTTGGGAAGAACATGTTTTTTCTTGAATCCTTGTGGGGACAAAGCTGGGAAGCAGTTGTTGGAATGAATCACGTGCATAGTGGAAAGATGCTACAGCAGCAAAACATGTAATTACAGATGTCTTGCTGTGCCATGATGATGAGCTGGAAGGTCGGAGAATCGCTTTCATCCTGTACCTCGTCCCACCCTGGGAGAGAAGTGATGGGGGAACACTGGACCTGTACAGCACAGATGGTAAGAGCTCTGAGTTCAGCCTCAGGTGGATGAAAAACTTGAAGCTTATGCACCCCTTGCAGCAACTCTCCTCAAACAGTAGAAGGGAGATAAAGTTTCTCCTTTGTCCAGAAAAGCTGATGTGTAGGTAAAATTTGCACCTTAGGAATGGGCTGTAATGGGCTTTACAGAAAATGAGCAACAGCAGACAAAGAAACAGCCTTTTATTCCGTTTTTTTGGAAGAGCCAAGAGTGGAGGCAAGTTGGAAGTGATGCTAATAACTGTGCTTGGAACTCCAGGTTGATGATGATAATGTCCCTCTCCAGCACCAGAACCACAGAATGGTTTGGGTTGGATCTTTAGGACCATCTAGTTCCCAACCCTCCTGTTGTGGGCAGATGCCCCTTCCACTAGACCAGATTGCTCCAAGCCCCATCCAACCTGACCTTGAAAACTTCTAGGGATGGGGCAGCTACAGCTTCTCTGGGCAACCTGTGCCACTGTCTCATCAACCTCACAGGGAAGAATTTCTTCCTAACATCTGATCTACAACTGCCCTCTGTCAGTGTGAAGCCATTACCTCTTGTCCTGTCACTCCATACCCTTTTCCAGAGTCCCTCTCCAGGTCTCTTACAGGCCCTTTAAGCACTGAAAGGGGCTTTAAGGTCTTGCTGGAGCCTCTCCAGGCTGAACAGCCCCAACTTTCTCTGCCTGTCTCCATAGCAGAGGTGCACTGATTTCTCACCAAGCCCTTGCTCTGAGCTCCATCCCTTATATTTGAGTGTTACACCAGTCGGTGTCATGAAGTCAGAGAGAAATGGCAGTTTGTAGCAAGTTACAGTTCAATATCTTAACCAGAGTATGTTTTCTTCCTCCTCAGAACACTTTCAGCCACAGCAAATCACCAAGTCATTAGTGCCTTCGTGGAACACGCTGGTTTTCTTTGAAGTGTCTCCAGTCTCTTTCCACCAGGCAAGGAGCTGTCTCTTGTTCATTTTTCAATTCTCATTCACTCTGTTATTACAAACCTGATGGGGAGGGAGAAGAACTTTGGGTGGACTGGATACTCATGCTAACTGCTATCTGTCAAAGGCAGGGCTTCTAGGACTTAAGGAGGACAAGAACTGACAAAGCCAACTTTAAATTATCAGTCTAGCTTTGTCATCCTGGGAAAGAAAAAATTCCATTTCTATTTTGCGTTGTTCCTGGCAAGCCACTGCTGAATATGTCTGGGGCTTTTTTTGTTTGTTGGTCTGTTTTAAACTAGCTCACATTTTTCATGTGAGTGCCATGACTTTGCTCCAGAAGAGCTCCTTAACCCATCACCTTGCCAGCACAGGCATAATTTGTGGAACTGCAGGACACACATACCTGACTGAAAACTGAAACTCCTGTGTACTTGAGAGTAAGAGGGACTATACCAAACAGGGCCAAAGAGCAGAAGGCTGAAGAGGAAGATGATCAGTGATGTAGGTTGGACATGTCCTCCCCTAGATCACTTAAGGTTGTTTTTTTTTTCATTTATGTCTTACAATTAATTAACAGAATTGTTTTCAGGTAGCAATGTAATTCTATCATAAGTATCCATGTTCCACTTAACTTTGTGACTGTCTCCTGCTGACCTAAACTTCATCCTACACATTAGCACTATTCAGGGTCCTGTGTACTTTCTCTGATATTGTTAACACAGGGAATAAACCCAGCCTAAATAAGCCTCACTGGGAGTGCTGTGAATCAAAGCTTCCCAGATCTGGGCATCACTGGTTGTGCCCAGAGTATTTGCTGAACTATGGAATAATTTCTTTGACTTTCATCAGTAACACAGAATCTGTGAGTTATTTTTAGAGGACTATGTAAGGGTCAGGCTCATAGGAAGCTTCTCAGTCTTAAATCTCTCTGGGGCATTGGGTAAAGACCATTTAGTCAGTACTTCCTATTTGATCTTCAGGTTTTGGCCTTGGTGGTGGTATGTTTCATCCAGAGATAATAAAGCTGCAGATGTTTGCTGAGCAGAGCAGGTCCATGAGCTTCTAGTACTAGGCATTTTTGTGGTTTCCATTTCCCAAGTGATTTAGCATTTAGTAGCCATTCCAAATAACCTAGAACACCTCTGAGTCATACAAGGAAAGGGCAACTGCAGCAATAATAAGAGCCAAAACTTTTCAGTATGGACTGTGTTTCTTCTTGCTGTTGCATCAGAATATTCTGAAAAACCAACAGTGCAAAGTCTTTATGTGCTATTCAAAAATTCACAAGAGTTTGTGGCTTGAAACCTGTCATAAGGAAATGGCTTTCTCTTCATACTACTGTTAGAGCACCCTGCAGTGTGAAATGGTTCCACTGAGCCCAACCTCTGCACACTTTCATGAAATTAAGATTTAACAGTGACCATCGCTGTGGGAAAACTAAGGATTTCCAGGGTAAATGCCAGGATGGAGGGGCTGCTTTTAGTCTGATAGATAGGCAAAGAGCCAAAAGTCCAGGCAAATGCCCTTCATGATGACAGATGTTACAGCATTTTTTAAAAAGTAAAGGATAAAAAAGCAGAGCAGTATAGTCTGTTGAGGCCCACAGGTGCTCTGTGTTGTCTGAGCTTTCAAATTAATTCAAATTGCCTACCTCTGATTTTTCCATGTATGTCATGGGCTCTCTGGATTCAGGTCACGAGTTTACAAGGTGCCTGTTACACCTGGCCCTTGAATGTTTTGTCATCTAAACAGTAACGTGCTGCCCCACGCTGTTGCAGGTGTCAGAAGTTCTGTCTCACAAGTGCCGCTTGTCAGTGAGCGGGTGGTTTCACGGCCCCTCGGTGCTCAGACCTCCACGCCACGTTGAAGCTCCCTTGCCCAGGAGCCCCCACATCCCCTATGATGTGAGTAACAAGCCTACATCTGCTTATCTGTGTTTCTCTTTCACGTTCCTGTAATACCTGATGCACTGATGCTCTAATCTTATCCCATTCTCCTTTTTCTTTCCTGTCCAGAAATTTGTAGCCAGTTTCTTTCTTGTGCTGCTTTCTTGACTTTGTATGTTTTGCATACAATGCAGCAAATACTAGTGCAATAAAATGAAGGAATGGAGAGCATGTGTAGGAATCCAGCCCTGTGGCCGGCTCGGTAGGGGGAATTGAATTACAAATTTAGCATTCCAATCCAATTCCCTTCCAGCATGAAATACTGTATGAGTGGATCAATCTAGTTTATTTGGACGTGGACTCCCAAGCTCAAATCCAGGAGGAATTTGAGGAGCGATCAGAAATTCTCCTGAAAGACTTTCTTAAGGTGAGCCCGGTTGTTTAATTTGATCTGATCTGCCAGAACAGGCTGCAGGTACAGGTACCACATGGCATGCAGGCTGGGAAAGGGCTTGCTTGCACACCTGTTAACTAAAACACCTTCTAGTTTCATTCCCTAACGGGGAATGGACCAGGTGACCTCCAAAGGTCCTTTCCAACCACAACCACTCTGTGATTCTGTGGATGGATCCCCTCTGATTGTCTGTACACTGTTGCATAGGGACTCATCAAAAATCAAACACTTCAACCTTCTTTCCTGCAAGAAGCAATGCAGAAGACTGGAAATCCTTGTTGTCTTTCCTGCTTCCCAACCTTTCCCCCACATCTTGCAGCTTAGCACCTCCTACCCTGGGGAACTCCACCTGTGTGTGAAACAAGTGACCCATGACAGCTTTGTCTTGCTTGAAGGGCTTTGCCTCTCAAGGCTGACTGATCTCTGGTTTACTGGGCACTTGTATCTCAGTGAAATTGCATTCTTACCCAGCAGACAACCAAGTAGCATTTGATACCTCCTGGTCTCTGATACTGAAAAGACACGATGCTCGCCCAGGCAGTGCCTCTAAATTTAGCAGTCTTGGGATCCTCAGACAAGTTAGAGAAAAAGTTAGAGTGCCTATCTGGAGGCACTACTTCTGGCACACCTGAGAGCTAAATGTTAACGTTTCTGCACTATTTTTTCCTCCTAGAAAGAGAAATACCAACTACTCTGTGAAGCACTGGAGAACAAAGAGATCCAGTGGAGTAGTCGGGGACCTGCCAATAAAAGGTGGGGAACGACAGCACACTGCAGCTGTCAGTCAGGCCAAGAGGAGCTGCCATGAGGCTGCACTGGTTGATGCTGCCCCCATGGACATGGCCCTGGCTCGCTCTGCTACAAGGAGATACACCTGCTGTCTTTCAGACTCTATGAGGCAGCAGAGGAAGACAGCCTCCCTGACACCCTGAAGAAATTCCTGCAGCTGTTACGCTCTGAGGCCTTTTTTTTGCTGCTTTCCAACTTCACTGGCTTAAAGCTGCATTTCCTGGCTCCCTCTGATGAGGATGAGGATGCTGGGGAAGGACGAGCAGCAGACACTGCTGGGCACAGCAGTCCCAAACCTGAGCAGAAAGAGACTGAACAACACACTGATGGCAATCCCTGTCAGCCAGACCAGCCTGACAACACCCCTGAAGCACAAGATGGCGAGACACAGAACAGTAAGTAGAGCAGCAGCAGTGCAAAAGGACTCAAACAGAATCCTGACCTAATGGTGCTGGTAGCAGAATTCCCAGTGATTTTCATGGAACTAGCATTTTGCCTTATATCGCAGCCAGCACAAGGCACCAGCACAAACATAGGACTTGAAGCATGTGAGATTGAGTATCTGAAATCAGTGACCATAGCAAAAGAATTTGGAGTAAATTAATGATTAACTTGAAGTTATTGTTTTAAACAGATCTAAGTCTTAAGCGTGGGACTTCTGTGGGGAGCTGTTAATTGTTCAATAATCTTTTGCCAATAGTTTAATGGTTTCTACATCCACATATCCCTGTTCCAAAGAAATCAGATTCTCATACAAGATAACAAATCCAAAAGAAAAAGGTAAGCAGGTCAGCAGTAAGATAATTTCCAAATTAGAAAACTGATACATAAAACTAGGATTTAACTTTTCAGAAAACACTGTCAGCCTCAACAACCACTTATTTGTCAGCAGCAGGATATCATTGCTATCAAAGATTAGATTTATTTTGGATACATGGATTGGTGATGTTTATATAAAACAGTGCTCTGAAGTTAAAGAGTAGAACTTTTGAAAATGCTTATCCTGCAGAGTCAGGCAAGTTAGTGGACATTAGAATAAAAGATAATTAAAAAAAGTCCTACTGAAAAATCCCACCAGAACATTTACCTGGAACAAAGGCTTTGTTTTTCTTTTTTCCACCTCTAGCCATTTGACTCTATCTGCCCTGTTCCCACCCTGTCGTTTTATATTCATGTATGAGGAGGGCATAATTTGGAGCTGCATAGATTGAAAACTGAGCTAGACCCATGAGAAAGAAAGGCTTCCCCAATTTCTGACATATTTCCTGGGATGGGACACCCAGAGTGAGTTCAGAGCAATATCCTTCACTGAGGCTTCTGGTAGTTCCAGGGTACTTCCAGAGCAGATAGGTTTGATGGCTTTTAAGATTTGGAGCTGTACTGTGAATCCAGAGGGGGGATATAGTAGAAAAAACCCTGAAGACCTAGTTAAACCAAAGCACATCAGCGCTTGGGGCTGTATGGAGCAAATCTTGGTCCCATTCCTACATGTTGTTCAAAGTACATAACCTGCAGCCACGTCTAGGAAAGACACTGATGTGATCTGTGGTTTTACCTTTTCTTTGCTGGGGCCAGTAGACAATTTCACAGTGGTGTGACAGCTCTGGGTCTTGCTCCTCACATGCTGTTACATTGCTTCATGTCTTTCCCTGGCATGTCTGTGCCCTCTCCTAGGCTCGGGTACCCCTGTGTGTGCGGGGGAGCTGAGGCGCTGGACCCACGGGCACTACACTCTAGTCCATGACACTCAAGCAACAGAATTTGCTCTCGACCTGCTCTTCTTCTGTGGCTGTGAAGGTAAGTGGATAGGAGAGAAATGTCAGGCTCTCATTTTACAGTGTTTGCATAAGGGAATGATTTCTGAAATCTCAGCAGTACTACAACAGCCAAAACTTCCCTGCTTTTTGCTATGTGAAAGGTCTCTGTAGACTTTGTCCTAGTCCTCACTTTAGCATAAACCCTGGTTTCAGTAGTGGGATGCAGATGTGGGATTATGGCCTTGGAATCAGCTCTGGCCTTTCTTGCTTGAGCCAGGAGGTGGCGCTTGGGCCGAGGGAAAGGCTGAGTCTCCCAGATCTTTCCTCTCCTAAGCAGTGGCTCTGGGCACGGTGAGGAAAGTGTTCTGTTTCGCCCCCTTTCTCATCAGAACTGTCACTGCACCTCCAATTCATAAAGATTTTCAAAAGTTACTTTAGGTATGTCTGGGCATTTTAGGTTGATTGCTAGTTAGTGATGACAACTAAAGTCTAAACACAAACATTTTAGATTAGCTGAGCCCAGCATGCACATCTGAAACCCTCTGGCACATGCTGAAATTCTTTCACACAACTGCTAAGGCAGAATTGTTCTACATGTGAGGAGCAGAGCACCAAACAACTTTAAATGGGCTGTCTACCATAGAAGGCAAATCAAGCACATTTGTTTCAAGTTGTTTCTGAATAGAAGAAAAACATGAACTGGCAGGAGGTAAACTAGGGACCATCCTATATCCAGTAACTGTGGGCAGTGGGGTGAAAACAGCATCTTGAGGAGGGCTGTATGGAGCCTGGGCAGCACTGAACTTTCTAAGAATCTTTCTTTTCTATTTTAAGACTGGGATACTGAATATGGTGGCTTTACCTCCTACATTGCTAAAGGCGAAGATGAAGAGGTAAGGACCTCAGTTACTAGCTGCAAATCAGATAAAATTGTTTAAGGTGGAGTGATATAATTACACTGCATTTGCTAACATAATCCTGAGGGGACTCAGTGTTGCTCTGGAGCCTTCCTGCCCCAATCCCTGCATGTGGGCATAGCTCTGGCCTCAGCTTCAAGAGGCTGGTGTTCACCTAAAGCATGAAACCCTGACAGTGCCTCACAGCACCTGGGGTGGTTTAGGAAGCTTGCCTTGGAGGGACACAAGGTTGTAGGAGAGGTGACGCTTTTCTGGGGCAGTGCTATTCACTGGTCACATTCAGCACCAGTACTAATGATAGTGCTGAGTAGTCATACTAGTAAGAAGTCCAGAACCCCTTACTGTATAATAATGCTTCAGGTTGAGGGGTATTAAAATGAAAATAGTGTCACAGTTCATTTTCTGACACCAGACCTTTGTTCCAACTAACTTGAAACTTCTGGTTGTTTCTTCTTCAGAATTCTGTCAAAGCCAGTTTTTGTGAAACTTATTTTCTCCCTGATTCATTTTTGTGTCTTCTAGCTGTTGACAGTGAATCCAGAGGACAACTGCTTGGCCTTAGTTTATAGAGACAAAGAAACTATGAAGTTTGTGAAATACATCAACCATCGTAGCTTGGCCCGTCTGAACAAGCATCCAAACAGAACAGGATTTTGGGATTTTTCCTTTGTCTATTATGAGTGATGGTGCAAAGTGTGACCACTGTCACAGAAAATGGTGGTGGGTGGTGAGTAGGTTCCTATCCAGGTGTTCAGCTGGGAGCTGGGACCCATCTAAGCACGGACAAAACTACATCACACTGCGTACAGGGGGGTCCTGGTGGCTTTTTAACTGTACAAATGAAATTCAGTCTTCTGAGTCCATTGTAACACACACTTTCAAATAGCACTCTCAACTGCTTTTAATGCTGTGTGGAGAGGATTGTCCCACAACTCAGCTTTCCAGCTGTTCTCATGGGAGCAGCACAGTGGCGTCTCTGGCCTGTCAAGGTGAGGATTACAACTGTACATTGCCTCGAGCTGGTGACTGGTTTTATTAAAAAAAAAAAAAAAAGGAAATGGGTCAGTTAAATGCTTCAAACACTGGTTGAACAAGTTTTGTTACAAAATGCCCAAGACATTTTCTAGGACTTAACTGTTCCCTATTTGTAGAGGCAAAAATAAAGGAGATGCCTTGGGAAATATGAGGTTTTTCCAGCTGCACAACTCTGTGGAGTTGGGAAGGAAGACAGTGAGGCTATAATGCTGCTGGCGTTGGAAAGGCCCTGGCACTGTAACAAGAAGGACTGTATTATGCTAAATGCTGTGCAGACAGACCCAGATGCAGCCCTTTTTACCAAGAATTTACAAGCTAAACAGCTGAGAGAAGAAAGCTGCTCCCATACACTCTTGGGTGAGTGTGCGACAGTTCCTGGCTTCAGCTATGAAAAGGTGGCTCCAGCCTCAGAACAGGGGTGATGGGCTGGCAGCAGGAATGTGGTAGCTTACTACTTCCTGGCTTGTTATCCACAGGGCAGTAGGAAGGTCACCAACAGCATGGCCTTAGGGTCTGTTAGTTATGTCCTGGTATCTGCTGGGTTCTGCGAACTTCCAAGACTTTATTGTTCAGTTTTAATCTTCCTCTGCTAGTTCCAAAAACAAGGGGGATGAAGCTAGAAACAAATCCTGAAGTGAGGATAGGACTCTGAATCACTGGTTTCTGAGGCACTCTGCTGCCTATCATTCTTATTCTTAACTGCTCCAGTAGAAAGAAACAAGGAACAGAGGTTTTAAGGAAAAATTATTTGGGTAGTTTTGAACAAAGATGACAGACACCACAGCTATTCACAGCATAGTCTGCTGGGCAAAGTTGGGAGTAAATTAACTAACAAAACAAAAGTTATTTCTTTGACTGCCTTGTGAGCCTAAGCATGTGCTTAGTAGATCTTGGAAAAGCCTCCCAGGAGACTGAAGAAGCTCGGCTCTCTAGAGCTTGCTGCTTAATAATAAGTACTACACTAGAGGGCATACCAGCCTCAGCTTGAGCAAGCCCCTATCTACCTGATCACGCAAGGAACCACCCTCCTGCCTCCAGTGACTCAGATGAAGTAATTTAAGAACATAAATTTGCAGTTAGCTTTAAAAGATTTAAAAATTAACATGTCTCTGCTCTCCCCACCCTTCCTGTTAGGCACTGCAGATACAGGGAAAATACTGCTCACTGAAATTTCAAATGTATACNACCCTTCCTGTTAGGTCCCAAAAGCCAAAGGCTGGTACTGCAGATACAGGGAAAATACTCACTGAAATTTCAAATGTATACAAGCTACCAGGGGAAGAAGGGTCTTAATTTATACTGCAACAGTAATGGGAACCTTCTCTACAGACAGGTATAAATCTGTATTTACAATTAGGTGTAGCTGCTTGCAAAGTACTTAGATCTATGGAAATGAATATGAAATAGATACCCACAAAATGAGTAAAGCAGCACAATATAGAAAAATAGGCTCAAGAACAGCAAGTGAACAGTTACAGAGGGTAAGCAACAGAGAACAGAAACTTCATACCAGGCAAGATGGCCTCGTGCAGCCCATTGATCAAGTCAGCTGTGTGACAACATGTGTTTCCCAGCAGCTGACTGCACCCCCAAGCCTGGCATTTGAGGCAGGGCACCAGCAGCTTTCAGTTATTTAAGCGTTGAGCTGTTCACGTAGTTCACAACAAACATTTTGGGATTTGGCAGTTATCGGTTTGCCAAGTAGCTGAAAACTGGAACAATTCAATATGGAGTGAGATGAAACAGTTCAGCTGTAGACCAGACTGAAGGAATGGTTCCAGCTTTCATAAACACACAGCAAAGAAGTTCTGCCATTGGGTATTCAGTGAACTAGTATTAAGATGAGCAGCAATACACAGGGCTTGAAAAAACAGGCTGAAATCAGATAACCTGTCAGTTCCAATTGTTTTTTATTTTCAGCTCCAAACTGGAGCATTAGGACATGGAGTCACTGCTATATAGATCCCTCTTCAGCAGGTGCTGATGCAGCACAGTACTGCTGCAGTGCAGTTCCCAGGCAGTGGAATGGCCATATGAGGAAGGATCCAGACCAAACTGCCATGTCCCAGTGGAGGAGGACAGTGGTCTCAAGCTGATCCCCAGCATACACACCAAAGTGTGGTACCATCTAAGCAGCCTTGCCCATCAATTTTCAGTAACACATAGCTCTACTAGCATGGTTTCAGAGCTTATCCCATACCTGACCAGCAGCTTGTTGAGAGCAGTTCCCCTCCCATATCTGAAAATGGGGTCACTGGGCATTAATCCTGGGCTGAACTGTACCACTGGTCTCCTGGTGCAGGCTCAGTTGATGTCAGCTTGCTACTCCACAGCAGCTTTATTTAAACGGGCAACTGCAAGCCTGATATCACTTCAGCTTACAGGACAGGCATTTTTCATTTGCCAGACAAAAGCTGGTTTTACAGGAAAATAAAGTACAAATTTGTTGTCAGAAGCTTAGGGGAAATCAATCTTATCAGAGGTCTGGACAGTGAGCAAAGGACTGACCTTGCCAGGAGCAGAACAAAGGTGGGACTGGCAGTGCCTGGTCCTTAGTCCTGAAAATCAGGCTGATGGGAAAGCTGGTTTCTGATCAGAGCCGCTCTCTTATCATTAAATGGAGTACATAAATATAAGCAAGCAAGCATTAGGATTTTGAACATAAAGAACAAGAGGTTGAAACACTGGGAACAGGTACAGCAGGTGGCAGAAAGCCCAGCACTTACGCCAGAAGACTGTTCCATAATCAAGTCTCTGAGCTCCACTTAGAACACCATGGGTGGCTCACCACCCTTTTACCAAGGAGCTGGATTTGATTAACAACCAGGTTCTTAAAAGCATTCAAATGAGCTACTGCTGCAGATTTGAAGCAACAGAGGTCTGTACTTTCAGCAGCACAGTTCTCTCTATGGGACTGAATCAGGTGAGGAGCAGTTTTGAGGATTAAAACACGTTATAAGAATTATAGTTCCCATTCAACTGGTCACAGGCTCACCAGCTGCTCTCTAACAAACAGAGGGCTGCTGGTTTTAATTCAGTAGTGGCTCATAAGAGACAGACCAGTTACAGGACACAAATCTTCCTGACAGCCCCGAGAAGTGTCCCAAGAAATTTGTTTCACTGAGATGGGCCGACTTCCCTGCCCATATTGTAAGCCCTGATCTGTACAGTGGCAGGTGTGATGTGTGGTGTGGGAGTGAGGAGCAATGGGGCTCAACCTCCATCCCGTGCAGGGTATTTTTAGCTTCTAAAAAAAATTTGCTTTGGCAAAGATTCAAAAATATCTTTAGATCTGAGATAGAGCCTTACTGTAATACTTTAATCCAATTCAAAAAGATTCCACAATTAAACAGGTTTGAGTCAGGAGCCAAGTAATTTTTCAGTACCTTCTTTTGATCCCATTAGGTACTGCCAGCTCTTCATGAGTATGCACCAAGCTTGGGTGTGTAGTTTGTTTTTGTTGTTCCTGAAATGCACCCTTGCCCTACCTTGCAAAACTTCCTGCAATCCAGGTGTGGGGAAAGTGTCGAATATGAAACAGACCACTTCCTACCTGTGCAGATCATGGAACTGGATAACTGTCAAAGATCTGGTTTAAAAACCAGCATGAAGATGTTATCCCTTTGGTGCTTCTAGTGCACTGCACTGCAGTTTACCTAAAGAGCTACACATCCCTGCAATGAAACACAGGATTCTCCAGCATAGGGAGTTCAAGTGCACAGAGACCATGCAGCAAAAGTCAGAGAAGTGGTTTGGATTGGATTTTTCAACAACTATACTTAACACTACACATCTCCCCAGCTAAATCAGAACAAAAACAGTCAAATAGGTCTATGTTTTAATGGAAAAAGTCGATGCCTTAACTACAAAATATATTTAAATACATAAATAAGTTACTGTAAGAAAAATAACTGAACATTATGCCTCTGTCTTGCATAAGTACCATATCTGCACTTAAACTCTGATGCTCTCTTCATGAAGCTTTGGCCTGCATATTTCTCACCTGACAGTTTAACTACAATGCTACCTTTGCCATTACTTCACCATGCAGTGGAGACTGAATTAACTGCTTGTCACCCATTATCTGCCTGCTGCAAGAAAATACTGCCTCTGTGCGACTTACCACGTGCTCCTTAGGAAGAGGCTGTTCCCACACGCATTATCCTGAACAGTGTGTTGAAGTTGTTGCTTCTTATCGCATCCCGACAAGCACTTATCACTTGTGTTTTAGGTTTGCCAACTGCAAAGAGAAAAAAGGAAAGTAAAAAACACTTCAACTTACTGAGCAAGAAACTGGTAAAAATACTTATTTGATCCAGTCTCAAAATTTAGGGGTTTCTTTCAGATATTTTTTAAACACACAGTGAAACACCTTTTTTCTAATACATATATAAAATCCTTTCTTTAAAGAGGAATCATCTGTAGCTCTATTTTAGGAGACCTTAAAGGACTTGTTGGAAGGGGAATGCTTCTCCAAAGACCTTCAGGACTAATAATACAGATAAAACAGCACTGCTTAAGTTGGTAGTTGCTTTCTTTAAAAGCAGAATTATAAACTAAGAACTGAAACATTACTTTTAAAATGTTTTTAGAATTATGTTCAAAAAAACCTAGCAATTTCTGTATCATTCAGAAAGCTGAACACTACTGTAAACTGTTCTTTCTAAAACTGTGATCCCAGATTATACCAAATGCTCACAGTTGATTGTCACAGGCAATTGGCTATGACTTTAAAAAAAAAAAAAGATTATTTCTACTAATTAAGTTTCAGGCCAAAAAGCCTGAAGTCACTTGACTAACCCAGGTGGCCTCTGGGACACACCTTTTCTGCCTCATCAGGGTCCAAGACTCCCCATTCCTTCCAAAAACAGACTTACCACGTAACCGCCCAGCCCTCTGGATTGCCTGATTCACAGCTTTCAGGTTATTCAACAGCTCTGTATGATTGTTGCAACGAATTTTGTATTGATTTATTAAGTCTCTGTTCAGATCATACAGCTCGATGTACCGTGTCTTCATGTTTTTCCTGGGGGAACAATTAGCCCAGTTATTTGCACCTCTGGGGACAAGAAAGGCATTCCTGGTTTGTCAATATTAAAGGTGCAGCAATACATAGTTGTGATGGCTACCACGGTCTGCCAGCTACAAAACAATAGACCTGTCTAAACATGTTGGTTATACTCATTATTTTACTAAAAGAAATGGTCTGTTGTTGCAGGTATGTTATCCAGCAAACCAAAGTGAAGATGCCGCTTTCCCCAGTGAAAGTACCACTGTCTTTGCGGTAGGTCAGACCTTTTTACTGCTGCTCTTCACAGTAAAGCTCAGACATTAGCAGAATACAGCAAATTGCAGTGAAAAGACTAACATCTAACATTTCTTTCTTGGTATTCTCAAAAGTTTATACACCACAGACAGCTTTTCCTGCCTTCTTCCCTTAATGTATCTTACCTATCTCACCATCTTGAAGTAGATTCACCTCACCTGCTCTACACCAAGCCCCTACCCTTGCCCCCTCGCCTTCCCCTGACTTATTTTCCACCTAAAGAACAAAACAAGGTTCAAAGAGAGCTCACAGTGGGATCAGTAAAGTTACACTTCTATATCAAAAGTTGTAACTAGGCAACTCCTGTACCACGCCAATGTTTTTTTGTGATCTTTTCTGCCTGAAAAACAAAGACTGACTGTTCTAAACCCAAACCACACAAGCTAGGCAGCAATTGCTCACATGTCTCCCAGGAGCCGTGCATCTTCTGCCTGAACCAGCATGCTGCGGATGAGGTTGGAGTGTTCAGCCATGTCAGCAGTGAGCTTCTGATTCACTGCATGGTGTTCATCCACCTGTCCACGGCAAACAAATCGTGAGCAAGGGTCCTTGGCACCCTGGGCACACAGGTAATTGTTCAGGCTAAACCCTGGTGCAAAGAAATAGAAAATAACATCACAACCTTACTGGCATCCCTGAGACCATTCTCCTTCCCCTCACCCCCAGCTGCCAGAGCAGTACCTTGGTCCCTGGAAGGGGGTTAGCAGGTTGAGATACACACCTCATGCCCTGACCCAAACCCACAGCTCAGTCTCCCAGACAACATTATCCTAAAAAAACAACAGCTGGGGTCCAAGGGCCTGTTCTACAGAACAAAGAATAGACAGAAGCTTGAGGGTGTCCCACAGAATCTACAGCAAGCCATTATGAGCTGATTTCCACAAAGAAGATAAGGCAGTTTAGAGATCCTGTCATACAAAGGCCTCAACTGGCTGCTTATCTGACAACTCTGAAACACCTAATGCCTCCTCACCTTCACCAACACTTTCCGCAGCTCCTCAAAGTATGCAGGAAAATCTGCTTCCACCTGCAAATCCTCAATAGCCAGGAAGGAGGCCATGGACTGGATAATGTCACCAGCTAGATCAATATCATCTGTGTTGATGGAAATCTGTCAGAAAGGAAAGAAAGCACTTCAGCACTCTTTCATGCCAGATCATCTCCCAGCATCTCAAAGCATCTCTTTTCTCAAGAGGCAAAACTGTTACTTGGACCAGCTCTATGGCTTTCAGTAGACAAGGAGACACTGATTTCAAAGGGGGTTTTATTCAGGCATCTGTGCACACAGGACCAGTGCAGAAGTTATAGGCAACCTTTGTGCCTCACATTATTATTCCTGAAACCACTCCATGAGGAAGCAAATACCTTCCTACAGAACTGCAGGTTAAGAAGTTTACTTCACTAACAGGCCCTGGAATTTTACCCACTAACAGGAAACAGACCCAAAAGTTTCCAAAAGCATTCCTGGAACATGAGTACTTTCACTGCCTGTTCAGTCATCCTTCAGTTTTACTGCCTCATACTGGCACCACCCTTAAGTTTCACTGGAGTGTTATTAAAAGGGTGTTCCCCTTGTCCATGAAGGTACTCACCTCTCCACCAGGCTTGATTTTGATGCAGAGCTGACCTGCATTACGAAGAGAAGTGAAGCAAACCTGAAAGGGAGCACTCTGAAACTCCGCATCCTCTGGCAGCAAGAAGCTCTGATTCAGCCACATAACGATCTTGCAAAAATAAAATAAAGAGCATCAGCTATCCCCTGTGTGTAAAGCCTCTGGAACCACACAATGTCCCTGCACGGGATGTGTACCGGGACACCCTAGAAAATTTATTTAGTAAACTTCATTCCCTAACCCAATGTCATAAACTTGTTAGAATGAGGACAGTTAAATCCTTGTGCCAAAGCCAAATATTCCTAAAAGAATCAAATCCAACAACCAGAGACCACAGCCCTTGGCATTCCATCAGCCAGCACATAGCAAACAATATAACATCTGAAACACCTCAGTGATCTCAGACTTTTAGCTCCTGCAGGAATTCCTGATGCTGGGAATGCCTCAACCAAGGCATCTTCTAAAGACAGAAAAAAAGCTGCTGTCAAGTTGCAATACAGAGATTCCAAAGGCCAGCAGTGCAGTTCACTGCTTAACTTTTTCTTTGCTACTGGAAATCCCAAGCTGATTGCAAACCCTCCACCTATGAAGGACTGGAAAATAGGAAGCAGAGCAGAAACTCACCCTTTGTGGCCTCTCATTCGTGGTGCAGTTAACAAAGCTCAGGGGCTCTGTGGCTGAGTCTGAGCTGCTCAGTGCATACATTGAAAAGCGGGGGAGCTGTCTTGTCAACTCAAATACGTGGAACTGTGTGCTGGAAGCAATTCAAAGGAAGAACACACACAGTTACTGACATAGCAGGGATCCACCGATTGCAGCAGTTCCTGGTTCTTCTTTAGCTGGGTATGGATATCAGCAGTTTCCACTTACATAATCACCTGTTTACTGCCTCCCAGAAAGAAACACTGGAACCTGGAAATTCCAGGCTTATCACATCAGGAGGATGTGTTTCCCCACTACTGCTGACATTTTTTATAAACTTTCCACTGAAACATACTCTCTAGGCCAACACATTTACAGTTTTATTATGTGATTGGATATTTTCTTTACAAGTTCAGTGAAGTCTTATTAGAAGCAAAAAAAAAAGAAACTGAGAAAACAAAAAGGGAATTCAGATCCATACATTCTTTCTGCAGTGGGTGGCTCACTCTGAAAATATGCCTTCCTGTTTGGGGAAAGGATGTTGCTCCCTCGGGTACCAACAGTTCTGGCAGATGTGAGCAGGGAGAAAGTTGCTTTCAAGGGTACATGAAGAGATATTTTATTTTCTATGGAGAGATTATTTCTGTAAGAGACTGCAAAAATGTTGCCTTAAAATCAAGCATGTGTTACTTTCTATTTGCCTTGAAGCCAAATGGGTTCAGGGTTACTTTATAGCTTGACAGACACAGCTGTGTCTCCAGGTCTCTGTCCAGAGCAGCCACCATTCAGGGCTTGGAGACACAGCCCCTCAGGGAGACAGGATACAGAACAGGACACAGCCTCTGCCTCCCTTGATTTCCTCCACAGACAGTGAGGCATCGCCTGGACAAGAAATGTGAACTCTTTCCCTAGAGGCAGAACCAGAACATAACAGAACCCAGTGACTCCGGGGCATTTAGACTTTATCTAGAGAAGAGCTGCACATCACAGGTGCAATAGTGTTTTTAAGACAGCATTCCAGCTGTCCTTCCAGTAACACAGAGAATTGGGACACCCAGGAAATAACGGTGCACTTCACATGGGACAAGCATGAAGCCACATCATTGCTGTTTTCTGGTCACAGAGTTAGCCCTGGAGACCAGCAGAGATCACAACAGAAAACTCACCTGTTCTGGTAACCCACAAAGGCTTTGATGTGCAAATCCACAGGGACATCTTTGGGTGGAGTAAGGGGAACACGAACACAGCCTGAGAGGTTCTGGAGACTGGGGTGCACCACATGGCTCTCTCCTTCAAATATGCCCTCAGCAAAGATCAGCACAGCACGGATGATTGTGTCTTAGCAACAGGAAGAAAAATCTCATAAATTAAAAGCTGTCCTCTGGCACCACTGTTTTCAGAATTAAACAAGGTCAACTCTATACACAACCCTCCTCTGAATTGTTGCAATATCCCAGGTGACCAGGACTACCACATCTGGACCTGACTGCATCCTCAGCTCACCTGGTGTTAGCTGAATTTGCTATTTTGGGGTAGTTCCAGTTTTGCATACAAAGCCAGTTGAGGTCCAGCTGCATTCATGCAACACTCTCACTAACAGGTTAATGTTTACAGTCAACACAAGGAATGCTGCAGGGACCAGCAACACTGATTTCATTCAAGTTAAATGTTAATTGTCTCAGAAAATAACACCTAACAAGAAACAAATTCCACCAAACTCCTCTCCCCTGAGACCCATCAAAGGAACAAACTTTGTGAAAGGAAAGAAACCACAAAGGGGACATTACAGACAATAAAGGGGAGACATGCAAATCATCAGCTAAATATAACTAAAATTTGCATGAATTTACATGAAATTAATGTCAAAGGTTGCAGGTTACCACTCACCATTTGTGGTGGAAATACACAACTCCACATGGGCAGACTGGCTGTCAGAGCCAAGATTAACTGAGAGGGCTGTCTGGAGCTGGGTGTTTGCTGGAATCACTCCTCTCTGCCCGTCACCTTCCTTCAACTGAGTGTTCAATTCAGCCTGTTGTAAAACACATAACCTTCAGTATCAGAATTTCAAGATTTTCAGTCAAGAAATGTAGAGAACATATGCATAAGTCAGTTTTGTTTTCTTGCAGAAGAAAGTTGCATTACAGCAATCCCCAGACACTTCACCAGGCTGAGTGGTGGCTGGGTTAACCATGGAGCTGTGGACACTTGGATGCAATTTGTTCAAGTGCTTTTTACTGATGGAACTCAGCTCTGTCCTCAAACCTTTACTCAGAAAAGCACTTAACATATATCAATTTTAAGCCCAAGCTTATAGAATTCCAAGCTTTTGCTATGGTGGTCTTTTGCTGTTCAAGTATGAGTTTGCTCTTTACTCAGACTATTTTTTGAAACTTTTTATTTCTGCATGTTCATCATCAAGCCACAAGTGCGTTTGCTACACCCTGGCAGTGCTCCCAGCCCTCACCCAGTGACCTGATCCTCTCACACAATCCCCTCTGACTCCCAAGTTGGCTTACGCATTGAAAATTACATTTTGCAATCATAAGCCAAAGTGCAGGGCTGAAGGGAATCCAGCTCCAAACACAACTGCTCTGGCAAGAGGAAGGAAAAAGGAAAGTGTTACTTATTAAAATACAAAAAGCAAGTTCTGAACTTGCACAAGGAGCAAGCCAAATGCAGAAGCAGGAACCCCCAAGAGACAATCTTGCTACGCCTTGATGGGCTATAGCTCTGACTTGTCTGGACTGCCCTACAACCACTTCCCAGATTGTTCCAGATCTACACCAAGAAGAAGGTGTATTTTGGCCCTACACATTGTTTAAGTAGTACCTTTGCATTTTCCTCATAATTTCTTAATTCCAGTAGCAGATTTTGCTTCTTTTGACTAAGTTCTCGGATCAGATCCTGCTCGGCACTTGTATCCATTAAGTTTCCTTTCATCTCCTCACCTCCTGGCAGATAGCCTCGGACTATACAGAAACAAAACATAGCCAGTTTCAGCAGTCTTTCACAGCCTCCCCAAAACTTTTTGTAACAAGACTCCACTGTGTCACCTCTGCAGGACACACTAGTTCTGGTCTTCAGCCAGTACTGTTCAGCTGAAAATCTGATCATTGACTTAGACCCACAGAGGCTCTAACTTTCTTGGTGATTGGGACAAGAGAAATGCACATTAAAAAAAAAAGTGAATTTCCAACCTGCCTTTAAGCTCTAGTCACCTGGCCAGACAAGTGCAGCGCCCAGTCCTTTTGCAAGAGGATTCCCACTATAATCATTCTTTCAGGTGGTTAGGCAAGTTTGTAATTATGCAAAATTAGTAAAATGTGTACCTGGATTCCTAGAGCTGGTCAGAGGAGTTGTTGCTGTCTAGAAGTGACTGTAAGTCACTGTCAATCAGCCAGTAAACAAGATTTACCCACATCAGATTTTCCCCAGACCAAGGGATACTTCACTTCAAGGGATACAACCTGCTTCCCAGTAGTCCAGTGAAGCACAGAATTATGGAAATATCTCTGTCTGTGGAGACAGATGACCTGAACAGATGATGAGACAAAGACACTTCCTCTAAACTCCCATTTCGCTCTAGGGCTGTGTGCTCCCATTGCAGCTGACAATGAAAGCTAGGGACAAAACTCTTACACCTGTGAAGAACATGCTGCCTGACTGCGTATGATTGCTGCCCATAAGAAGTTGCATGGAACTTGAAAAGTGTTCAGCTTGCACACTGTCCTCTGATGAAAGGATCTGTTTTATTATTTCTGAGTGAATCATTCATTTAAAATGAGAGAAAGACAGAAAGCACACTGCAACACAGAACACCTTATGTGAAAGGATGCTGATCCCAAATAGAACTCTAATGACAGTCTATATAACCCCAGCCACACTAACTAGTAAGGCGTAAAGGGATCCCCATCGTGTCAAGGCTTGTTTACAATGGACTCATCAGAAAAGGATGATCATGTTCAGTGATACATGGCTCTGCTGGGACAAGGTTCTTCAGAACTGCATACAATGCCCCTCCTGTAAGCTTGGGAAAAAGGTTTATATGCTGAAGCTCAAGTGCAGCAAATCCCCATTGCCTGTGATTAAGACAGACAGCAAAACACTCTGCTGTTTAACAAGAACAGGCTTTTGTTTCAAATGGGTAGTGCCAGACCTGCCTGTCTCAGGCCACTGACGCCAAGCAGTCAGATAATCACACCAGTGTCTTTTCTGGAGCCTGTAAATTCATGCTGAGCTTATTTAAATAATTGGGGGTCATATTTGTTTCCACTCACAGTAACCAGGTCTGACTTTCTGAATGCATGGTAGGATAAATCCACCAGTACTCAGGAGAGAATGGAGAGTATTTTACAGGAAACAAAGCACTGTTAACATCTAAAATTTCTACTATAAAAACTATCTACAGAAGAAAACCAAAACACAATACCCCCTCTTAGCTCTCTAAACACCTTTAACCACTGTAAAGAGGCCAAAAGAAAAAGATTTCCTACAAGTTTATCTATTATAACGTAGCCTGAAGAACCAGAGTCTGTACTGAATATCATTATTTTTGCATTAGGATGTGTCTTCTTCCATTAGACAAATGAATTTTGATGGTTTCTTGGATCATAATGAAACACACGCTGATTCTCACAGAGAAGGCAATATTCAAAATCCTGTTTGCAGATAGCACAACTCAAAATTCGCTTAACTTCACATAAAGCAAAGGAAGTTTGGCACAAAAAATGTTGGAAGGAAAACAATGTTTAGCTAATCTGAGATGATGTGATGTGCGGCTATTAGTATGTATTAAATTAATATCCTGAACAATGCTCTTACCTTCACCATCAACTGAACAGCAGATTAACTGGGTACTCCCATCCATTCTGTAATCCCCCTCCACCACTCCTGCAATTGAGGAAGCAAAGTTGTCCTTGAAGATGACCTCCCCAGTCCTGTCACTGCGTGCATCAACCTGGAACAACAAAGAGTTCCAAGCCTCAGTATGAACACAAAAGCCCGCTCCAAAATAGGTACCATGCCATACACTGAGCTGTTAACTGAAAGCCAGCTCTTCTCACAGAACTGCAGGTGAAGTTGCAGCTCTGCTGATCTAAACACCATACATGAAAAAAGTAGCATCAAGAAATGACCTCTAGGCAGACTCAGCAGACGGAACTGCTCTTAAGAGATGCTTCCCTAACACACAAGGAAGAAAATAAAGGGACTACAAGTCTGCACTGGGAAGGTTATGCACATATGAATGCAGCAATGATGGGACTAAACCAGAAATAACCTTAATGCAGTATTTACAACCTCTCCTCTTAGCTGCAGCATTTGTGTGGTGAATTATTTTTATGCACAGATACCACAACCCTCAATTATCTTTCATTGAGGAAGAAGGTGAGGGGGCTCAGTTCCATGCACTGTTGGTTCCCAGAGTGCAGGTCCCAGCCTTACTCTTTCTAGGAGCTGTGGACTGTTTCAGACCAACAAGCTGAGTAGACACTGCCAGTGGAAAAGGAGTAAAGCAAGGAGACGTTCTCTCCTTACCAATGTTATACACCTAATCCAACATAAATTACAACATATCTGGGCTCCAGACTGCCAGCTTGATATGAAGTTATTAAATTCCCCCAGGGTAATGAGAGTAATGAGAGGTGTGAATTAAAAAGCATAGCTTTACAAAAAACCCTGGCAAACTGTGTCCAGGAGAGATGTGGCAGTACAACAGTCATTTCTGGCAAAGGAGAATACCAAGGAACAGGTTTAAAAGACTGAGTTGTATAGAATGCCTTTACATAAAATTAAATAATGCTTGATTAATCCTGCCACAGTCGAGACTGACGCTGCTCTCCTGTTACATAAGTGCTTTGTCTTCCCTGTAGTTTGAGAACATTCAGGAAACACTGGAGAGGATTATTAGCGTGTCCTCAAGACACACCTGAAAAGAGACACTCAAGAGCTCTAGGATGTGGCATATAATCTCAGCTGCCATAGAAACAACTTGCCACACCTTTGCAATTGACTCTGAGCTAAGCAGAGGAAGCAGCTTTTCTCTGATCTTGCACTTGGCACAAGACTCACAAGCCAAACTAGGTTTATTGCAATAGATCTTCAGTGCTTGGTTTTCAAGTGTTTTTAAATTTTCTGTCTGTTTTTCTTTAGATCATCTAACAGCCTTGTTCAAACACAGCTTCATTATCTACAGCTTCTCATTTTTCCCCTGCATAAACTCACCTTCCCATTGGACCAGCCAGTGATCAACTCACACACTCCATCAGAGTTCAGGTCAAACGCATGTATGCTCATTGCCTGGTTTTTTGACTGAATACAGAAAAGAAAGAAGACATTAAGCTTGGGTATGTCTTCTGAATTGCATATGCTTGACACATGCAAGACACTGGACTATGAGGCTACAGAGACTACAGAAAAACACAATAATGTCTCTTAACAGGAAGTTAGAGCATCACTATCTCTAAGGTCACACACATGTGAAATCTCAGCCCTTGCACTGCAAATCTAGTCCTCTGCTCTCAAAGGACCCGATTGTTCCTTTAAATATATTTCCATCCAAGCAGATTATTAGATGATTAGAACTCACAAAAACAAAGTGCAAAGAGCCAAACCCTCTAGGAAAAAAAAAATTAGGGCTTCAACATTGTCATAAAATGAGACCACCGAGGACAGCCATAAGCCTCTTCCTGCCATGTCCTAAGGAGTCCTTCTTTCTTATTTCTATTAAATATATGGTTCCAATCTGTGTCATATTAAGAATATTAAAATGAGCATCAGAAAAGGATTTTGCCAAACTCATTTGCTGGAGGAGAAAATTGCTACTAATGAGAAAAATTAACTTTGAACATAGACAATGCAAGATTTCAGTCTCTGAAATACATTTCATTGATTGAACAACACAGCCAGAGGCATTTTCTAAAATGAACTCAGAGTTCTCTATTACTTAAACAACCCCATGAACCTGAAGCATCCCTAGTTGTATGGTTGCATCCATGTTGTTTAAACCACCACCAGCAACCCAAAAGGAACTGGTGGTATTCATTTTGCATGAACCTATAAAATGGATAGATTTTTTAAGAACAAAATTATAGGAAGTTCTCTGAAAGTTCACGTAAGCACTCAGGTAAACATCAGAATGACTTGAGATTAGGTACCAAGTGTCCCAGCAGACTTCAAGCTTTCAGTGATGATATTCCAACACTGGACTAACCTTAATCCTCCAGTAGCGGGCTGTCTTGTCATAAACTCCGACGGTCCCGTTAGCAAGAGCATAACCAAACCGACTGCCATACATGGGGCTAAGTGCAGTAACAGTCTTGTGGAGAAAGGAGGGAGAGAGAGGATAGAGGAGTGAAAACTTCTGCAACTTCAAGTAACAGGGAACAGGCTATAGAATCTACCATATGAACTCTACAGCACTGAAATGATAAATAAGTCTGTTGCAGGAAGCATGGAGTACTGAAGAAACTACTTTTAAAAATCAGTTTGAAATCACCAAAGGGCCTTTTAGGATTTCCTCACACAAGCTGTATTGCCAGTGTTAGGAGACACTTCAGCAAGGATTGCAGAATTGCCCTCTGTGTACTTTGACCAAGTATTTCCTACCACAGGCAGCAACACAACTGCTCATAGGATTCCCGTGGTCATCAGTGCTAACACAGCAGCACTGAAAAACTTTTCCAAATACATGACATTCCTTAAGCTTCAGGAGCTGAGGATGTTAAAGGTTCAACTTTACCTGGGTTAGGAAAAATCTACAGATATCATTGGTAGAAAATCTTTGCCCAAGATTAATGAGATAAAAATTAACTACTCCCACAGTTGGACTTCTTTGGAACACAACTGGAACACCAGTCTAGGTATTACTTGAATAAGTAACAGCTCTGGGGAAAGATCTGAGAGTCATAACCCAGCCTGTTTCTCACTCCTTTTAAGACCCATTCTTCATTGAGCTAAGGTTCTCAGAGCTTGGAAATGCAGGTTTTTCCACACACTACGACTAGAGATTTAATGTCAGGAGAAACACCTGCCATCAGCTGTCTGGTGTTCTGTACAACACAGCAGAGGAGACTTCCTTCAATTAAATTCTTCACAAACTTCTTATTTAAACTTGGCTGACTGTGGTCCTTGGGATTTTTTAGCATAAAACATGGTCTCCAAACCCTTTGTCCTCTCCTCTCACAATCTTCTGCAAAGTCTTTCTCAAGCATCAAAACCCTTTAAATTACAAGCACCCAATAAGGACAGAAGACCCCAGCAACAATCAGAAACACAAAGGTAAAACTCCCTAAATTTATACCTGATTTTATAAGAATTACAACAGTCTACAGCTTCAGTTTCACCAGAGTAAGTGATTAAACACAGCAAATGCAAACTATTCAAGATTTCCAAATCAAGTATTATGTATAAAGCCATTGTTCCCTGAATTTACCTTCCTAAAAAGAAAGGTTTAGGTGTAGCTGTGTCCTTTTAAATTAGAACAGTAGGATTGTAACCAGTCTCCTAAGACTCTGCAGGTGTGGATTTAAAACAGGTGTGGATTTCTACTGTGGATCTGAAAATAAATCACACATGAGAGTGATGGACCTTTAGCTTCCCTCTAACTAGAAACCACTACATGACTAGACCAGACACTGCACACACAGCAGGACATATTACAGGCCCAGTTCTAATTCTAGCATTAGCAACAGCCTCCTTTCCTAGAACAGTGGATTTGTCTTTTATAGCTCATCGTAAGTGGTTTAATAGCTAAGCCTTTTAGTCCCAACTTGGGCAGTAGGGAGACTTCAGATCTTTAAGCACAAAGGTCTGTAACATGTCCTTACTCTACCTTGGGTCCAGAGGGACCATGAGAAGACTGAGAACTCCTAAATGCTGAATAAAGCTATTTACTCCCTCGCAAGAACCCAAAACCTAACAGTAGGGATTGTCTCTCAGTTCTTAAGCTAAAGAGTAACTCCTGCACCTTTTATTTATTCCTATGCAAACCTATCTGTCCCATACTTTATTTTAGTCACTACAGCCCTTCCTATACAGCCAGTACATAACTCCAATTGCAATATGTACTTCCAGTTTTGCCTGGATATCCCCCTTCTACCCTGCCATGCACTGTCTAGATACACGTAGGGGCAAGTATCATCATTCTGATTATGTCAACACATTTGAGGAAACCTGTGAAGAAAATACATTCTTTTGCTCAGAGGGCATTAAGAGCTTCATTCACAATCCAGTAACCCTAATCACTCTGACTTTCAGCCAAGCAATAATCACTTTTCTCACCAGGATGAAGAGTTTGTAAATAAACAAAGCAAAAAAAACCTGTATAATGAAAGATATTATTAAACTCTAACTTTTGCAGTTCTAGAAGAGATACTGTGCCAAATAGTTAAGTAACTATTTAACTACACAATAAATCTGAACCAGAGAAGCTTTAGAGTACACAACATTTTCAGCTCCATCAGCAACTATAACAAACATTAGCTAGAAGTAATTTACCTCCGTCTCTGACATCTCTGCCACAATTTCATCTTCTTTAAACACCCGGATATCAAAATCTTCAGAGCCAACAAGAAGCTGAAAAAAAAAGGTGTATTTTAAAAGTATTCAAGCTAAGGAAATAAAAAAGAATACACACCAGGATCCAGAGGACAAAGAAACATTCCAAGTCCGGTAATGAAGAGGTTTTAACAGCTGTTTGAAAAGTAGCCAGTGAAACAAAAGGTACCCTCTGTTGAGACAAGATTCCAGAAGTCTCCTGCTGATCAAGTACTAGTTATTCATTTTTTTGGTCAGGCCAGTCTCTACTACAGCATAGTGAAATATCTGGGGCAGGAATGAGTATTTTGGAACATCAGGGCTCTGCTCCTTTCTTACTGTAGGAGATTCAGTGTTATAATTTGTAACTGCAACTATACACATCAAAAATATTGTGTTGCCTGTGTTGGAGCAGGAGACCTGCAGCTCAGTTCTGACTTTAATATATGGGCTCAGAGAAACAGCAACTCCCAGCTGTGAACAAAAATCTGGGGAAAAGAAGCATTGTTTAGCAATGAACATCCTAATTCAAAAAAAAAAAAAAAACCACACCAAAAAAACCACAACCCCAAACCATGAACTCAAGTATCAAACCATCCCTGCTCCTCCAAACTCAATGGCAGCTGCTACTACTGCAAAACATGAGTAAAATGGTCTTTATCTTGATGTAAATGATTATAAAAATGGGCACTGAATTGGGTCTTCTGCATCCTCATTCCTTATAATTTCTTACGTTTTCGTTCTTTTCCTGTTTCCTAGTTGAGCAAGTAGAAGGTATTAACTGAAAAGGAACCCCATGGAAAAGCACATGCTAAAGACGGTGACAAGTCTCAGCTTCTATTTTGGAAATTGAGAAACCAAAGAACGGATCTGCTCACTGTCTTGCCCATAAACCCATCCATCAAATCGATGACAAACAGAATTATAAATCAAAGTTTAAAACCTGGTAGTACTTTTCCCCACTGGAATCCACCAGCCTTTGATTTTTACTTGGCAAAAGAGATACAAATCCGTATCAAAATTGGATTTTTAAAGAGATTAAAGGCTTTTTTTCCTCCAAAGCAAAAATGCTTCAAATTATGACAACCTAAATCACACCAAGCTAAGCCTACTGCAGCTATTGAAATAATTTACAACAATTAACATATTTAAGAAGAACAAATTTCCTGACCAAGTTGCAACCACCAAAAAAAGGCAATCAACTAAAAGCACATAATCCTGAAACAATTACTGGTGATGCTGCATTTCCCAGAGGTGTCTAGAAGATTTTTTTTCATTACTTTGATTCACCTTATCCACCTCAGTGACTTTCATTCCACTGGACTGGAATTGGAAAAGCCCACAAGCCTTTGGCAAGACAGGAGAAAGAAACAAACCTGCATCAATCTAAAAATCCTGAGGAAGGCAGTGATAACAGGTAAGTTCTGTAAGCTACTAACTGACAGAAGTATATTCATCCAGTTATAAAATCTATTTTAAATGTAAACATGTGTCTACTGAGGCAGAAAGAAGGGAAATCAAGCTAGCAGTCATTTACCAGATAAGACACAAAGTGATAATTTAGGAAGCTTTTCTCAGAATTTCAATTTTAAACCAGAAGCAGTCTCACAAAAGCTGCAAGTAAAAATAAATAAATAAATAAATACTGGAAAAAAAGTCCCCAGATAATTAAGATTAAAAAGAACCTCAAAAAAATCCAGCAAATGGATGCTGGGCTAACTGGTCCAGCAAGTTAGCGGGATAACACATCCAATTCTGCTCATGTAGAAGTAGCACCAAATTACATCAACTGCTGAGAACAAACCTTTATCAAGCAGAAAAATACTGCAAAACAACACAAACCCACTTAGAAGCGTAAGTGCAAACTATTGACAATTAGTGACACAGATCATTTTCCTGGTTTCTGAATCTTTATACAGTCTCCACTTTCTATAAACACCTCTCAGCACATTAAAAAAATGCACTGGGAGGAGCTGTGCAGAAACTGATTTGGAAATTTGAAATTGTTTCACTTCCTGAAGATCCAATCAAAGTGTCTGTATCAGTTCAATGTTTAGAAAAAGCACATGAAAGGTGTAGAGGCCTTTACATGTCGCTAATACATAATCCTACTGGATATTCCAAACAAGGACTTTTCAGGAGCTGAATTCACATGTAAATGGTTACGAACCTCAGTTTTGCCATCACCATCAAAGTCACACAGTGCTAACGAACGAACATTGTCTCCAGTAACCTAAAAAGAGACAGACAGTCCTCAATGTTGGTGATAGCTGTCAGAAGCTGAGTAATTTTTATTAGCTCAACTGCTACAGAACAATTGACATGGTGTTCAAGCAACATCCGAGTGCACTGAATACATGACCAAAATAGTTTGAAGTCTTGAGACAAATTAAGGAAGATCAACAACCAAATTAATATTTATCATATGAAACAATCAAGATAGACTATGCCTTTGAAAGAATCTTCTAATAACATCAAAACAATTATGCATAGCCTCACCGTCCAAAAACGGTCATTTCCTTCATAATCAAAGCCCTGCAGGGCACAGTTTCCACCAATAATAGCAAGTGGAGGTGAAATATCTCCAAGCTTTCCAAGAACTATTGCATTGGCTCCATCTGAAACCTACAGAGAAATGATAAAGGAAAAAGAAACAGCAGACAATAAGACAGCATAGTACACAAATCAAGAAGGGAGTTAGCAACATTATCACTACCAGTTTAGTTGAGCTCTGAATGCCTATTAATTTTTTTTTTAATTTTGTCTTACTGTGTAATGTGTGGCACACAAAAATTTGCTCTTGCACATACAGACCTACATCACATTTATATCTTTATTTTGAAATATTGTAGATATTCTACAGACAAAATGTCCTGAACACAGTTACAGAACTACTGTATAGAAGCATAATTAATTAACAAAGAAATGTAAAAACTGTGATCTTTAGAATGCCAAGGAACAGGAAACAATGGAGATACTAAAAAACAGCAGACCGTTAAATTAACTTGCCTCTCTGTAAAACAAATCCGAGTTGTTATGCACATCATAAGCCAATAAATTGGTCTGTGTTCCAACCAGAAGACAATCATAACCCAGCTGAGGGTTCAGCACTCCCGAAGTCAGACAAGTGATCCCTTGATTAATGTTGAGAAGAGAAATGTCCGAATCTTGGTTACTTTGCACCATTCGATTTGTGCTTGTTCTCTGCCCTCGGGCATGAGGGTTGTGAATAAAAACCTGTAGAAACAAAGATATAAATATTAACACAAAGCATGTATCTATGTATACAAACGGTAAAGACCATTGTTTGGGTAATAGCTGCCATGGGGAAGAAGGGCATTCACTTAACCCAAGTGAGGACAAAAGAATGGGAGTTTTGCTGACAATAGTATTTCTCACAGTTATTCTTTAATATAGCTATAGTAGAAATAAACCTATACCAGAAAAAGGAAAATTACAGGTAAAATCTGCTCTGCCCAGTGGAGATGTGACACCATTGTTTCATTTGTTTCTGAAAACGACAACTGGTAAGTCTTCAGAGTAAGGAAAAAAAGCAAACCAAAGGGAACAACAAACTAAACAAATTACATCCACGTGGTAACAGTGCTTCCAAAACACCCGAAACATTTAGGACAATTTACCTGGCACCTATCTGTAACCTCCCCCTATAGGTGAGCATGGTTAATTTAAAAGGGCCTGTGATAAATAAGGTTTTATTCTCAGTGACCAATATTCGGGCACTGTAATTGTTTGGAGCCTAGTCAGAGGATCTCAGGATATTATGCTCAATAGCTTTTGATTTACAGCCATGCAGTTTGTCCCTTAGACAAGCCCATGTTCTCTGCTCCAAAACAGCAGTGCTGGGAAGTATCACAGATGAACCCTGTTTGTATTTTCAACCACCTCAGTGCCTTTGTGGCTTTATGCCTCAACCTAATGTTTTATTATTCAGATTGTACTTAACCCTGTATGTTTATGTTTCTAATTCAAACAAGTCGCTCTCTGTTCCTGCCAGGCTGTCTGCGCATCACCCACAGAAACCTCAGCAGCACTGCCGTTATCAGCACCGAGTTTGGTCTGTACCAGTGCCAAGGCTCACTGCTGTAACTGAGAACCGTATGATAAAAGCCCATGACTCAAAAAAATCCCGTTGTCTGCAAGAAAGTGTGAACGTTTCCTTGGCAACTTGGGTTCGTTGAATGGGTCACGCAGGAAGGGACCACTGGAGTCACTTAATCCAACCTCCTGCTCCAACAGGGTCCCCAGAGCTCGTTAGTCTGGATTGTGTCCGGACGGCTTTTGAATATCCCCGGGGCAGGAGACTCCACAGCCTCTGCGGGCAGCCTGTGCCACTGCTCCGCCTGGTCACCAGCCATCAATGTCTGCAATCTCCCCGCTGCCGCACGCACAGGCTTCGAGCACCGCGTCCGCACACGGCTCCGGCGCCTCGGCCGCGGGCCTGCGGGGGCAGGAGGGCACCAGCCCCAGCCCCGTCTCGGCTCACCCGGGGAGCCGGCGGGGA